>JAIUJO010000066.1:308849-908849 GCA_023846275.1 Vanilla planifolia
TATCTTTGAATTCAAATCTCTCAGTAATTTACCTCATTCTCACTTGATTACATTATTATATAACTCTAAATATGCTATGGTGTACTTCTAAAATTCTTTATTTGGTTATATTACATTGACTAAATTTCTAACTTTTAATTTTTAATATATATTTCTATAATATTAAAAAAATTCTTTATTGTTACTTATGTTTAATTAGAATAATAACAAATAATTAAACTCTAAATGAGGCTTTGTTTAGACATATGATATGACATTGTACACCTCATAATAAGCTTTGAAAAATTAAATATTTATTTAATGTTTTCTTTAAAAATACTTTTTCAATGATTTTTGGAAGTTTAATGAAGCATTTCAATATGCATATGGTTTTTTGATCAAGCCTATTATGCTTAATTTCATTATTATCTAAGAATGAAACTTTTTGTATGCTTTATCTCATTTCTTCAAGCTTTTTTGTTTTCTTTAGTAATATTACTTTGAAACTCTAATTGTTCTATCTTGTAACCAGAACATTGAAATGATTTGTTCATGTTTCATTGGTACTATTACTTCATTGTACATTTATTATGCATGCACAAATCATTTGAATAATAATTAATTGTTACTATACTTTTTAATTTAGTAATTCATAGTATTTTTGCACAAGTTTTAATCAAGACGAAACAAACATGATCGAATTATTGCAATGCTATCAATCAAGCTAAACATCCTTTTTAAAAATTGAAATTATTTTTTATATGGCTTTTGCTTATTTTAAGAACCATTTTGATTCACAAAAATTTTATGATTAAGAAATTTACACTCTATCATCTTATTAGCAAGAAATACAAATTTCCTATAAAATTTACTAATTTCATCAATTTTTTTTAGTTAGATTGGGTTATATTATGTTGCTTTAATATAACTACTTTTAGCTTTAATATATATTTATTTAATATAAAATTGATAGTTTATTATTTTCCTCCTTTTTTACAATGGTAATTCATAATAAATCAAAACGATGTCTAGTGTAAATTTAAAAAATGTCATTAGACTCATGTGAACAAGGTATGTCAAATTAAATTATTTTTTATGCTTTTAAAAGTTTTAACAATTAAAAATACTTTACAATAGATTTCATATGTACTACATTTGATGATCGAGGATATTAAAATTCATCTGCTTAGTATCTTAGAATTAAACCTTCTCGTACAATTTTTCACATTTGTTTAGAATGTTTTCTTTAGTTCTTTCAAATTATATTACTTCAATTTATCTTAGTTTACCTTTATTATATGTGCACTTTATAATAAAAAAGTTATTAAGTAATTTTAAACCTTATTTATAATTTTAATTCATGGTAATTCTATGAAAGGTTTGATCAAAATTAAAAACTATCATTGGATGCACCTCAATAATCCATATAAAATTAAATATTTATTTTTACACTTTTAAATATTTCATTTTCTAAGATTTTGGCAAACTTTACAAAACATTTTTATTTGTATCTATATCAATAATTGAGAATGTTACACTTTATCTTCGTAGTATCATTGAATGGAACATTTACATACAATTTATTTGATTTCTTGAAATTGTTTTCTCTTATTTTTTATTTTACAACATACTCTAATCCTTGTTATGTGTGATCATTATAATATGCTATTAATATACATTACACTACTTCAATTTCCCTTATTTTAGCTTTAACATGAACTACTTTACTTTAAAATAACAAATTGTTATTATTTATGATTTTTCATTTGGTAATTCACAGCAATTCCAAATGATGTCTCATTGACACATGATCGATGCCATTAAACACATCTTGTTAAGATCTATCAAATTACAAATTCATTGGTATTCTTTAAGATATTTCATCTATGCCTTTAACACTCTTAGTAAGGCATTTCAATTCGAGCTTGAATTTACAAAAAAAGTTGATACACTCATCCGTCTTATTATCTCAAAATTGAAGCTTTGCATTCAATATATCTAATCAGTTGAAATGTTTGACTTCAATTTGGTTATGTTAATATGTAAATCTAAATCTGTACTCATGTGTGTTTAAAATATACTTTATTTAGTTACATTACATTGCATGAATTATTCTCTTTTTAGCCTTAACTTTTCATTGCTTAATATTCTTACTTTAGCAATTCTCAACAATTTTGGAGGATGTGTGCTCCAAATAAAAAAGTATTGTTGAACTCAACTTGATGAGCTCTATCAAATTAAATATGACTTTTTATTTTTAGTTTTCTTAAAGTGTTGACATGTTTTTTGAGAGATTGAATTCTTTCTTTCTCATTCAATTTTTCCCATTTCTTTAAAATTTTTAGTGTTATTTCCTTGTATTATTATGAAATTTTGATTCTCCATTAGTGTAACATTAATATTGCTATGATTTTTTTAAATTTGGGTACTTACGCATAAATTATTCAAGTTTTTTTATATATTTATTTATTATTAACTATATTGCATTACTTACACATATATTATTAAAGTTTTTTTATACATTTATTTATTATTAACATAAAATTTATTTAATGTATATGCTTATTTAATTGGTTGATTCACCATAATTCCAAATTGGGCATGATAAGACGAAACAAACGCCGTCAGAGTCATGGCGACAATCTCTATCAATTCAAATATTTATTCTTATTCTTTTAAATAAATTTTTGAAAGGTTTCTACATGCTTTAAAACTCATTCCAAGTTGTACTTGGTTAGACAAATTATTATGTTACACCCTTTATTCTTAAATCCTTAGAATGCAATGTTCTTTCATAATTTAATTCCTTCAAAATTTTCATTTTTGTTTAGTTATGTTATGTTGCTTTACATTACTATATTTTAGCTTTGATATATTTTTTGAAAACAATTTATTATTATTTATTCTTTTTGTAGAGGTAATCCATCATAATTTTTGGCACAATTTTAAAGATTTTTAAAAGATGAAGTTAGACTCATCTAAAGAACTTATATCAAATTAAGAAATCTCTTCTATATTTGTAAAAAGGTTTTAGGCTGACGTTTGATTCATTCATAATTAGACGATTAATAACATTATAGTTGGTCTCCTAGGTATCACGTTTTGTAACTTTTAGAAAAATCCTTTTCTTTAAATTTCCTTCTTTGACTTTAATAGATTACATTCAACCAAATTCTCTCAAGTTAGCATTATTATTTATTTATTTAATATTAAAATAATAATATGTTATATCTTTATTTTTTATTATTTTTTAAATTCATAGTGTTTCTAAACATGGTTTTCTCAAGAGAAAAAATTGTCATTGGACTCGATTCAGATAGCTTTGTCTAAATAATTATTTTTTTTGTAAGCATTTTAATTTTTTTATAAATTTTGTCATGCTTTGTATGATATTATAAATCATATCATTATTTGTGCTTAAGGATATTACTCTTTATCTCCTTAGTGTATTTGACTAAACTTTCCGTTATAATTTATCTCATTTTTTAAAACTTTTTACTCTAATTTAGTTATATTAAAAAAACTCCTGTAGCACCTCTCCTATTATATTTATAACACTTTATTTGGTAATATTACATTAATTTATCATATTTTATTTTTAATAAAAGTTCATGTCATATTAAAATAATGATTTTTATTACTTATGATTATTTAAATTTGTATTTCATAATAATTCCAAGTGATGTCTGATCTAGAGATAGCGAACATTGATACACTAGCCTTGATGAGCTCCACTAAGTTAAATAAGTTAAATTCTAAAATTTTTAATACTTTTTCTAGGGTTCTCTTTTTCAAAAATATGTCTCTTCATACTTATTATGATGATAAAAATTGTCAAACTCATTCTTCTTAATATCTTGCAAAAGAACTTTTTTTAAATAATATTTATCATTTTTTGAAATATTTTTATTTGAATATATTATATTAATATGAAATTCTAAATCTCTAATCATGTGGCATATATATCTATTTTGGTTTGGTAGATTAGATTAATTTATTTATCATATTTCGACTATAATATATCTTTATATAATATAAATATGTTTATTTACATTGGTAATTCACAATAATTCGGACAGGGTTAGTCAAGATACCATAAGCATCATTGAACTCTACTTGAGCTTTATCCAATTTAATTTTTACTTTTATGTTATTTTAATGTTTTTATATTTTTGGGACACATTCGATTCATTCCTGACTATGTGACTAAGAAAGTCATTGGTGATCTACAAAGTAACTTGTAATACATCTTACCTTTACAATTTACTAATTCCTTTAAAACATTTACTTAGATTTGCTTATATTATTATCAAACTCTATTTCATATCCTATGCAAATTTAGAATTGCCTTGATTTTTATAATTTACAATGCTTTCAATAAACTCAATCTAGGTTTGCCATAAATTTACTTATTACCACAATAAGCACTTATTATTATTTATACTTATTTAATTAAATAATTCATAGTAACTCAATACTAGATCTCATTGAGATGAAACAAATGTTATTAAATCAACTGCTAAAGGCTCTATGGAATTAAAAATTCAATTTTAAATTTCTTAATTTTTTTCTAAGAGGTGCTTCAATTTGTACTTATTTGATGATTGAAAATGTTAAAATTTGTCGTCTTTGTGCTTTAGAATGCAACTTTGCTATATACTTTATCTAATTTTTTAAATATTTTATTATGATTTAGTTATGCAATATTGCTTTATTTTGTTTTATTTTATATTTAATTTATATTAGCTTTATATTAAAATAATCTCTTGTTATTATTGATCCCTTTTCGATTTTAAAATTCATAGTATATCTAAATCAGGTCGATGGTTATTAAAAAATATTTTAGGAAACATCTCAATGAGCTATATCAAATATATATATTTTTTATATTTTTAAACATTTTATTTTCTAATGCATTGGTATTATTTATGAGAAATTTTTTTGAGACATAATTTTTTTTCGTATCTTGGAATGCAATAATTTTGAATAATTTATTGCCTTTTTTCAACATTTTTTCTTTTGTTTTATTATATTGCTACTTAACACTAAATCTTCCCTAAAGTAATAGTTACATTACATTGATTGGGTTGTAATACGTTACTTAAGTTTATCTTATTTTAGATTTCATAGATATTTTCTTTAAATTATAAAAATAGTTTTTGTTATGCTTGCTTATTTATTTTGTTAATTCTTAATAAATTTAAGTATGGTCCAATGAAGGCAAAACAAACATCATTAGACTCCTTTAAAAAAGCTTTAACTAATTAAATATGATATTATAATTTTTAAAAATTTGATTTTCTAAGATTTTGGCATGCTTCATGAGATATTTTGTTTTGTATTTTATTTGATATTGAAAATGTTCTAGTCAATCTCTTCAGCATCATGAGATAGAACTTTTTCAAAATAATTAATCTCATTTTTCAAATTACTTTATTTGTTTTGGTTATGTTAATATGACCTTCAAAATCTCCTAATGTGTGACATTTATATTGCTTTCACTTGGTTATATTTCTTTGAATAATTTATCACATTTTAGGTTTAACGTATCTTTCCAAAATATCAAAATAATGATTTATTATTTTTAAATACCCATTTCCTTTGGTCATACATAACAATTCCAAATGTTGATTGAATGAGATGGAACAAATGTCATTTGACTAAACCTGATGAGCTTTATCAAATTAAAAATTAATTTTTTAAAAATTATTTTTAATTTTTTTTTGAACATTTTTTAGAAGACATTTTATTTCATGTGTGATTATATAATTAACAATGTTATGCTAAATCTCTTTAGTATGTTAGAATGTAATTTTCTTGTTCAATTTACCTCATTCTATAAATTATTTCCTTTGCTTTGGTTTACTATAAAGAAACTCTTATTCCCTTCCAATGTAACTCAAACATCACTTTGAATTTTTTTATATTACATTGTTTACATTCATCTAGTCCTACATTCATGATATATATACCTAAGATTTAAAAAGAAATTTTATTATAGTAATTATTACATATTAATTTTGTAATTCATAGTAAATTAATATAAATGTCATTGGAATTTAAGTTATTTAATATTTAAATTTTAAAATATTTGATTTTTTAGGATTTTAGCACTCATATCAAAACATTTGGATTCATATTTAATTTAATAATTGATAATTTTACATTAAATCTACTTAGTATCCAGGAATTCCAAATTTATGCATAATTTGACTCTTTTATTTTAATGTTTTACTTTGGTTTTGTTATTTCACTATGAAACTCTAATCCTCTTTAAGGTTGACCATAAATCCTTTTTGAAAGATCATAGCATATTAGTTTAATTTATCTCACTTTAACTTCAATAAATACTTAATATTGAAAAACTAATATTTTATTTTAAAATTGGCAATAATTTCAAATGAGGGCCAATTGAGATGAAGCAAACATCACTTGGATCATCTTGTTAATCTTTGTCCAATTAATCGTTCATTTTAATAATTTTAAAAACTTTTTTTTAGGGCTTTTGCATGCATTTTGAGACATTTGAGTCATACCAAATTTCATGATTGAGGTGTTAGGGTTGATCCCTTTGAAATCTTTTAATGCAACCTTCTTATATAGTTTAACTCATTTCTTAAATTTTTTTGTTTAAATTTGTTTTGTCAATGTGTAACTCTAAATCTCCATGTGATCTTTATGTTGTTATGATATCACTATATTACATTGATTCAATTTATCTCTTTTCAACTTTGTCACATAATTGCTTGATGTCAAAACAATAATTCATTAATAGTTACTTTTAATTGCTTTTGTAATTCAAAATAATTTTAGATGTGATTCCATAAAGACAAAACAAAATTCTTTTGACTATTCTCAAGCACATCTATATAATTAAATATTAATTTAATGTTTTAAATATTTTATTTTTAATAATATGTAATGTTTTATAGGACATTTAAATTCATAATTGAATTTATAATAAAAAATTTGGCACTTAATCTCTATAGTATCTTTGAATTAAAATTTCTTTTACTATTTTTCTCATTTTTTCAAAAGTTTTTTTTTGATTTAGTTACTTCACTATGAACTCTAAATGTCCTCTCAAGGAAAGCCACATCAATTTTAAATTCAAGTGCTTCAATTTATCTAATTTTAGCTTTAGTTTATATCTACTAAATATTAAAATAACACTTTATTGTCACTTAACATCCCTTTAATTTCATTATATTATATTACTTGAATTTCTTGTATTTTAGATTTTTTATATAATTACGTTAAACTCAAATAAAAATTTAAAATTATTTAGTATTATTTAATTTTGTAACAACGAGTAATTATAAACAAGATTCATTGCAGTCGAATCAAATATCGTTTGGCTTATTTAGATCAACTCTAAAAAATTACATTTAGACTTTAAATTTTTTAACATTTTATTTTCTTGTTTTTTAACACATCTTACTAGATATTTTGATTAATACCATATAAGAAATGATACAAATTGTGTGACAAATTTTCACTACAAGATACTAAGAAGATCAAGTGTAATATACTATATTCTCAAACCATGTTCGAATAAAAAAGCCTCATAAAGCGTGTCAAAACTCTATAAAATATTTTTGAAGTACATAAATAAAAATTTAATCAAATAGAGTTCATAAAAATACATCCAATGATGTTTTTTGACATGATTAGGAATCGATTAAATTTATTAAGAATAACAAAAATTTAAATAAAAAGAAATAACAATAAATTGTTATATTGATAATAATTAAATATTATTTTAAATAATATAGATAAATTATTGTAATATAATATAATTAAACAAAAGTGATGCACAAAAGAGATTAAAAATTTATTTACTAATATAACAAAAAAGTCACAAACACATAACAATTAAGGAAAATTGTATGAGAAAATAAAATTCTTGATAATGAACATATAATATATAATATACTCAATAATCAAATAAGGTATTACTTAAAAATTTGTTGTAAAACATTAAATTATTAGAAAAAATGTATATATAAAATTGTATGGATGAATATTCAATTAGAAAGAGCACATCTAGCATAGTCAAATAGCATTCATTTCATCTCAATCAAATATCATTTAGAGTTGCTATGAATTATAAAAGCAAATATGCAATGAATAAAAAGAAATTACTCTTCTTAATAATAAGTAAACATATATATTAAAGCTAGAATGAGATAACTTGAAGCACTATAATGTAACTAAACAAAAGTAATATGATGGCCACATGAGAAAACATTTGATGTTACATAATAATTTTACTAAATAAAGAAACAATTGAAGAAATATGATTAAATGTATAGGAAAGATTCATTCCATGTCATTAAAGAGATATTGTTTGACATCCTCGATCATCAAATTATGTACAAATCAAAACGCCTCAATAAACCTACCAAAGTCATTGAAAATAAAACAATTAAAAATTTTAAAATAAATATTTAAGTCACTAGAGTTTCTCAAGATGTGTCCAACAACCATTACTTTGCCTCAATATAACCTCAATTATAGTTGCTTTGAAAAATCAAAGTAAATTAGCAGAAATAAAAATAATTATTATTTTTTATATAAATAAATACACATGAAAATTAAAGTGAGTTAAACTAAAATAATGTAATATGACTAAATCAAAGAAAGTAAATTTGATATAAGAGGAGATTTTGAATTTCGTAGTAATATCACCAAATCAAAGAAAAAAATTGGAAAAATGAGATAAATATTTAATTGGATATAGTATCTTAAAATGAGTTTAACGCCATTTGCTTTGTCATGATTGGACTTTGTCTAGAGTTGTTGATTATTAAAAAAATAAATAAACATAAAAAAAAATAACATATTTCTTAAATATTTAATAAATATTAATTCTAGTTGAATCTATGTAAATTAAAAAAAGGTAACATAAAGAAATCAAGGTAATGTAAAGGTCATATAAAGAAAAATTATAGTTACATAACAATATAATAACAAAATTGAAATGTTTGAACAAAATGATATAAACTGTATGGAAAAGTTACATCCAAGAAGCTAAGGAGATCAAATGTAACATTGTCAATCATTAAATACAAAAAGAATTAAAATGTCTTGCAAAGCACACCAAATCGGTAGAAGACAAAAAATTTTCAAAAAAATTAAAATTTAATTTAAAAAAATAAAGGAGAGTGCTACAAGTTTTTTTATATCAGTTGGAGATCATTTTGAAGTATTATGAGTTAGTAAATTACATAAGAACAATTGATAATAAATTATTTTCTTAATATTAAGTAAACACATATTTGCAATGGAATGACCTAAATTGAAGCAATATAATGCAACTGAATCATAGTGACGTAAAAGGCACAAGAGAAGTGATTTAAATTTACATAGTATTATAACTTAATAAATGAAAAATATTTTTAAAAATGAGATAAATTGTATGAGAAAAAAATAAATAATACTAATGACATTGTGTGTAAGTTTCAAAAGCATTAAATAAGGTATGAATAAAAATGCCTCATAAAATATGTCAAATCCATCTAAACATGTTTAAAATTTATAGAAACAAATATTTTGTTGAATGAGGTTCATCATGTTTTGTCAATTTTTTTTGTCATCATTAGACCTAATTTATTATTATAGCAAATTACATAAGTAACAATTCTCAAAGTACAGTAAGTTATTCCTTTAAGATTTAGTAAACACATATTAAAGGTAAAACAGGATAAACTGAAGTAATGTGATATAACAAAATGAAAGTGACACAAATGTCATATGAGAGAAGATTTATGTCATTGATAAATGTCCAATGACATTTGTTCTATCTTCATTCATCCAAACTCAAAATTACAAAAAATTACCAAAATAAAAAACATAAATAATAATAAATAATTAATTAAAGAAAAATACAATGTATATTAAGGTTGAAGCCATGTAATATAGCTAAATAAAAATAATGAAGAGTTCCTATAAGAGTAAAATTAGTCTTCTATAGTAATAAAACTAAATCAAAGATGAAACATTTAAATAAGTAAATTAAAAGGCTATAGGATGTTGCATTTAAAGATACTAAGAAAAACGATTGATAAAAACTGAATAGTCATGTTTGGTAAAAATTAAAATGTGTAACAGAGCATGATAGAACCATTAGAAAAAATATATAGAAATATAATGATGAATATTTAATTGGATAAAACATGTGGAGATGAGTTCATCGATGTTTTTTCCTCTCAAGAAAAACAAAATGCAATAGGAAAAAATCAAAGTGGTGTAAAGATAACATGATAAGAGATTTGTGGTAACATAATAATAAGGTCTAATCAAAGGAAGAGATTTCACAAAATGAGAAACAAAAATGTTTAAAAATAAAAAAATTTAATAACATATAGCTCGTCTAGATGTGTATAGTGATCCTTATTAGGTTTTGATTGTATCCCATTTTCTATAGCTGTAAATTAAAAATTTTTATAAGAATAAATAAATTTAAATTATTTCTTTAATCTTAATTACGTATTTGTTTAAGTTAAAACTAAATAAATTAAATCATTGTAATATAACTAAAACAAAGTGATATAAAGGTCACATGAGGCAGAAAATTGAGTTTTTTTTAATAATATGACCAAATCAAAGCAAAACAATTTTAAAAAAAATGAGATAAATTATATAGAAAAGCTTAATTCCAAAATAACAAGGAGATCAACTATAACATCCCTGACTATCAAAAACGTTGTGAACCAAAATATCTTATAAACATACAAAAACATTGGAAAATATAGTATATAAAAATATAGAAATTAAGTTTAATTAGTAGAGCATGTCAAGGTGTGTACAATATTATTTCATTCATCTCCCAAAATCATCAAAATAAATAATCATAATCAATAATAAATATTTTTTAAAGATATAGTAAATATATTATTAAGCTGAAATAAGGTAACTTTAGGAAATGTAATATAACATAATCAAATTGATATGATGGTCACATAAAAGAAGAATTACAATTCTATAGCAATAACAACAAATAAAAGAAACATATGAAGAAATGAGTTAAAGTATATGAGAAGGTTATATTCTATGGTACAAAGAAGATCTATTATAACTTTGTTAATTATAAAATCAATTATGAGTCAAAATATCTAGTAAAACATATTAAAACAATAAAAACATTAAAACACCTAGAATAAAAATTTAATTGCATAAAATACATCTAGGAAAATATAGTGGTATTTCTTCTATCTCTAATGATCTCTTTTGAATTTATAGTGAACTAAAAAATTAAATAATCAATGCTAAAAATTATTTTTTTGAATATTAGAAAAATATATTAAATCTAAAATAAGACTAATTAAATAAACATAATGTATATTAATTAATGTTATCTAATGATTACATAAGAGGTAAATTGTAGTTTCATAATAATGCAACATGATTAATCCTCAATTAAAAAATAAGTTATGAATCAAAATTTCTTATAATTTATGCCAAAATGATAAAATTGAAAAAGTAAAAAATATAGAAATTAATAAAATAGAGCAAATCAAGAAGAGCTTAATGACATTTATTTTATCTCGATTAGACGTCAAACTTAACAACTATGACTTACCTCAGTAAATAAGCATAAATAACATATTTAGAGTTACCTAGTAATATAGCCAATAAAGTTTTTTTAAAAGTGAGCTAAATTGCATTTCAATGTTGCATTAATAGATGTGAGGAGATCAAGTGTAATATCATCCATGATCAAATAAGGTATGAATTAAAATGACTTGCAATATGTGAAAAAAAAATAAAACAAATTAGAACAATAAAAATGAATTTTATGTTTGGAAGAGATCCTCAAGAAGAATCTAACAACACATGTTTCTATCTCTATTAGATAGCATTTAGACTTATTGTGAATTACTAAATTAATAAGTAAAAATAAAAAATATTTTTTTTAATAATAAGGAACTATATATCTTAAAAAAATAAAACATAATAAAATTAAATTATTAATTTAATATAAAAGTAAATTATGTTAAAGCAAAAACCAAGTAAGTTGAAGCAATGTAATATAAAAAACTCAAAGCGATTTAAACTACTCATGAGAGAAGATTTTCGTGTTGCAGAAATATAACAAAATGAAAGTCAAATATTTAAAGAAATGTGTTAAAATATATAAGAATGTTGGCTCTTAGGCAATAAAGAGATTGAGTGCATCATCCTTGATCATCAGATTAATTTTTAATAAAATGTCTAGCAAAGCATGCTAAAATATTGGAAAATAAAAAATTTAGAAATATAAAAATGAAAATGTATTGGGATAATTCTTATAGAGTTAAGTGCAATGATGTTTCTTTCTTCTCAATTGGACCTCAATTGAATTTGTTGTGTATTTGGAAAATAAATAGGCATAAAGAAGAATAAATTATTATTTTAAATCAAATTATATATATCTTAAAGTTTAAATAACATAAAATATCCTAATGCAATGTAATCATTTGGATGTAATATAAAGGTGAAATGAGGGAGATTTAGTGTTATGTTGTTATATAATAAATACAAAGATAAAATTTGATGAAATAAAATAAATTTTATGCAAGATTTTAATTAAAAGATACTAAAGAGATCGAGTGCAACATCATGGATCTTTAGATTAAGTTTTAAGCAAAATATCACTTAAATCATAAGATATTATAATATTAAAATTTTAAAAATTCAAAAAATAATTTACTTAGATGTAGCATATTGAAATTAGAGTAATGAAATTTTTTTCTTCTTCATTGGAACTCCATGGAAATAATTTTGAAAAACCATAGTAAATAAGCATAAATAATAAAAAATTAATATTTTAATGTAAAGTAAATATATTATGAAACCAAAATGAGATAAAATAAAGTAATATCATATATCATAATGAAAATGATGTAAGGGTCATATGTAGGAGAGTTAATGTTTCATAATAATATAAACAAATAAAAAGGAAACTTTTTCAATTAGATAAATTGTTGTGGAAGATTGCTTTTTGAGATACTAAAAAAATCAATTGTTACATTCTCAATCATTAAATTTGTTATAAGCTAAAATTTTTTTAAACAAGCTAAAGTAAGATGTTTATAAGCATAAAAATGAATAGTTAATCAGATAATGCTTGTTATGAGGTGTTTAACACAATTTGTTTCATCTTGATTGCACCTACATTTAAATTACTATTGATTAATAAATTCTAAAAAAAATTATTATTTTAATATTAGTTAAAAATATAGTAGAGGTAAACTAAGATAAATTTCAGTAATATAATCTAAACAAATCAAAGACTTATAAAGGTCCCAAGATAGGAGATTCAAAGTTACATTGTAATATAACAAAATCAAAGAAAACATTTATAAAAATGAGATAAATTGTACGATCAAGTTACATTCGAAGAAATTAAGTGGGTATTTTGTAACATCCTCCTTTGGCAAATATGGTGCAAATTGAAAGATCATGTAATGTGCACTAAAATATTTGTAGAAAGATATGTAAAAATATCAAAAAAAATTTTTAATTGTTTAAAAATATATCAAGATGTGTGCAATGACTTTTGCTTTGTGTTAATAGAACCTTATTTTGAATTATTACAAGTTTCTAAAATAAAAATAAATAATAATATGTTAGTACTTTTATATTTAACAAATATATATTAAAGCTTAAAAGTGAAATTATATGGGAATGTTGTATTCCATGTTAATAAAAAAGTCAAGTGTGTTGCTGTCAATCATAGAATAGCATACAAAACAAAATGGCTCAAAAGTCATTCTAAAAACATAGAAAATAAAATATTTTAGAAGATTAAAATTAATATTTAATTGAATAAATCTCATTGATGTAAGTTTAATAATATTTGTTTCATCTTAATTTAACTTTGTTTAGAAGAACTAAGACTTTCTAAAGTAGATAAAAAATAATGAGATAAATTGAAGTAAAACAATTTAACAAATAAAAGTGAATTAAGGGTCACATGAGACAATAATTAAAGTTTCATACAAATATAAGCAAATCAAAGTGGAATTAAAATCAAAAAGAAAAAGTGTATGGCAAAACTGCATTTTAGGAAACTAAAATCAAGTATGAATTAAAATGTTTCATAAAGCTTTGTAAATCCATTGAAACTAGAAAATTGATAATAATAAAAATTAATATTTAATTGGATTGTGCTTTTCAAAATGAGTCAATTAATTAAAATTTCATCTTTAGTGGACCATGTGTAGAATTACTTTAAATTACAAAATTAAATAACAATAACTTAAATTAAATTATTGATTTATTTATTTGAAATTATATAATTATGTATAAATTAGACAAATTGAATTAATATATTCTAAAGAAATAAAAATTATGCAAAACTCATTAGTGAATATTTCTAGGGTTTCATAGTTTTATAATGTTATCAAAGAAAAAATATGAAGAAGTGAGATTAATTATGATGAAAAAATGAATTCCAAGATATTTAGGATATGAATTGTGGCATCCTCGAACAAACAACCAAGTATTGTAAAAATATAAAAAATTAAAAAAAATAATATTATTTTAATAATAAAAATTACTATTTAATTGGCTAGTGCTCATTGAGGCATGTTCATCGACATTTTGTTTTTCTCAATTGAATCTCATTTGATGATGTTGTAAGTTACGAACGACATAATAATATAGTAAAATCAAAGAAAAAAGGTTTGAGGAATGAGATAAATTCTAAAAGACAGATGTACTCTAAAATATTTAAGAGATTTAGTACAACATCCTTAATTATCATAGTAGGCATGAATCAAAACATTTTATAAAACATGTCGAAACACTAGGTAATAAAATATTTAAAAATAAGAAAAAGAATACTTAGTTGTATTGCTCATTAAGATGAGTCTAACAACTTTTATTTCATATTGATCAAAACTTATTAATATAATTGAAATTACCAAAGTAAATAAGAAAAATAAATAATATTTTTTATTTTTAATATTATGAAAATATATGTTAAACATAAATCAAACTAAACTAAAGCAATACAACTTAACAAAATCAAATAAATATAATGGCCAAAAGAGAAGAGAATGGGAGCTTCATAGTAATATAATCATAGGAAAGCAGAACATTTAAATAAAAGAGATAAATTTGATAAGGAAGTTACATTCTAGGGTACGAATGAAAATCTTTAGTAGTGTACCAAAACCATAAAAAGTATATTATTCAAAAATATAGTAAAGAATATTTAAATTCAATATAGCTCTTCGAGATGAGGACAAGATAATTACCAATGCAAATTAGAGTAAATAAAAATAAATAATTATTTTATTATTATTTAAATATACTTTAGTGCTAAAATGAGTAAATTGAATGTAATATAACTAAATGAAAGTGGTGTGAAGTCCACGAGAGTGGAAAGCTACAGCTTCATAGTAAGAAACCCAAATTAAAAAAAAATTTGAAAACATAAGATGAATTATACAGCAAAGTTGTCTTCCAAGATGCAATGGAGATCAACTATAACATTCTTGATCATTTAATCTAGTATGAATAGAAATATCTGACAAAAATAAATAAAATAATTAAACAAATAAATTTAAAAATAAAGAAATAATTAATTTATTTGATAAACCTCATCAAGATTGAGAGAAAACTTCGATGGATGCATCACAGCAAGTTTTATCAATTAAGCATTCATTTTTTTTCATTTTTAAGAATTTTCTTTTTATGATTTTGGCTCACTTCATAAGACATTTTGGTTAGCCTATTTTCGTGATCAAGAATGTTACACTCAATATCATTAGTATTTTGGAGTGCACCTTTCTTATACAATTTATCTTTTTAGTTCAACTTTCTCAATTTTAATTTATTATGTTACTATGCAAACCTAAATCTAATTTCCTGTGATTCTTACATCATCTTGATTTAGTTATTTTATATTGCTTCAATTTATTTCTTTTAGTTTTAAAACGTATTTGTACTTAATAGTAAAATATTAATTTATCATTACTTATGCTTATTTATTTTTCAAATTACCTTTAATTCTAAATAACATACACCCAAGATGAAACAAACATTGTTTCACTCATATTAATGACCTCTATCTAATTAAAGTTTCATTTTTATTTCATTAAATATATTCTTTTTCAATATTTTAAGAAGCAATATGAGGCATTTAATTGACATGTAATTTTATGATAGTGATTATTATAGTTAATGTATTTTTTATCTTGGAATGTCAAATAGTCTTATATTTTTCTTATTTTTTTAAAATTTTTTGCTTATATTTGATTATATCACTATGTAATTGTAAATTTTCTCTCATTTGATCTTTACAATGCTTTCATTTTGCTATATTATACTATTTTTAATTTAATTAATGAAAGTTTTCATATATATTTAATTAATATTTATCCAATTAGATATTTATTTCTTATTTTTAAGATTTTTTTATTAGTTTTTTTGGCATGCTTTATTGGATATTTTTATTTGTATATAAATTGACAATCAAGGATAGCCGACTCGATCTCTTTATTGCTTGGTATGAAAGCTTCTCGTACATTCTAAATCATTTAATCAAAATTTTAACTTAGATTAGTTATATTAATATTTAAATCAAAACCTCTTGTTATGTGAGCTTTTCAACATTTTCTTTTGGATATATTTTATTGACTCAATTTATCTTTTTTTTTGTTTTAACAATAATTTACTAAATCATTTATTAAATTTATTTTTATTTTTTTATTTTTTTATTTTTTTAAAAATTGTTAACTCATAATAATTCCAAATTAGGTGTAATTGAATTGAAACAAACATCATTGGACTTAGCTCCATGACCTATTGAATTAATTAACAATTTAAATATTTCTAATAAAGTTTTTGGGCTTCATCATGCTTCTTGAAGTATTATGGTCTTACCTTATTTGATAAGTGAAGATGCTACACTTGATCATCTTGCCATCTAGCAATGCTTCTTTCTTTAACAATTTTGCTTATTTCATTAAATAGTTTTCGTTAGTTTTATTATTTTATCATCCAACAATAAATCTCATCTTGTGTGGCTATTACATTGCTCAAATTTATCTGTTTTTAGCTTTAACATATATTTACTTAATAATATAATAATAATTTTCTCATCTAAAGCTTATTATCTCATGTAATTTTTAGTACTCCAATAGAGGTTCGATGGAGAAGAAATAATGACTTTTGGACTTCTCTAAATGATCTCTATTAGTTAAATATTCATTTTTATATTTAAAATATCTCATTTTCATGAGATTTGGTGCACTTTATGACTGGAAGTGAAGTAAAAATTATTGGACTGTTTGTGATAATCAATTTTAATTGAATATTTATTTTTATATTTTGAAATATTTTATTTTCTAAAGATTTGGTACACTTTAATATTTTTTCTATTGTACTTGATTTAACGATGGAGACTATTATACTAGATCTGGTTAGTGTCTTGCAATAAAACTTTCCTAAATTGTTATGTCATTAACTCAAATTTTTTTTCATTAGATTGTTTATGTTAGTTTTTACTCTAAATCTTATTTTATGTGACCTTTACATCACATTGATTTGATGGAATTTGTTTTGTTACTTATGCTTATCGTTTTTGGTAACTCATAGTTATTCAAAATGGGTTCCAATCAAGGAAAAATAGATGTCATTGGACTCACTATAACAAGCTCTATCGAATTAAATATTCATTTGTATATTTCTAAAAAAATTATTTTCTTAGATATTTTAGCACATTTTTAACATATTTCAATTTGTACAAAATTTTTTGATTGAAGTTGTTTTGCTTGATCTCCTCAGTACATTGAATGCAACTTTCTTATATAATTTATCTTATTTTTTTTCAAAATTTTCATTTTCATTACATCATGTTACCATGAAAATCTAATTCAACTATAGTGTGACCATTACATTACTTTCACTAAGTATATTAGATTACTACAATTTATCATATTACAACTTTATTTAGTATATTCTCTTAATAATAAAGAAAAAATTTATTATTTTAATGAATATTTAATTTTATAACTTGTTGTAATTCAAAATGACATTTGATGGAGACAAATATTATTGGAATCTCCTTAACAAGCTTAATATATTAAATATTCATTTATATATTATTAATTTATTTTCTTTAGTTTTGGCATACTTCACGAGTAATTTTAATTCGTAGCTTTTTTATGATCATGGGTATTCCACTTGTTCTCCTTAGATGCTTCGAATACAGCTTTCCCAAACAATTTATCTTACTACATAATCCTTTTTACTTTGGTTGTGGTATACCAATTGAGATCTAATTAAGACAAAAGAAGTATTAGTGGGCTCACCAGACTTGCTTTACATAGTCAAATATGAATCATTATACTATTTAACTTTTCATTTTTTATTGATTTTGAAAGATTTTAGAAATTATTTGATGCATAATTGAATTGATAATCAGGAACATTATGTTGGATATCTTTAGTTTCTTGGAAAGAAAATAACCATTAAAATTGATCTCATTTTTTCAAAATGTTGTGGGTGTTAATATTTTTGCATCATGAAGTCACTCAAAATCTCCTCATGTGAAATATACATCATCATGATTTAATTATATTACATTGCTTAAATTAATCATGTTTCAACTTTAATATATATTTGCTTGAGGTTACATTCATAATTTAGTATCATTTATAATAATTCCAATTGTAAATTAGATTAATTTTGAATGAGATCCAATCATGAAAAATGTTATCGTGGGCTAATTTGATCAAGCCCAATCAAATGAAATTTTATTTTTTTTATTTAAGAATATTTTACAATCCAAAGTTCTGATAATCTTTACAAAACATTTTGATTTGTACCCTAATATAATTATCTAAGATGCTACACTCAATCGCTTTAACTTGTTTTAATGCATATTTTTAGTATAGTTATCTCCATAAAAGTTTTTTCATAAACTTGCTAATATTAGTATGACACCTTGTTCTCTAGATGTGTGACCTTTACATCATTTTGACTCATTTAATTTAAAAGGTTTCAAATTAACTTATATCGAATTTAATATATATTTACTTAAACATTAAACTATTTAGTTATTTTTATATATACTTATTTAATATTGCAATAGAAAGTTATTCCAAATAAGGTATGATAAGGATGAAACATAAGTCATTGGACTTTTCATAATGAGCTTTATTCAATTAAATAAATATTCATTTTTATATCTTTAAATTTTTTACATTCTTTGATTTAAACATGTTTTTTGAATGTTTTTGTTCATTCTTGATTTGAACATTGCAAATGTCATGGTCAATCTTCGTGGTATTCTTAAATATAATTTTCTCATAAGATTTATTCTATATTTTATTTTTTCCTATGATTAGTTTATGTTACCATGAAACTCTAAATATCCTATGTGTGACCCTTAGATCACTTTTATTTCTTTATATTATGTTACTTTTATTTATTCATTTTAGACATAATATGAATTTACATAAACATGAAATAATTATTTATTATAATTTATTCTAATTTACTTTGGTAATTTATAGTAATTCAAAACAAGTTCCAATTAAGGCCAAAAATGTCATTGCACTTATCCCCACATACATTATACAAGTAAATTATTTTTTTAATTTTTATATTATTTATGAAATATTTTGATTTGTACTAAATTTGAGATTGAGAATGTTACACTTGATATTCTTAGTATCAAATTGCAACACTCTAGTAAACATTTTTCCATTTCTTCATATATTTCACTTTAATTTTTTTATCATGTGGCCTTTAAATTACCTTGATTTGGTTGTATCAAAATGATTCTATTTCTTTCATTTCTACTTTTGTTTATATTTCCTTAATGTTAAGGAATTTATTTATTATTATTTATACTTATTTAGTTTTTAAATTTATGGCTATTTTGAAAGAGGTATAATCGATATAAAAAACATTGCTAGAAACATTATGAGATGATTTATACATCAAAGTATTAATTTGTTTTATAAATATTATATTTTCTTTGATTTTTTCAATTAATGTTACACTTAATTTCTTTAGTATCTTTTAATTTATTATTCCCGTACAACTTATCTTATTTTCAAGTTTTTCACTTTGATATTATTATGTTATTCTAAAATTATTTTGCTCCTCATTTACATTGCTTTAATTTAGTTATATTAAAATGCTTCAATACATCAAATTACAAATTTAGTAGACATATTTAATTAATATTAAAGTAATAATTATGACTTTTATGCTTATTTAATTTTAATATTCATAGTAATTCCAAAGGACTTTTCATGGAGATGAAACAAACATCATTGTACTCTTCTCAAAGAGCTCTGGAAATTAAATACTAATATTTTTATCTAGGGTTTTGCATACATTATGAGAAATTTTAACTCATACCATATTTCATGATATATTTTACTTGACATTAACCAAATCTTAGAATGCAAATTTCATATAAAATTTATATTATATTAATGTTTTTTGCTTTTATTTAGTTTAATTACTATGTAACTCTTAATCTCCTCTTATAAGATCTTTTTATTGCCTTGATAAACATATTTAAACACTTTAGTTTATCTAAATTATCCTTTAATATATATTTAACAAATATTTAAAAATTAATATATTATTTTATGTACATATATAATTTTTAATTTGTTGCAATTTCAAATGAGGTATAACTAAGAAAAAATAAACATTATATATGACACATATTTGTGATCTCTATCCAATTAATTTTTAATTTTTCAATTTAAAATATTTTATTTTATAATTCATACCATAGAATGTACTGTTTTGATATAAGTTATTTAATTTTTTGAACATGTTCACTTTGATTTGGTCAGCTTACTACGTCACTTTAATTCTCCCTTCATTTGATTGCTATGTTACCATGATTTTGTTATATTGTAATTCTTCAAATTTTGCAAATTTTTTTTCATGTATATTTATATAAAAAAATTAATAATTTATTATTACTTACGCTTCTTTTCATTTATAATTTGAATTAACTTTGAACATGGTCTAGTCCAGAAAATGTAATCGTTATGTTCATATCATCGAGCTCTATCAAATTAAATTTTTTTTACATATTTAATGTTCTATGGTTTTTATAAGTTTTAATAAATGTTTTCATTTATACGTAATTTTATGATATAATGTTACACTCGAACACCTTTGCATTTTTTAATACAAAATTTTATAAAAGTTATCTCATTTTCCATTTTTTTGTTTTGGCATTTATTTGGATGTATTACAATGGATATCTAATTCACTTCTCATGTAACCTTTAGAATTCATTAATTTGGTCACATTACAAAGCTTTAAAATATCTTATATCAAACATTATATATTTACTTCATATTAAAAAAATTTATTATTATTTTTTCCTTTTAAATTTTTGTAATTCATAAAGATTTCAAACGAGGCCTTACATAGATGAAATAAATGTCATTATGCTCATCTTGATGAGATCTATCAAATTGAACATTCATTCTAATAACTTTAAATGTTTTTTCAAGGTTTTTAGTATGATTTATGAGATATTTTCATTTGCATTTTTTTCGACAATTGAACATATTACACATAATCCAACTAATATCATTGAATGCAACATTCCTATACAATTTACCTTATTTGTCAAAGTTTGTTTTCTTTGATTTAGTATATTATTATATTTAAATCTCAATTTATCTGAGCTTTGCATGCCTTTGATTTGAATATTTTACATAGCTTCAAGTTATCATATTTCAATTTTAAAATTTTTTGCTTAAAAGTAAAATAATACTTTATTATTATTTATGCTTTTTTGTTATTGTAATTTGTAGAAATTTCAAAAGAGGCTTTGTCAAGATAAAACAAATTGTATTGGACTCATCTGAATATGCTTTATTTATCAAAATATATATATATATATATATATAAATATAAATTTCTTTTTTCTATGGATTTTGCACTCCTTAAGAGACTTTCAAAATCATACGTGATCTGATGATCAAGGATGTTATGCATGATTCACCCATCATCATGCAGTGTAACTTTCTGATATGATTGATCTTATTTCATAAAAGTTTTTCCTTTTGTATGTTTATATTACCAAAAAGTTCTTATTCTCCTTTTATATCACCTTTGCATCAATTTTATTTTATTCTATAAGTTTAGTTAAAATTTTCTCGATTGCAATAAATTTTTAGTTTATAATATAATGAAAAATTAGTATTGTTTTCTTATTGAATTTTGTAATTCATTATAATTCTTAATTAGATATCTTGGATACAAATCAATTGTTATTACAGGAACACTCAATGAGTTTTATTCAATTAAATGTTTTCTTTGCATAATATTTTGATAACATTGGCATGTTTTACGAAACATTTCTATTTGTATGTGATTTGATGATCATGAATGTCACACTTGATCTCCTTGGTATGTTGGAATGTAACTTTCCCGTACAATTATCTTATTTCTTCAAATGTTTTGTTTAGATTTGGTAATAATACTATGGAGCTCTTGTTCTCTTTTGTTGTGACCATGACATTATGGTTATGTAGTTATCTTATATTGATTTGATTTTGATATATATATATGAGATAAATGTTGAAGTAGTAAAATATTGTTATTTGTGATGATTAATGTTGAAATTGTTAGTAATTCGTAATGACGTCCATTTGGGATGATGAAACATCATTGCCCTAATATGAATAAGCTCTAACAAATTAAATATTTACCTTTATGTTTTTAAAATTATACTTTTTTAAGCATGCTTTGTTGGACATTTCGTGCATGCCTAATTTGAAAATTGAGAATGTTATGCTTCTTCTCCTCAGTAACATTAAAGGAAACTTTTAAAAAAATATTTCTTATTATTAAATTTTTCCTTTTAATTTGGTTATGTTATAAAATAACTCCCATTCTTATCTCAATTAACATTTTCATTTCTTTGAAATAGATATATTATATTACTTCAAATTACCATATTTGAAAATTAAATTTATATATATATATACATAGTTTGATACCAATAATTTATTATAATTTTTTATTTATTTTCTTAGCTTCTTTTTTGTAATCCCAAATGAGGTTAAGTTGAGAGAAAATAGGGGTCATTACATTTTTCTTGATGAGCTCGTCTTAATTATTTATTTATTTTAATATATATAAATTTTTTATTTATTATGATTTTGGCATGTATTGTAAGGCATTTTGACATGTTCCTTATTTAACGATTGAAAATGTTATCAAAGATCTGTTTACTACCCTGGAATACATGTTTCTCTTAATGTCTATTTCATTTTTAAAAATGTTTGACATTAATTTAGTTATACTACTATTCAACGCAAAGTCAATATCGCTTGACCTTCATAATGACTAAATTTTGTTGAAATATAGTATAACAATTTGTCTCAATTTAGTGTTAATATTATTTAGTTAATATTAAAAAATATTTTTTATGGAGATTATTTAATTTTGTAATTCATAGTAATTCTGAATGAGGTCTAACTGGGACAAGAAAAAAGTTTGTTTTCTTATGTTGATGAGCTCTACAAATTAAGTATATATATTTTATATGTTATAAATATTTATTTATATCACATTGTAAAAATTTATGAGATATTTTGATTCATACTTGATTTTATTGCCATGAGTACTAGGGAAGGTCTCTTTAGTATCATGGAACAGCCTTCCCATAGAATATATTTTCTTTCACACAATTTTTTTTCTTTGATGTGGTTATATGACTTTGCTACTCTAGATCTTTTCTCATATAACCTTTACAAGGCCTTGGTTTGTTTATCTTACATTTCTTCAGTTTAACTTAATTTAGTATTAATGTACATTTTTACTTAATATAAAAATAATAATTTATTATTAGTTTTGCTTACTTACATTGCAATTCATAATAATTTTAAACAATGTTTCTTGGTGATCAAACAAACATTATTGTACTCCTCTCGACTAGTTTTATCCACTTAATCATTTTTTCTATATTTTTAAGACAATTTCTTTTCTAATTTTTTTGGGTGCTTTTAGAGGCATGTTAGTGGTATCTAATTTTATGATTGAGGATCTTAGACACCATCTCGATAGCATATTGTTATACAAAGTTTTGCAACAATTAACCTCATTTTTCAATTTTTCAATTTTATTTTTTTAATATTACTATGTAATTTCAAATGTTGTGTTCAATAACTTTCATTAGGTTTTGTTAAATTGCTTTAATATATGTCATTTTGAATTTAACATATATTTTCTTAATAATAAAAAATTATAAATTATTATTTATGATTATTTAATTTGGTAATTCATATTAATTCCTAATGAGGTCCAATGGAGAAATAGCAGGCAACAATTGACTTTTCATAATGAGCTCTATCATTTAAATGATTCTTTTTAATATTTTTAAAAATTTATTTCCAATATTTTTTTGCAAGCTTTATGATGCTTTTCAATTTATGCTTGTTTTAATGATGAAGGTTGTTACTTTTGATCTTCTTTGTGTCTTATAATGGAACTTTCACTATAAAGTTCTCTTAGCTTTTCAAAATTTTTTGTTAGATCTATTTATTTTGTAATGAAACTATAGTTTTGCTCTCTTGTGAACCACACATTAATTTGATCTAGTTATATTGCAGTACTTTAGTTAATCTCTTTTCAACTTTATATATATTTACTTAATATTAAAATAATAATTTTTATTATTTATTCTTATTTGCTTCATGAAATAGGAAAAACTCTAAGTCAGGTATGATAGAGAAGAAACAAGAGCTATTGGACTTATCTCGATGAGATATATTAATTTTTATATATATAGATTACTTTAATATAATATATTTTCAATGGTATAGTACTCAAAATGAGAAATTTTAATACATACCAAATATAATTACTTAGAATGTTATACTAGATGTCCTTAGTAACTTAAAATGAAACTTTCTTAAATATTTTATCACACTAATTAAAATTTGCATTAATTTTGTAGTATTACTATGTAATTAGCTGCCTACTTGTGATCATTGCATCAAATTAACTCTATTATTTTAAAGTGCTTCAATTTACTATATTTCAACTTTAATATATTTATTTATTTAATATAAAAATAATAATTTATTATTATTAATCCTTATAATTTTGAAATTTATAGTAATTCTAAATAAGGTCCCACTGAGATAAAACCAATAATATTGCACTAGTTTTGATGAGCTCTATCTAATTAATATTAAATTTAATACTTCTAAATATTTCTTTTAAAAAATTTGTGTTAGATTATTAGAAAATTAATTCTAACAAACCAAAAATTATTGTAGTTTCATTTGTCTTGACCAGCTTTATAAATTAAAAATTCATTTTTTTAAAATATTCATTTTCCTAAGTGTGTTTTCATGGTTTTTGAGAAAATTTGATTTACACTTGATTTGTCAATCGAGGATGTTATACTAAATCTCTATAGTTTGATAAATTACACCATTCTCATAAATTTTTTCTCAAATGATTTTCCTTGATTTTGTTATATTATTTTAAAACTCTAATTCATGTTTTATGTGACCTCTACATTTACTTTGATTGGGTTATTTTACATTACATTAATCAATATTATTTCAACTTTAATATTTTTTACCTTAAATTTAAGTAATACCTTATTGTTATTTATACTTGCTTACTTTTTTAATTTGCAGTAATCCTTAATGAGGTAAGATGGAGAATAATAAATGGTTCTTGGATTCATTTTAATGAGATTTGTTATGTTAAATATTCATTTTTTGTAATTTTTTAATATTGTATTTAAATTATTAGTTCTTAATATTTCTAGGCAAGGTTCAATATCAAATGGAGAAAACATTATTGGTTTCAACTAGATGAGCTCTATCTAAGAAAATCTTCATTTTTTATCTCTTTAGGTTTTTGGATTACAAGACATTTAGATTTTAGCTAATTTTGCGATAGAAAATGTTGCACATTATCTTCTTCGTATCTTGGCGTCAACTTTTCCTACATAATGTATCTCATTTCTTCAAATGTTTCATTTTGATTTGATTATATTGCTATGAAATACTCATTGTCTTACTCAATGAACTTCACGTCACTTTAATTTACTTATATTATTGTGGTTACACTTTTCTTATTAACACAATTATAATATACTTACATAATATTAGAAAAATAACTTATTATTATTTTTCTAATATTAAATAAATATATAATAATTTTTTTAATAAGAAAAATGTATTATACTTTTTTAATTTGATAATACAATAAATTTCCAAATTAGGTTTTATCAAGACCTTCAAATTAAATTTGCAAAAGAAATAAGAGAAATTGAGGTAATGTAATATAAACTATTCATAGAGATGCAAGGGTTAGGTTATGAGAAATAGCAATTCATAGCTACTGTGAAGTGAAAAATAAATTAAGAAAATGAGTTAAATTGTTTGGAAAAGCTAAATTCCAAGACATTAAGTAGATCAAGTGTAGCATCTATGATCATTAAATGAAGGATAAACGGAACTATCTCATAAAATGTGTGGAAAAAATTTAAAAATATTTAAAAATAAAATAATGGAATATTTAATTATATGGAGTGTTTTTTTATAAATTAATATTTAAAAATATTCAAATTTTTAAAGAGGAGATCATTAAGAAATCATGTGCACTGCATGCACCCCAACTACAAAGAATACATGATTATATCATCAAAATTGCTATTTAAATCAATCAATGTGTCATTATTGCAGCATAATGGAACAATAATTTCATTAGACATACTCTAATGGAGGTTTCAAAGTGATGTCAAGGTGATGTGAGAGGATATTCCAAATCAAATCAAATCAAAATATTTAGAAAAATTAAGTAGATCATTTACAAAATTTGAATTCTAAGGTATTGAGTAGCTTGAGTGCAAAATAAATGGTTGTCACATCAGGTATGAATCAATATACATAAAAAATATGCCAAAATGGTAAAATTTAAAAAAAACTTGAAATATTAAAAATTTGAATAACAAAATAAATTTAGTTGAAGAAATTTTTTCCATCATGATTAAACCATGTTTTAAATTACTATTAACTACAAGAAATAAAAAATAAAAAATAATGGTAAATTATTTTTTTAATTTTAAAAAATAATAAATTAAAGTTAAAATGAGATAAAATAAAGCAATATAATATAACTAAATCAAAGTAATACAATGCTCATGCTGCACAAGATATTTATTTAATAGTAATGTAACAAAATCACTATTAAAATTTTAATGAAATGATATAAATATTGCATGAAGTTTTTTGTTCCAAGATACTGAGAAGATTAATTATGACATCCTAAATCATAAAAGAAAGCATGAATGAAAATAACACATAAAATGCACCTAAAAACTAGAAAAATAAAATATCTAACAATATATAAAAAATTAGCATTAAGTTAGATAATGGCCATTTGAAGGTGTTTAATGAACTTTGTCTAGGAGATTGGCTATATTGTCCCTTAATCATCAAATCAGCTACATATAAAAATATCTTGTAATGAATGCGAAAAAGGTTTTTGGAAACATAAAAAAGGAATATTCACTTAGGTAGACCAAGTTAAGGCACCTCTACTTTTGCCTATTTTTTCTTTATTCAAAACTCATTTAGAATTACTATGAATTAACACTATAATTAAACTTAAAAATAGAAACTATTATTTAGTTATTTACTAAACGAATGTTAAAGATATTAGGAAGATTCAAAAGTCATTTAAGAGTTGATTTAGAGATAAATAATAAGATAGAAAATTAAAACATATACATATATAAATAAGATAATTTGTAATGAAAAGTTGCATTCCAAGTTTTTGAGGTGATAGAATTGAATATCTTTGATCATCATATTAAGTATGAATTAAAAACTATTATAAAACATGCGAGTCTTGAAAACAATATTAAAATAATATAAAATGAAATATTTAACTTTTTGGGGTAGTCGATGTGGGTCTAATGATGTTTGTTTCATCTCAAAAGGACCTCAATCATAAAGATTATGAATTACTAATTAAGCACAAATAACAACAAATTACTTTTTTAGTATTAATTAATTATATTGCAAAGCCAAAAAAAGAAAAATTTAAAGAATGCAACATAAAAAAATCAAAGTGATGAAATGGTAACATAATGGGAGAATTATAGCCTCATGGCCATATAACATAATCTAAGAGGAGAATTTGAAGGAATGAGAAAACTTTGTAGTAAAGTTACATTCGTAGATACGAAAAGGAATGTGTTTATAACTTCGAATGCCAAATTTGGCATGAATCTAAATTCACATAAAGCATTCTAAATGAATAGAAAAAAATATTTATAGATATAAAAATATATATTTAATTTGATAGACCTTGAGATGTGTACAACTCTATTTGTTTTATCTAAATCATACCTAAATTGGAATTCTTACAAATTACAAAATTAAATAAATGAAAAATGTATTATTTTTCTTAGTATTGCAAAAATATATATTAAAACTTAAATAAGAAAAATTGAAATAATATAATATAATAAAATAAGTTGATTGTAACATTCTCGATCATTAAACAAGCTTTGATTAAAAAACTTATTAAATTACAAATTTTTAATTTTTATTTTAAAAAAATTAATATAATTTTTATTTGTAGACTATAATTTATTTATTTACATAAGTTAGTTAATAATATATAACATAGAATTTCTTTTATATTTACAGTTAGGTTTTTGTTTAGGTTTTCTAATAGTCATAACCATCTATATTATATCAAAAATAGCTAGAAATTCTTAGTAACTTTTTTTAATATTTTTTAAATAAAAAAATTTATTTATAACACGTTTTATGATAATTATTTAGAATTATTCATGGTATTACTTAAATAAAAAAAGTATAATTGAGCTATTTATAATTATAACCCTATTACAAGATTAATGTATAACAACCTAAGTGAAGCTCTATTATTATACTTATATTTTTTGTCCATTGAAAGACAAGTATATGGAAAATGATTAATTACAACTATGAAAAATTAATAATTTATTCATTCATTAGCAAACTTTTTACCATAATTGTAATGATCAAATGATCCATAATTATTCTTACAATAATTGTTGTTAAATAAAAAAATTTTGAACTAATTATGCCATCTTTTTAAAAATAATTAAACTTTAAAAAACTATTTTATTACTTTTTTATATAAATACTAATAAAAACTTATTTTTTTTACAAATTTTTTAAATTTTTATAATTATATTGAAATTTACTTTCCAAAAGGTATAATGTATTATAAGTTATCCATTCCAAAACAAATTGATCTTTTTGTGCCTTATTTTTAGTTACCACATACTTTTTTTACAAACAATAATAACATAATTTAAAAATACTAGAATTTTTTTGAAGAGTTATGAATAATAATTTAAATTAAATTATATCTTTTTTATAACCATTATTATTATAAGATAAAATTATAGTAGTTAATCTTACTGACTACTAACTAAAACTAACCAATAAGAAATTTTAAATAACATGTTTAAAGTAATTGTTGACAATAATTTCTTCATTAAGAATTATATTAACCTAAGAAGAATGTTAATATTATTAATTAATAAAAATTAATACTAAATTTTATTCATAGCTACAAAAAATTGTAATAAAAACTTTTTAAAAAAATTACAAGTTCAAGTTATTATGTAATTGTTTTTATTATTTAAAATTATTGTTAATAATTACTAAATTTGTAACAATATTTTTATAATTTTATAGTTCTAAAAAACATATATTATTATTATTGTAATAATATTATTATTTAATCAGGAAACCTAAAAATATAATAATAATTATTATTATTAATTTATATTGAATATATATATTTTAGCTCATTGTTTTAATATTTTTAATTATAAATTGTATTAAAAATTTTATTTTTCCCATTAAGTTTTTAATTTAAAACTTTTCAAAATTAATATGTTTCATATAATGCTATGTGAATTTTTAGAATCATTTTTTTTGTTAATGAAATTATTTTTGATATTAAAGAAATTATTTTTCATCTTAATTAACATAATATTCTATATTTTTGTAATTATTTTGGTTTATTTATTATTCCTCATTGTTTTATACTTTTTATTACTTTAATTTATATTGTTTTTTTCAACCACTTTTTGTTATTTTAATTAGAAGACAAATTTGAGAAGTTTATCACAAAGGAATTGTTGGAAAGTAGTGGAGCAAAAGCGTAAGAGAGAAGCAAAGAAGTGTGAGGGTGAAGAGATAGATAAATGTTAGTGGGGAGTAAGGGAGAGAAAAAAAATAATAAATTTGTAAAGAGAATGGGCAAAAGAATAAGAAGAGAATCGTGTGGAGGGAGTAGGGCTAGATGACAAGGCATAGAGGGAACCAAAGAGAAACAAAGATATGAATGAAAGAATTAAGTGAGATAAGGAGATGGGGAAGAGAGGTAGATGTAAAAAGATAAACTCTACTAAAAAGAGAAAAGAAGAAGGGAGTGGGGCAAAGAGCATCAATTAAGAAAGAAAGAAGGCATTGAGATAAGGAAGCTATTATGGAACAAAGAGTGAGATGAGAATTGGAGTTGGAGAGAGGTTAGAGAAAGATATTCATCAAAACCAAGATGCTATGAAAGACAAAAGAAAGAAGTAGAGTGTAAGCTTTATCTTTTAGAGAGAAAAGAATGGAGGAGGGGAAGGAGAGGATAGAAAAATTGCAACTAAGTTAGATGTGAGAGAAAATTAGGGAGATGTAGAGAAAAGATAAAGAAAGTGAGAGATCAAAAAAGATAAAAGAGAAAAGTGTCACAAATAGAAAGTTTGAGTGTGAAGGGAGTAATGAAGTAATAAAGAGAGCATATGAAAGTGACAAAAAAGAGAGGGTGTGGAGGAGTAAATAAGGAGACAAAAGTAAAATAAAAGTCAAATAGTCTAAAACATTGAGAGGTTCTCTTAAACACAAGGAGAGAGAAAAAGTGGAAGTGATAAAGAGGAAAGGGAGAGAAGCAAATAATAGAGTAAGAAAAGAAAAGAGGGTAGAGTAAAGAGAAAGTAATTGGATGGAGGAATAGGAAAGTGGGCTAGAGAGTGAAAAGGGAAAAGAAATGAGTGAGAGCATTATAATTGAGGGAAAGGAGCAACAAAAAAAGATTGACGAAGAGTTTAAAAGGTGGAGAGAGAGTATGGAAAAATAAAAAGTATAAGAATGACGTTAATACATCGTGACAAAGAAAGAGAATGTGAGAAGGAGATTCATATTAGAAGGAAAGGCACAAAGAGATAAAGAAAGATGAAGAGATGTTGAAAGCATAGGTAAGCATTCCAAATTGATAATGTAGAGAAATAAATAGAGTGGGATAAAGTGGGATTGAGGAGAGAGAGAAAAGAGGAAAATGAATATGTATTGTGGCAAAAGGAGTGATTGTGATAGAGAAGACATTTATGAACAAAGAGACTACAAGTTTGAGGTGAACAAAGTGTGAAATTCAGAAATAGTATGAGGAAAATGTGAAAGAAGTGGAGATAGTAGAAGAGAGTGATACGAAGTAGGGGAAATTGTAAAAAAATGATAGAAGGAGAAGGTACATGGAGATAGATTGCAAGAGACTCAGAGAAAGTGTTAGAAGTACTTTGAAGACGAGAAGAGAGAAAAAAAGTAATACATAATAGAGTGAGATATAGTAGAGCAAGAAACATTTAGTGAATAAGAGAAAGGCTAATAAGAGCAAGAACAAATGATAGGGAGGTGAGAAAGAGTGAATAAACATAGAGTGAAAGGATGAAAAAAATTAGTTTAATGTGTTCACAAAAAATAAGTAAAGAGACAAATAGTTAAAGAAAGTCAAAGTATCAATTATAACATAAGAGATTAAGAAATTAATAGAGAGACATGAACTAGTTAATAATAAAAGATATATAGAAGAGAGAGATTACAGATAGGGGTGAAACAACTATGAAGTACTCATATTTGTGAAATAAGTGTTATTAATTATGAATTACAATAATTGGTATTGTTTTCTTTTAAAATTCCTCTAAAGAATTTTAATGAAACATACATATAATTTATATAATTAACTATTTTTTATTGATTAATAAATTCATTTAATAATTTTTTATTAATTATTAATATTATAGATAAGAAATACTATGAATTAATTTGTCTTTTGATCCTAAGTGCTTACTAGTTATTTATATAAATAATTTTTTATTTATGATAATAAAAATAAAAAACAAGTCTTAATTATTGATAATAGTTTAATTTTATGAGCAAATAAATAATTTTTAGAGAAAGTATTAATGAAAACTATTAAGTATTGTTCTTCCTATAACTTTAGTATAAATATAGTGGTCACAATTTACTCATAATTCTTGTCTTAATAACATGAAAACTTATTATTATTATTATATTTCTTGTTATTATTAAAAAAATTAATTATTAGAGAAAAAACAAATAATACTATGAGTATAATGATGATTACTATTGTCATGAAAATTATTGAATTAACACCTAAAATAATGATTATTAGTTGCTAAGAAAATATTTCTAGTAACAACTGCAACTGAATATTCCTATTAGTGTTCTTATTACTAGATCACATTATTTTGTGATAATTTATTTATAAATATTACGGTGAATTTTTTAATAAAAATTCACAATTTTATTGTTTTTAAATATTATTATGATAATGTTGAAAAACAATATTTGTTAGTAGTGCAACGATAATTATTTTCTATTAATTGGACCTCATTTACAATTTCTCTAAATTAAAAATATAAACGAGCATTTTTATTATAGATTATTGTTATAGTATTTAATATATATATATTTTAAAGCTCAAATAAAAAAAAAGAAGAAATATAATATAACAATTTCAAACTCATAAGTGTCACTAGATAGGAGAAATGCAATTAGATAGTATTATATCAAAGTCATAATGAAGACTTACAAATAATGAGAAAAATCATACAAGAAAGCTCATTCCAAGAAAGCAACGAGATGAACTGTATCAACATCGATTGTTGAGTTAGAAAGGAATTGAAATGTCCTACAAATTGTCTAATCATAGGAAAATAAAATATTTAAATTTTCAAAAGTTAATGTTTAATGAAATAGAGCATGTTGAGGTGAGTCGATCCATATTAGTTTTGTCTCAATGAGGCCTCTTTTGGGTCACTACAAATTACCAATATATATAAGTACAAAAAATAAATTAGTGTTTTAATATTTACTAAATATATATTAAAATTAAAAAAGAGATAATTTGAAGTGTTGTATTCCACCAAATCCTTGCAAAGAAAAAGCCACATAAGAGGAGATTTTTAATTACATTATAATATATCCAGATCAAACAAAAACCTTTGAAGAAATGAAAAATGGTATAAAAAAACAACATTCCAAGACACTAAGAAGGTCAAGTCCCTAATTTGCTAATTGCAGTATGAATTGCCATGCCCTATAAATCAAAGAAGCACCATAGAAAACATAATTTGAAATATAAAAATGAATATTTATGTTGAAAGATGTCATTGACATAATTTCAATGACATTTTTACTTTATTAATACTCTCTATAATTACTACCGAATACCACAATAAAAAAATAAAACAACAAAATTTTATTTTAATAATGTTCAGTTATATTTTAAAACAAGAATATGATAAACTTAACAAACACAATATAAGAAAATAAAAGACATTTGAAGATCTTTGGGAAAGTAAAAGATGTTTAAGAAAATAAAAGATATTATAAACAATAAAATATATGTTTGGGAAAGTTGCATTTTAAGATCAAAAAGAGATCAACATAAAGTATTCAAATGTAAAATTAGATACAAATTAAAATGTCTCCTAAAGCACACGAAAACAATAGAAAATATAATATTTAAGTTTTTAAAAAATGAATTTTTAACTACATTGAGTTCGTTTAGATGAGTCCTAAGATTTTTCTATCTAGATTAGAACTTTTTTGAATAACTATGAATTCTTCAATTTACTAACTAATAATACTAAATAATTATTTTAATATGAATAAAAATATACATTGTAAGTTATAAAAAAAATACAATAAGCAATTTAACCATCACAAGAGAGGAGTTTCTGGGTTACCCAGTAAATGTAACGAAATCTAAGCTAAAATTTTATGGAATGACAAAGAGTTTATTAAAAATCTACATTCCAAGATATTAAAAAGATAATGTAACATCTTAAATTATTAATTCTAAAAAAATACCTCTTAAAAACTAATAAAATCTTATAAAAAAAATTTAAAAATAAAAAAAATAAACTTAATTAAAGTTTTTTCACATGTGCCAATGATATTTGTTTTTTCTCAATTAGACTACTTTTAGATCTACTATGAATTAAAAAAAATAAATTAGCATAAAATAGAACTAATTATTATTTTATTATTATGAAAATATATATTAATTCTTGAGTGTGATAAACTAAAGAAATGTAATATAATAAAATAAAAGATGTTTAATAGTTACATGAGCAAAGATTTGGAATTACATAGTAATATAACCTTTTCAAAAACAATTTAAGGAAATGAGACAAAATGCATGGGAAATTGTAACATCAATGATCAACAATTAAAGTACAAGCAAAAATGTGACTTAAAGCTTGCAAATAGCCTAGAAAGTAAAATATTTAAAAAAGTTAGGTACACTCTTTAATAATGTGGACCTCATCTAGATGAGTGTTGTGAAAAAATTTCTTTACCTTAAGATGAGCTTTTATGGAATTAATATGTATTGCCAATGTAAAATAAATAAATAATAGGTATTTTTTAATTTTAATATTAATTAAATATATATTACAACAATAAATAGCTTAAATTCAAGCAATATAATATAACCAACCCAAATGATGTAAACAGAGGTGATGTAATGATACATATAAATATAACAAAATATAAGTGAAACATTTGAACAAATAAAATAAATTTTATAAAAAAGATGCATTCCAGTATGTGAGGAAATCAAGTGTAATATCCTTGATAATCAAATAAAGTTTGAATAAAAAGTTTAGGTATAGCACGTAGATACTCAAAAAAAATTATTTAAAAATATGAAAATGAATATTAAATTTGAAAGAGCTTATTGACATTAGTCCAATAACATTTGTTTAATCTTAACTAGACCATATTAGAATTTCTATGAAGTACCTAAGTCAGATTATAATAAAACTAATAAATTATTATTTTAATTTTTCGAAAACATATCTTGGAGATGAGGTGAAATGAATTGAAGTAATCTTTTTAAGTCAAAGATATTTTAAGGTAAGATGTGCTAAAACTTGGAGTTACATAGTAATACTACCAAATCAAATTGAAAAAATTTATGAAATGAGATAAATATTATAACAAACATACATTTGATGATATTAAGGAAATTGAGTGTAACATTTTAAAACATCCACTCAAGTATAAATGATATTGTATCTTAGAGCATGCTAAGTTAATATAAAATAAAATACCTAAAAATATAATGATGATTATTTAACTATATGGAGCTTATTAAGATATGTACAATATCATTTGTTATGTTTTGATAAAATCATATTTGGAATTACAATGAATTGTGAAAAAACATAGTTGGAATTACTACAAATTACAAAAAAAAAGATGAATATAATAATCAATAATTATTTAGAAATAAATTAAATAAATAGTATAACTTGAAATGTTATGAATTGAAGAAATATTATATAACCAAATCGAGTAATGCAAGGTCGCATGAGAGGAGACTTTGCATTATATGACAATATAACAAAATCTAATTGAAACACTTGAAGAATTGAGATAAATTTTTGAAAAAGATGCACACCAAGATATAAGGAGATTGGGAGCAATATCCTCGATCAGTGAAAAAGTAGTCAATTAGAATGTCTTGGAAAATATTTCAAAAGTTTTGAAGCATGTATTTAAAAATTTTAAAATAAATATTTAATTAGATAGTGATCATTGACATAAGTCTAACAAAGTTTGCTTTATTTGTATTAGACCTCATTTTTTATTATTACAAATTAAAAAACTATATAATTATAAATAATAATCAAATATAATATCAACATTAAGTAAAATTATAGTAAAGGTGAAAGAAAATAAATTGAAGGAATGTAAAACAATAAAATCAATCTAATGTAATAATCACAAAACATGATATTTAAATTAGCATGATAAAATAACAAAATAAAATTATAAATGTTTGAGAAAATAATAATTACATGGGAAATTTGCATTCTAATTTGCTGCCAAAATTGAGTACAACATCTTCGCCCTTCAAATTATTTCTAATTCAAAATATCTCGTAAATAGAGTCCAAACAATTAAAACATATTTAAAAAATTATAACGAATACTTGATTATATAATCACATTAAAAGGATTTGAAAAACATTTTTTCATCTTCATCAAGCCTCACTAAGAATTACTAGAAATTATAAAAGGAAAATTATCAAAATAATTTAATTATTATATTATCATTGAGTAAATATGTATTAAAGCACCAAATGAAATAAATTGTGTAAATATTATTTAAAAATATAAATTGATGTAAAGATAAAATGATAACAGAATTCAAGTTGTATAGTAGTATAATATAATTGAAGTAAAAAGGTTAAACAAATTTTTTAAGTTATCTAGCATAGCTGAATTTGAAGATATTAAAGAGATCAAGTGTAACATTCTGAATCATTAATTCATGTACAAATTAAAATGCCTCATCAAGTTTGCTAAAGTCATTGAAATTAAAAAATTTTTTAATGCAAAATTAAATATTCTTTAATTCAAAGGTCATCAAAATAAGCACACTGGATTTTTATTTCATCTCGACGGACCTTATTTGGAGTTACCATGAATTAAAAAAAGTAAGCAAAGATAATATTAAATTAGTATTTTAAAGGTAAGTAAACATGTAACAGAGGTCAAAATTACTTAAATTGAAACATTAGAATATAAAACAATCAAGCACAATAAAGGTCACATGAGAAGAAATAAAGGGTTACATAGTAGTATTGTCAAATCTTGGCAAAACATTTGAAACAATGCATTAAAATGTACGAAAAAGCTATATTTCAAGATACTAAGGAAATGAAGTATGACAAGCTCAAAGTAAAATCAAGTAAATATTTAAATGATCCATAAGATATGCTAAACCATGGAAAATAATTCTAAAAATAAAAAAAAATCTAAAATTAGGTAGGGAATGTCCAATCGAGTCACTAATGTTTGTTTCATCTTATTCATACCATGTTGAAAATTACTGTGACTTAACAAATTAAATAAGCTTTATTAACAACAAATTATTATTTTTTTATTAAGTAAACAATACTAAAACTAAAGTGAGATTAATTTAAAAAATATAATATAATACTAAAGGTCACATGATAGTGGATTGAGACTTACCTGGTAATATGACCAAATCTTAGGAACTCATTTAAGAGATAAGATAAAATTCACAGAAAAATTACATTTCATTATTTTAAGGAGTTAAAGCATAACAAAACCTCGGTGAAGTAGTATTTGAAAATATGAAAACTACTATTTAATGTGGAAGAGCTAGCCGAGTCAACTCTAAAGGTATTTGTTTAATCTCAATCGAAGCACTTTTTTAATTGTATCACATGCTAAAGTAAATAAAAAACAAATAATAGTTACTTATTAATTTTATGTTAACTAAATATATAAGAAATTCAAAATTAGATAAAATAATAAAAAAACCTTTTGAAAGGTAAAATGCAAACATTTAACTTAATAATATAACTCATCAAGATGTAACGAAGTTTGTTTCTCCTATATCAAACCTCCTTTGGAGTTACAATGAATTATGATTAAATAGAAATAATAATAATGAAATATTATTTTAATATTTAAGAAATAAATAACAAAGTTAAAACAAGACAAATTAAAGGAAAGTAATATAACAGAAGTCAGATGTTGCAAAGACCTCACAAAAGGAGATTTAAGGTTACAAAGTAATATAACAAAATTAGAGCCAAACAATTGGATAAATAACACACATTTCTAAGGAAAGGTTTGTTCCAACATTGTAAAGAGATGAAGCACGACTTCCATGATAGTCAACTTATTTGTGAATCAAACGATCTCAAATAGTATGGCAAAACCCTATAAATAAAATAATAAAAACCATAAAAATTCATTAATTATTTGGATAGAGCATAATGAAACTCGTCTTGATGATGTACTATTTGTCTTCATTGAAACTTATTTTAAATTTCTATGAATTACCAATGGCAATATTCATAAATAATGATACAATTTTATTATAATATTAAGTAACTATATATTAATGCTTAAAAAAGTTAAACTTAAAAAATGTTAAATTTCTAAAATATGAAATGTAAAGGATATTTTAGTCTACATTTTAATAAGATAAATTTTGTGGGAAACTTGCATTCCATTATTCTAAAAAGATTGAGCTTAATATTCTCGTTCATTCAATAATGTATGAATTGAAAATGTATAGAAAATGAAATATCTAAAGATATAAAATTCAATATTTATTTGGATAAAGCTATCTGAGACAAGCCAAACAAGATTTATTTCATATTGGTTGGTGCTCATTAAAAAGCATTATAAATTACAAATATAAATAAGCAAAACTAATAATAAATTATTGATTTAATTTTATTAAATAAATATTTGTGCTAAAATTTAATATGTTGAAGAAGTGTGATATAATAAATAAAGGTGATGTGAAGGAGACATGGGTGGACATTTACATTTGAATTATAGTATCACAAAATCAAAGAAAAATGATTTGAGAAAGAGCTAAATAATAGAAGAAATTTGCATTCCATTATATTATGGAGATTGAGTGCAACATCTTTGAATAGTAAATTTGGCATAAATAAATTTTCCTATCAAAAGTTTTTAATTTTTTTAATTGCGATTTTGAAAATAAATTTTTACAAACTATAAAACTTTATATTTAATTTGATAGGGTCATCGAGATGAGTCAAGTGACCATTTTTTCCTACTGAATCTCATTTTTAAATATAACTAATTACATTAATGCATAAGAAGAAATAATAATTACTTATTGTTTTAAAATTAGATGAGCATATACTAAATATTTATTATGTTAACTAAATTAATGTAATATATGAAAATAAAAAATATTAATTTAAGTAAAAAAAGATAAATTGTGTGGGAAACCTATATTCCAAGATGTTAACAAGATCAAGTGGAACTTCGTAATCAACACATCTGGCTAACAATGTCAAATTGTCCAAAAGAGCTTAACCAAATCCTAGAAAGATAATATTAAAAAGTATAAAATTTACTACATGGTTGGATAGGACTCATTGAGGTGAGTTTCATGAGATTTTTTTCATCTTAATCAGAATGTATTTGAAGGTATCCCTAATTACAAACTGAAAGAAGCACAAATAATAATTAATTATTAGTTCAAAATTAATTAAATATTTATTAAAGCTCAAATGAGACAAATTGAAGGAATGTAATTTAGCCAAATCAAAAGATATAAAATTCACAAAAGAGTGAAAATTGAGTTTCATGTGAACCAACAAAAATAAGGTAAAGATTAGTAAAAATGAGATAATTGTATAAGAAAGTGGCTATCAAATATATTATGAAAATCGAGTGTAACATTTATCATTATCAAATCAAGCACAAATCAAAATATCTCGCAACTTGAAAATGAGATAATTAAAACATCAAAATTTATATTTAATTAGATAGTGCTTATTGAGATAAGTCTAACAATATTTTTTATATCTCAATAAGGTCTTCCTTGAAATAACAATGAATTATTAATTTAAATAAATATAAAATGAAAAAATTAATATTTTAATATTAACTAACCATATGTTTAAGCTAAAACAAAATAAATTGAAGTAATTTAATATTATGAAATCAAGAACATACAAAGGAGTTTGAGGTATTACCAAAAATACTTAGTAATTCAAAATGTTGAGAAAATAACTAGTAATGATAAAATGAGATAAATTGAAGCAAATTAGTAAAACCAAATCGAGACAATCCAAAGGCAACACGTTAGGTGATTTACTGCTACATAGTGACTTAACCAAATGAAGGTGAAATCTTTAAAAAATGTTATATTGTTTTTGAGAAAGTTACTTATGAAGGTACCAACAAGACCAAGTGAGATATCTACAATTATCAAATTAAGTATAAATTAAAATATCTTGTAAAATATGCAAAGACCTTAAAAATAAATTATTTAAAGCTAAAAAACTTAATATGTAATTTGATAGAGATCATCAAGACAAGAACAAAAAAATTTATTTCATCTTGATTTAACTTAATTTCTTATTACTATAAATTATTAAAATAAATAAAGTTAAATAAAATTAAATTTATATTTTTCAAGTAAACAAAAAAATGTTAAAGCAAAAAATGTGGTAAATTGAAACAATATAATATAACTAGATGAAGGACTTATAATGGTCACCTTCGAGGATATTTCATGTTACATTGTGTTATAGCTAAAATAAAGCAAAATATTTAGTGAAATAAAATTAATTACATGATAAAAGTACATTAAAAAATATTAAGAAAATAAACTATAACATCCTTGATTTTCAAATTAAGTTAAAATCTTAATGCCCCATACAATTTGGCAAATCACTAGAAAATATAATATTTAGAAAATATAAAAATAAAAATTTATTCTAATTGAGCTTATTTATATAAGTCGATCCAACTTTGTTTTGTCACAGTTGGAACTCACTCGATGTCATAACAAATTTTTAAAGTAAATAATCATAAGTAATAATAAATCATTATTTTAATTATAATATTATTTGTTAAAGTTAAAAATGTGATAATTTTAAGTAATCTACTATAATAAACACAATGAAAATGCAATTGACATATGATAATAGATTTAGAATTACATAGTAATATAGCCAAATCAATGATAAAAAATTGAGGAGATGAGAAACTTTATGGGAATGTTGCATTCGATGATACTAATGAGTTGAGTGTGAGTAATAAATCAGGTATTAATCAAAATGTATTATAAATCATGCATGGAACTAAGGAAATAAAATGATTGAAATAATAAAAATAAAATATAATTGGACAACATGAGTATATCAATTTTATTTTTTCTTGATTAGATCTCATTTGATATTACTATGAATTAAAAAAAATGAGGAATAAAAAAATCTATTTTTTTATATTAAGAAAGTATATATTGAAGTTTAAGTAAGATAGATTAAACTAATATAATTTAACCAAACAAATTTCACTTTAAGGTCATAGGAGGGAAGAATTAGAGTTACCTTGTAATATATCCAAGTCAAAATAAAATAGTCAAAGAGACAATATAAATTTTATGAAAAAGTTGAATTCTATGATGCTAAGTAAATTTACTTTAACTTCTTTCACAATAAAACCATGTTCAAATAAAAACCACTTCAAAAGCCTACCAAAACCCTTAGAAACTATCACATTGAAATATATAAAGATGAATGTTTAACATGGTTGGGCTAATCGAGACGAGTTCTATGAAGTTTACTTGCACTATTTTAGCTTTGTTTCAAACTATTATCAAATGCAAAAATAAATAATAATTAATAAAAAATAAATATTTAATACTAAGTAGATATATAATATTTATAAAAATAAGATAAATTAAAGCAAAATAATATAACAAATTTAAGAAAAGCAAAGGTCACACTAAGGGAAATTTTGAGTTACGATGTAATATAACCACATCTACTTTAAAAAAATGGATGAATTAAGATAAATTGTTTGAAAAGATGCATTCCAGTTACTAAGACGATTGAGTGTAATATTATTAATCATCAAATCTATTAAATTTTTTATTACAACATAAAACATACTAAAATCCTAGAAAAGAAATTCTTAAGAATATAAAAATGAATATTTAATTTTATAAAGATTTTTAATTCAACTCTAATTTCATTTTTACCTCCATCAAGATTCTTTGGTAAATGATTCAAATTACAAAGGCAAATAAGTATAAATAATAAAAATATGATCAAATAAAAATTAAGAAAATATAAATTGAAGAAAAAATGAGTCAAATTAAAGAAATATAATTTAACTAAATCAAGGACATTTAATGGTGCATTATAGTAGATTTAGACCTACATTGTAATATAAGTGAAACAAAAAAACAAAAACTTTAAAGAAATGAGATAATGTTTTTTGAAATTTTGCATTCTTAGACACCAAGTGGATTTAGTGTAATATCTAGAATCGTTCAATAAGGTATAAATTAAAATATCCCCATAAGCCTACAAAAATATTATAAAATAAAATCTTAAAAAAATAAGCATGACTATATAAGTTGATACGGCTCATCAAGATCAGTCTAACATTTCTTTTTGGATTAACACAAATTACAAATGAAATAATTATTTTAATATCAATTAAATATGTAATATAGCTCATGTACATAAAACTTAGAGCACTATATTATAACTGAGTTACATGATGTAAATGTCATACAATAGGAGATTTAGAGTTACAAGATAATATAATCCAACCTATGTAAAAAGTCTAATGAAATGGAAAGATGTATAAAAAACCTACATTCAAAGATACTAAGGAGATCAAGTGCAATGTAGATGATGTTCAAATCATACATAAAGTAAAAATTATTATAAATGATTCTAAAACACCAAAAACTAGAAAAGAATAAAAAATAATATTTAATAGTATACACCTCACTAACACAAGTGTAATGATATTTGTTTTCTCTTGATCAAATATTGTTTTGAATTATCATGAATTAAAAAAAAATTAAGAAAAAAAAATAATAAATTATGATGTTAAATTTCAATAAGCATATTGAAAGATTAAAATATAAAATGGAAACAAAGTAATATAACAAAATTAAAGCAAATTAAAGGTCATAGAAGAGAAGAATAAAGCAAGATAATAAGTTAACCAAATCTTATGTGAAAGTTGCATCCCAAGATATCAACAAGATTGTGTGTAACTTTTTTGATTATCAAATTGTGTGTTAATTGAAAAATCTCATATTGTTAGCACGAAAAAAGAACTATTATTTAAAAAAATAAAGAAGTTCCCTTAATCACAAAAGTCACATCATAGCTATCCCTATGACATTTGTTTAATCATAATCAAATCTTATTTTGAATTACTTTGAACAAAAAATTTAATAACCATAAATAACAGTAATAAATAATTATTTTAATATAATTTAAAATATATTATAGGTGAAATGGGATTAATTGAAGTAATATAATATAACAAAAATAAAAAATAATAATGCTAAAATGATAGTGGATTATTAATTATGTTATAATATAGACAAATCAAAATAGCAAAATTGAAGAAATGAGATAAATTTTGAGGTAACACTACATTCGAAGATAGCAGTGGGATTGAATGTAACGTCCTCAATTATCATATCAGGATTGAATCAAAATGCCTCTTTATGTGTGGCTAAAACTTATAAATATAAATATTTAAAATATAAGAAATAATATTTAATTAGATAAAGATCAACAAGATTAATAAAATGACATTTGTTTTTCTTGATGGAACCTTTTTTAAGATTACTTCAAAATATAAAAACAAATATTCATAAATAATAATGTATTGTTATTTTAACCTTAAGGAAATAAATATTAAAGGTCAAAATGGGATGAATTAAAGAAGTATTATTGAAGCAAATTAAAGCTATATAAGCATCAAATTAGAGGTGCTTCAAAGTTGCATTTTAATATAAATGGAATAAATTATGTGGGAAACCTACATTCCCAGATACATAGAAGATTGTGTGACATAGTTACTCATAAAATTAATTAAAAATCAAAATGTCATGTTAACATATCCAAAACCATGAAAATAAAACATTTAAAAATATTTAAAAATGTATCCATAATTACACGAAGCTCGTTAGAATGAGACGAGTGCCCTCTGTTTAGTCTCAATTTGATGGTCAAATTTTTTAATTACTTTAAAAGAAAATATAAATAAGAAAAATAAAATAAAATGTAATTTTAATATTAATTATGCATGATAAAAAGCCAAAAATTAAAAAAAATTAAGTAATAGAATATACCAAAATCAAAGTGATGTGAAGATAATATGAGAATAGATCTATTGGCATACAGTAATATAATCAAAACTACATATAAATGTATCAGAAATGAGACAAGGTTTATGAAAAAGACACATTTTAAGCTATTAAGGAAAACCAATGCAATATCCATGAGCATCACAATAAGTATGAAACAAAATATATATAGCTAGTACAATTGACAACAACAACATCTATTATTAATCATAGCTCATTTAGAGTTACTGCAAGTTCCCAAAATAAATACATCTAAAATTTTTTTATTTTATCTAAACATAATTTAAAATTCAAATGAGATACTATGAAGTACCAAAGTAAGTGAGAATAACTAACAAATAATGCAATTTTTAATAAAAATTAAATTTATGTTAAAACTAAGTTGAAATAAATAGAAGTAAGGTTACAAAAACAAATCGAAATGAAGTAAACCATGAAAGAGAAGAAATTTAGAATTAAATAGTACTATAATAAATTAAAAGTGAAAAAGATGGAAAAATCTGTTAAATATTTTTGAGATAATTGCATTCTAAGATAGAAACTCCCCATAAAACTTACCAACGCACTAGAAAAAACAATATCTCAAAATATAAATCTAAAAATTTAATTAGATAGAAATTATTAAGAAGTGTCCAAGGATGTTTGTTTCATTTTGATCAAAGGTCATTTAGAATTACTATAAATAAGAAAAAATATTTATAAATTATTTCCTAAATATTAAAAAAATTATCTATTAAATAAGATAAAATGAAGCTATACAATTTAACCAAATCAAAGCCATTCAAAAGTCATATGAAAGGAGATTTAGAGTCGCAAAGTAATAAAACCAAAGTTATCCAAAAAATTTGAAGAAAATGTGATAAAGATTATAAGAGTACTTAATAAAAACATACAAAGTTGATTGATTATAAAATACTCAATTGTAAAAAATTACACTAATCAAAATGCATCAAAATCTTAGAAAAACCTTAGAACATAAAATTTTTAAAATATAAAAAAAATATTTATTTGGATAAAATTCATAGAGTTGAGTCAAATTACAATTATCTCACCTTGACCTGACATAAATTAAAGTACAACAAATTAAAAAATAAAGAAGCATAAATATTAATAAATTATTATTTCATTTTAAATAAAATGATAATATAAGTAAATGAATGCATTTTAAAGGCCATATGAGTGTAGAATTAGAGTTTCTTTATCACTAAAAAAACTCAATGCGAAAAATGTTAAAGCATGAGATAAATTATATTAAAAAGTTGTTTTCCAAGCTACTAAGAAAATGCAGCATAACATACTATATCATCATGTTACAGATAAAAATGTGTTGTAAAGTAGTTAAATTGCTTAAAAAAATAAATATTTAATAACATAAAATGAATATTTAATTAAGAGATCTAGATGATATTTACGCTTCAATTATCTCATTTCTATTTTTATTCTTTTTTTACATAATAATAAAATAGAAATTTATTATCATATGTGATTATTTGCTATGGCAATTTGGGGTAATTCCAAAGGAGATTCGACCATGATTAGAGAAATGTCATTTGACTAGTCCTTATAAACTCTAGCTATTAAAATATCTTTTTTTATTTTTCAACATATTTTGAACATTTTTGGCATTCTTTGTTTGACCTTTTTTTAATTAACTATAGAAGATGTCACACTTAATGTATTTAGTATTTTGCTATGTAAAATCATATAAAATCTATATTATTTCTTCAAAAGATTAGCTTTGATTTTTTTTATTAGTAACAATGCATTTCCTCTCTTGTGACGTTTGCATCAATTTGATTTGGTTATATTTTATTTCTTGAATTTATCTCACATAAGTTTAAATATGTATTTGTTTAATATTAAGTAAATAATTTATTATTATTTGTACTTATTTACTTTTGTCATTTATAGTAATTTAAAATAAGGTACAAATAAGAAGAAATAAATCCCATTACACTCATTCCAATAATATTAATCCAACTAAATATTTATTTTTTTGGTACTATTTCATCTTTATTTTTGGATTTTTTATGTGATTTGTTTATTAATACCATATTTGAGGATCTAGAATGTTATATTTGATCTCCTCAATGTCCTAAAAACTAGCTTTCTAGTGTAAATTATGTCATTTCTTCAATAGTTTTGGTTTGATTTAATAGCATTTGTTTGCAACTATAGTATTAGTGTGTAACTCTAAACCTATTAAAATTAATATTTACTTAGATAAATCTCATTGAGATTAGTGCAAAGGTGTCTGTAATGGTAAAATGAAAGGAGATTTTTTGTTACAAAATAATATAATAAAATCCAAGCAAAAATGACTAAAAGATCTAAAGCGATTGAGTAGAGTATCATTTGTCCTCCATATCTTATGGATCAAAATATTTCAAAAGTGTGCCAAAATAAAAAAAAATAAAATATTTAAAATTATTAAAAAAAACTAACATTTTATTTGACTTAATTCGGCAAGAACATTCTATAAATGTTTGCCTTTCCTCCGTTGGACCTCGATTGGAATTAAAATAAATTGCCAAATTAAATTGCATAAATTAAATTAAATTATTAATTTTGTGTAAAACTATATATTTTTTGAAAAATGAGTTAATTTGTAGCAATGTATTATATCCAAATCAATGTGTGGCAAATGTCACTAAAGAAGAGGTCTATGGTTACATTGTAATATATGAAAATCAAAATGAAAAGTTTCAAAAAAATGAGGTAAATTTTTTGAGAAATTTGCATCCTAATGTAGTAAAGAGATAAGAGTATAATAACCTTCATAATAAAAAAATGTATGAATGAAAATGTCTAATCAAAGTGATAATTCTATCATCTCGATTGAACCTAGTTTTCAATTATTGTAAATTACCAAACTAAATAAATATTAAAAAATATTAAATTTCTATTTAAATACAACATAAATATACATTAAATCTAAAATATGATAAATTCAGGTAATGGGACATTAAAAATCATAGTAATGTGAATGCTAAACAAGAGGACAATTAGAGTTCCATAGCATTATAATCAAATGAAAGTAAAAAAAAATTTAAAACATAACACAATTGTATGGAAATTTTACATTCTCATATACTATGGTCATTCAGTGTAAAATCTCTTATAACAAATTAAAGTACGAAACAAAATATCTCATTAAAGATTTTAAAATTCTAGAATTTGAAATATTTAAAATTATAGAAAAATGTTTTTTTGTGTCGAGCACATTGAGATTGGTCCAACGACAATTATCTCAATGCAATCAGTCCCAGTTTCAAATAATTACAAGTTACAAAAAATAAATAAGTATAAATAATAAAAAGTATTATTTTAATGTTCAGCAAATTTATATCAAACAGGAAATGAGAAATATTGAACATAATATAACAAAATCAAAGAAATTTAAAAATCACTCATAGGTAGATTAAGTGTTAATGAGCAACATAACAAAAGCAAATTATAACATTTGAAGAAATGATATAAAATGTACATGAAAAGTACATTCCAAGACACTAAATAGATGAAATGTTGCCAATTTAGGCAATAGAGAAGAATAAGAAAGAGAGCCAACACCATAGAAAATATAATACTCAAAAATATAAAAACAAATATTTAATAAGATATTCCTTACTGAGGCTAGTCCAATGACGATAGCTTTATCTCTTCTTGACAACATCAGGAATTATTTTGAATTATTAAAAAAATAAATATTAATAAATTATAGTTTTGAAATTAAGAAAATAAATATTAAAGCTAAAATTACATTAATTAAAGAAATGTAATTAACGAAATTAATGTGATTTAAGGGGCAAAAATGAGTTGAAATAGAGCTTCATTGAAATAATGCCAAATCAAAGAAACAATTTTTTTTAAAATAGTTAAATTTTGAATAAATTTAAAATTCCAAAACATTAAAGAGATTATGCATTATATTCTAAAAACCTCAAAATAGCTAGGAATTGAAATCTCTTACGAATCATGACAAAATCATAGAAAATAAAGTATTTAAATATTTTAAATTGAACACAACGAAGTGTTTTTTGCTTGATTAGATCATATTTGACATTACTGTGGATTATCAAACTAAATATATAATAAGATAAAATTTAATAAATTAAATTAATTTAATATGACTAAACAATGTGGATGCAATGGTCACATTAGGGAATAATTTGAGTCTCATAGTAATATAACCCAAGTTAAAGCAAAACATTCATCTTGTTTAATATTTTCTTATAATTATGCATATTTACTTGGTGATTTAAAGTGATTTAAAACAAAGTGTTATTGAGATTAAATAAATGTCATTTCATTAATGTTGATGAGATGAATGTAATGAAATATTCGTCTTTATAATTTTAAAAATGTTATTTATTTTTCTTTTTGTATGCTTTTTGAGATATTTTAATTAAAATGACCTTTGAGATCGAGAAAGTTATACTTGATCAACTTAAGCTATTATTAAAATGAATATTAAATTTTAGAAATAGAAATTTAATTTGATAGATATCATCTAGATGAGTCAAAAAATATATATTTTGTTTAAATAAAACTCTAAAACTAAAATTGTATTTATTAAATGAATATAATATAAACAAATCAAAGCAATTTATTGGTCACATGAATAAAAAAACTCGAGTTTCGTTGTATTATAGCAAAATCTATCAAAAGTTATAAGAATTAAGGCAAATAGTTTGGGAAAGCAGCATTCGAAGATATTAAGGAGATGGAGGGAACCACCGTTAATAGCTTAATATGGTATGAATAGAAACATTTTTTGAAGCGTGCTAAAATAAAAGAACTTAAAATATTCAAAAAAAATATAAAAATAAATATTTAATTGATTAGACGTAATCGAGATGAGTCAAATGTCTTTTGTTTCATCTAATCATATCCCATTAGGATTTACTACAAATTACGGTAGAAAATAATCAAAATAATTTATATTGTTATTTTTATTTTTTTTAATATATACAAAATATAAAATGACAAAAATTGATGGAGTGCAATATAACAAAATCAAAGCATTGTAAAGATCACATAAAAAAGACTTATAATTACATAGTAATATAACTAAATACAAACAAAACATTTGAAAAAATGATATTTTAAAATTATAAAGTTGAATATTCATACAAGGTTGTTTACATCAAATTTATTAGACCTCACTTGGAGTAATTATGAATTAACAAGGAAAACTAAGATAGATAATCATAAATTATTACTTTATTATGGAGAAAAAATATATTAAAATTGAATTTAGGTAATTTCTTTGATATATATATATATTAAGGAAATGTAAAGATCATAAAAGAATAGAATTAGAGTTACATAGAACTATAAAAAATTTAATGAGGAATTTTTTTGTAAATTAAATATGAAAAACCCACTACAAAGTACTAGAGATATCCAATGCAACATCCTCAATCATAAAAAAAGGATTAAATTAAAATGCCTAGTAAAAATGACCAAAACTATTGAAAATAAATATCTTAATATATATAGATATATAATAAGCTAAAGCTTCTCAAAATGATTCCAACTTCATTTGTTTAGTCTCCACTGCACATCGTTGAAAATTACCCAAAATTATTAAGTTAAATAATTATAAATAACAATAAATTTTAATTTTTATGAAGAATATTTTTAATAATAAAAGGGAGATAAATTCAAATAACGTAATTTAAAAAAATATGGAGATTGGAAGATCATAGGAAAAAACATATGTAATAACAAATTAATGTAAGAATATTAAGCTAAAAAATTTCAAGAATTAAGGTAAATTATATTTAAATGTTGTATTCAAAGATACTAAGAAAATTTAGTGCACTATTCTAGATTGTTAGGTAAAAATAAATATTCAATTAGATAGTGTTATTCAAGTCAAGTTCAATCTCCTTTCTATGGTCTCCATCAGACCTCGTTAGGAGTTAAGGTGAATTACAAAAGTAAATAAGCATTGATTATAATAAATTATTTTTGTAATATTGGGGAAATAATTATTAAATCAAAAATTACATAAATTTAAGAAATTTAATAAAATAAAATTGAACAAGGGGTCAGATGAGAGGAAAAGTAGTCTTTTCTCATAATATAGCAAAATCAAAGTGAAACATCTAAACAAATGATATAAATTTTATAAGAAAGTTGCATTCCAATATACTCAGTAGATTTGGTGTAACATCTTCAACTAACAAATGACACACAAATTGAAATGCTTAATATGGCAAGTCAAACTTCATGAAATATAATGCTAAGAAATGTATAAATTAAAATTTCATAAGATAAAGCCTATTAAGGTAAACCAATTCATATTTATTTCATCTAAAAAATTATTCATTTTTTAACTTTTATGTAAGTAAATATAATATTTGAAACAAGATAATTTGTAGTGTAACATAACCATAGCAAAGCAATAAAAATGTCACAAAAGAAGAGAATTAGTGTTTTAAATATCATATTGAAAATATAATTAAAACAAATAATTGCATATTTAACATACTTAAACTCTATAAAATAAAATATTTTAAAATATTAAAATAAAAATTTTATTGATAGAGCTCATTGAGATTAGTGCAATAATGTTTTGTTACTCTTGATTGGACCATAGTTAGAGTTAATTTGAATTATAATATTAAATGTATAAAACAATAATGCAAGCCAAAATTCTGAATGAATCAAAATCTTTTATAATGTAAGCCAAATTCTATAAAATGAAATATTTGAATAAATATAAAAATTATATTTAATTGGATAAATCTTATTGCGATAAGTCCAATCACACCTTTTTTTGTATTGATCAGATATTGTTTAAAATACATTAAATATATATTAAAATTTAAACAAGAAAAGTTAATACAACATAATGTTCTAAAATGAAGTGATAAAAAGGTGGTATTCGAAAAGACAGAGTTACACAATATATGGCCTAAACAAAGTACAAAATATGAAGAAGTGAGATAAATTGAAAGGGGAAATTGTATTATATGATACTATGGAGATTGAGTATAATAGCATCGATTGTCAGGCAAAGCACAAATCAAAATCTCTTATAAATAATATAATAAATAAATAAAAATATATTAAAATTCAAAAATTAATATTTAATTGGATATAACTCATTGAGATGACTTTAACAACCTTTTTTGTGTTGTTCAAATTTTTTTAATTATTTAGTAGATATATGATAAAGTTGAAATAAAATAAATCAAAGAAATATAATATAAGTAAATTAATATAATATAAAAGTCACATGAGAGGAAAATTTGAGTTTATAGTAATATGATAAAACTAAATAAAAAATTCAAAGAAATCAGAAAAATTGTATAAGTTGCATTCCAAGAAACTAACAATTTCAAGTGTGATGTCCTCATTCAACAAATCATGAATGAATGTAAAATTCTAAAAATGCAAAGTAAATGATCCAAGGGCGGAGATTTAGAGTTACATTATAACCAAGAGTTACATTGTACACGAAGTTATATTGAAGGTAAAGTTATAAAAATTTAAGTTGTGTAATGTTGCATGATCAAGGAAATGTAATAATCAAGAAAGGGGAGATTTTTTTTAATTAGCTTTATAATCAAACCAATGCAAAAAGTCAAAGAAATTAGTTTAATCATTTAAGAAAGATCCATCACAAGTTACTAAAGAGATCAAGGGTAACATAATTAATAATCAAACCAAGTATGAAGCAAAATGCTTTATAAAGAATGCCAAAACACAATAACCTAAACTATTTAAAGTTATAAAATGGAATATTTCATTTGGTAGAATTTCTTGAGGTGAGACTAATGACATTTCTTTGAACTCTATCTAATCTTATTTAGAATTATTGAAAATTAAAAAGTAAATTACAATAAATAATAATAATGTTTTTAAATATTTTGTATAGTATATGTTAGAAATTAAATAAGATAATGTTAAAGTTTATAATATAACCAAACAAAAGTGACGACATTGTCACACAAGAGAAGATTTATTATTTCAAAGTTATAAAGCAAATGAAAGCCAAAATTTTATAAATCAGGTATATTTTTAAATACAGTTGTACTGTAGGATAATAAAAAGATCAAGTGTAACATCTTCGATCATGACTTTGGTTCATTCAAACTCAATGGTTAAGGGTGCAAAAATTCGAGAAAAAAAATTTGAAGACATAAAAAATGTGTATTTATTTAGATAGAGCTGTTCTCGATTGAACCTCTATCAAAATTACATTTAATTATTAATGTAAATCAATGTAATTAAGAATAATTTTTTAAGATTTAATAATTAAATAAATTGTACTTGAGAAGAGATAACATGAAGCAATATAATATAAACAAATCAAAGTGATGTAAAAGGTTACATGAGAAAAGATTTAGAGTTACAAAGTAATATAATATAATTATATTGAAAAACATAAAGAAATTGGATAAATAAAATATGCCAAGGTAATATTCTAAGATATTAAGGAGATTAAGAATAACACTATATGTTAAAATTTTATTTTGATCAAAATAGAATATAAAACTTATTAGCATTCAATAAAATAAAATATTTTAAAATCATAAAAATAAATTTTTAATTACTTAGACCCATTAAAATTAGTGTAATAATGTTTATTTGCACCACATAAAGCGTCAATTGAAATACTAAAAATCACCAAAGTAAGGCAACCATAAATTAAAAAATTATTACCTTAATATTAATAAATATATATTAAAACTAGAACAAATCAAAGTAACATAACATAATCAAAGCAAAGTAATGTAAGTATCACATGATCGGCAATTTAGAGACAGATAGGATCATAACGTAATCAAAGCAAACAATTCGAAGAAATGGGACAAATTCTACAAGAAAGTTACATAGCATGATATGAAGGAGTTTGAAGGTAGTATCATTGATCATCAAATCATATAACGACTTAAATGTTTCATAAAAATTCCAAAATGTAAGAAAACAAAAAATTCAAAAATTTAGAAAGGCATGTTGAAATAGATAGAACCCGTTAGCAATGTGTCCATAAACAATTATTTAATGCTGACATATAATAAATTGATGTAATGTAAATAAACTAAATCAAGGGTATGTAAAGGTCAAAAACGTAGAGATGTAGGGTTACACATATTACACAAAAATAATGATGGATACTTTGAATAAATGAAATAAATTTTAAGCAAAAGATGCATTCTCAAATACTAAGAAGATCATGTGCAACACCCTTGAATAATAGGTTAGTTATAAATAAAAATGTCTCTTAAATCTTGATAAAACATTTCATAATAAAATATTTAAAATTTAAAAAATAAATATTTAATTAGATAGAGCTCATGGAGATTAGTAGAATTATGCTTTTTCAACTCAATCTAACATCAATTGAAACTGTTGTGAATTACCATAATAACAACTACTAATATTAATAAGTAATTACTTTAACATTAACTAAATATTAATTGAAGATTAATTAAGCTATACAAATGAAATGCAATATAACAAAAATAAATGAAACTACAAGGCACTTAAGAATATTTAGAGTTAGAACGAAATATTAACAAGTCAAAAAAATTCAATGTTACAAAATAAATTATATGAGAAAATTACATCTCAAGTTATTAAGGAGATCAAGTCTAACATCATCGATCATTAAATGAGGTACAAATTAAAATGACTCCTAAGGAAGTTAAAAACCCCCAAAAATAGAAATGTTTAAAAATAAAAAATAAGGGCCTAATTTGATAGGGCTCCTCATGAGGAGTCCAAAAAAGTTTTGTTCCATCTTGATCAGACCTCATTTAGATTTATTATAGCTTAAAAAATGAATTTGGAAAAATAAATAAATTTTTATTATTTTAATAATAAGTAAATAAATATTAAAGCTAAAATTTGATATATTGATGCAATGTAAAGTATCAAAATTCTTAGAAAATATAAGGTCACTTAAATGAAGATTTAGAGTTACATTATAACATAAAAAAAAGAAAAAAATTTAAAGAAATTACACAAATTTTATAGGATAATAGCATTCAAAGATATCAAAAAGTTTGAGTGTGCCATTCTTGATTACATAGTTAATTACGAATAAAATTCTCTTATAAAGCATTCATTGAAGTGTTTTTAACTCGATGGAAGTTTTTTAATTATAATGACTATTCAAAGTAAATAATCAATGATAATGGTAAATTACAATTTTTTTAATTCTAAATAAAAATTTATTGAAATTAAAATGATATAAATTAGTCTAATTTAATATTACAAAATCAAAGTTATGTAAAGGTCACATTGGAGGAGATTTAGTGTTTATTATTTATATATCAAAATTTGAGAAAACTATAAACGAAATGAGATAAATTGTATAAGAAAGCTACATTTCATGGTACTAAAGATATTTTGTGCAACATGCTCAATAGTTAAATTAGTTATGAATCAAAGTGTTTCTTAAATTCGACCAATATAGAAAATAATAAGGTATTTAAAAAGTTAAAAAAATATTGAATTGGATAATTTTGGAAAGGATGATTCTAATGAGAATTGTTTCAACTATATCAGACCCCATTCAGAGTTGTTAAAAATTGCTAAAAAAAATTAGAATGAATGTTAATAAATTATTTTTTAAGATTTAGTAAATAAGCCTTTGTGTTAAAAAGAGATGAATTGAAGAATTTTAAAGTAAACAAACCAAAGTGATATAATTGTCACAGGTGAGTAGATTTATAGTTTCATAGTAATATAACAAAATTGAAGAAAAACTTTGAGAAATTAGATAATTTATTTTAAAAAGTTACATTACAAGATAATAGAACGATCTAGTGTAACAACAATGTCAATCTCAAAATATCGTATGAAACAAAATATCTTGTAGAGGGTATTCTTAGTCATAGAAAAAAATTTAAAAATATAAAAATAAATATTCAATTAGAGAGAGGTTATTTAGGGGAGACCACTATTGGAATTAACAAATATTGAAGGTCAATTATCACAAATAATAAGAATTCTCTTAATATAAAAAAATATATATTACAGTTGAAATAAGGAAAAAATTTTGTAATATAATATATAGAAATTAAGGTGATGTAAAGGTCACATTAGAAGTGATTGAGTTACAATGTTATATTACTTATCTACAACGAAAAATTATAATAAATGGGACAAAGTTTTGAAGAATGTGGCTTTCTATGATACTGAAGAGATATGGTGTAACATCCATGGCCATCTTATTATTTATGAATAGAAATATATAAAAAAATATGAAATAATAGTATAAAAGAAAATATTTAAAAATTATAAATATGATTATTTACTTTCACAGAGCTACTTGAAATATGGCCACCTGTACTCTAAATCGGACCTCGATTAGAAATGCTACAAATCACGAAAGTGAACAAGCATAAAAATAATTAATTACTCTAATATAACTAAATATTACGAAAACTAAAGTGACATAAGCTAATGAAACGTAATACAACAAAACGAAGTTACTTAAAGACATAAAAAAATATTAAATTTTATAGAGTTCGTCACGACTAGTAAAAAAATTTATTTCATGTTAATCAGATATCATTTATAATTACTTTGAATTATCAAATTAAATAATAATAAATAAATAAATAAATAAATTTTCTTAATATTGAGCAAATAAATATTATAGTTGAAACTCAATAAATTGATCAATATAATATAACCAAATAAAAGATTTGTAAGCATCACATAAGAGGACATTTATAGTCAAATAGTAATAGAAAAATTAAAGGCAAAGTTACAAGAAATAAGATAAATTTTGAGGGAAACAAGAGTTCTAAGATATTAAAGAGATCAAATCTAATATCCATGATTGTTAAATTTGGTAAGAATCAAATAGTCTGTTAAAGTGTTTCAGATTCTTGGAAAATAAAACTTTAAAACTACAAAAAAATATAACATTTAATTGGATAGGGTTCCTCATGACAAGTTCAACGATGTTTGTTTCTCCTTGAAAGGGCTTCATTTGAAGCAACACCACAGCGACAATGTAAATTGGCATAAATTCCCAAAAAATAAAGTTATTATATTAAATAAAAAATAGTTAAACTTTAAATAAGATAAATTAAACCAATATAATATACCATAATCAAAATAAAGAAAATGTTGCATCAAAAGAGAGCTAGTCTCATAGTCATATAATGAAATAAGAACAAAAATATCATAATTAAGATAAATTGTAAATGAAGTTACATTCTAAGGTATTAAGAGGTTAAAGTGTAATATTATCAATTATCAAATCAAGACTGACAGAAAATGTATCTTAATGGGTGTAAAAACATTAATAAAATAGGGAGTTTGAGAATATTGAAAACTACTAAATTTCACAAATCATATAGAAAGTTTGTATTGATCAAACCTTGTTTGGAATTACTAAGAATTATCAAAGTAAATGAGTATAAAAATGAGTAAATTATTATTTTAATATTAATTAGATATACTTTACAAATGAAATGAGAAAAGTGGTAGCAAAGTAATGTAACCAAATTAAAATGATATAAAAGTCATATGAGAGAAGATTTAGAGTTACAAAGTAAATAATGAAACACAAGTAAAAATCTTGAGATCAATTGTGTAAGAAAGTTGCATTTTAAGGTTCTTTGGAGAATGACTATTACAATATCAATCATGAAATAAGACACAAATTGAAATACATTTTTAAGAATGCCAAAAACCTTAAAAAACATTTTAAAAAATAAAAATAAATATTTGAATTGATAGAGCTTATAGATGTTCATCTAAAAACAATGATATTTCCTTCATCAAACTTCATTTGGAATTACAATTAATTATGAAAATTAAAAACTTTAAATAACAAAAACATTTTTACTAATAACTAAATATATAGGATTGCTTAAATAAAATATACTAATTTAATGTAATATGGCTAAATCAATGTGATATAATGTTATACTGGCATAAAATTAAAGTTTCATATTAATATACCAAAACAAAAATAATTCAATAAATTGGATAACTTTTTTGGGAATGTATCATTCCAAAAATATAACAATAGTATGACTTCCTCAATTATCAAATAAGTCACCAAAAAAAATATCATAAAGTGTAAAAAATATTAAAAAAATAAATAATATATAATTTCATAGAGCCCATCAAGACGAGACTAATGACGTTTACTTCCTCTTAATCAGACCTCATTTAGAATTATTAAGAAATACTAACCTAAATAAGTAATAATTAAAAAAAGTTATTATTTCAATAATATGTAATAATATGTTAAAGTTGAAATAAAATATCTAAAGCAATGTAATATATAAAAAATCAAAGACATGTAAAGCTCACAAAAGAGGAGATTTAGAGTTATGTAGTGAAATAGTAAATTAAAGCACAAAATTTATAACAATATTATAAATTTTATAAGAAAGATGCATTCAAGGATGCTAAGGAGATTGAATATGACATTTTGTATCATTAAATGAGGTAACAATTAAAATGTCTCTTAAAGCATACCAAATCTATAAACAAATAACATTCAAAAATATAAAAATAGTATTTCATATGATTAAACAAGTTGAGATATGTAAAAAGCTATCCATTTCTTCACGATCAAAACTCTTATGAAGTTATACGAATTGACAAAGTAAGGAAACATAAATAATAAAAAATTATTAACTTTAAATGAAATAAATATATAATAAAGTTAAAGTCACATAAATTTTTGTATTATAATATAACCAAATCAAAGCAATGTAAATGTCACATGAGATGCTAATTAGACTTTAAATTAATATAACAAAATAAAAGCTTAAAAGTTTTATAGGATTGTTGGAATCCAACATGCTAGGAAGATCGAGAGCAATATCCTTGATCTTTAATTCTACTTTTAATAAACATTTTTCTAAAGTAAGCAAAAACCAAATCAAATGGAATATTTAAAAATATAAAAGTAGATATTTAAATATATAACACTCATCGAGATGAGTCTATCAACATTTCTTTTGTCTCGATCAAACCTCCTTTGAAAATATCCAAAATTACAAAAGCAAACATTCATAAAAAATATCATATTATATTTTTAATTTTAGATAAATATATATAAAAGCATAAATTGGATGAATTGAGACATTATAATATAACAAAATGAGAGATATACAAAGATCACAATGAAAATATTTTGAGTTAGATAGTGATGTGATAAAATAAAAGGAAAAGATTTGAAAATATAACAACAATTGTTTGAGAAAGTGTATTTTGGGTTTCTAAGGACATCGGCTACAACAGCACGGATGATCATATCATTTATAAATAAAATGACTCATAATTCTAGTAAAAAAGAATATTTCATTGCATTCAATTTGATGGGATTTGTCCTATACAATGTTTGTTTCATCTACATAAGACCTCATTTTTTATAGTTGCTAATTAACAAAATAAATAAGCACAAATTAAAATAAAATAGAACTTTAAAATTGAATAAATATAAATTAAAGCATAAATATATTAAATAAAAGTAGTTTAATATTATCAAATGAAAGAAAAAATGTTCACACTGGTGGAGGTATAGAGTTATATAGTAATATAATCAAATCAAAGGAAAAAAACTTTAACATTTATAGAAAACATGAATTCTAAGATACATCAAGTGTGACATCATTGATCATTAAACTAGGCATGAATCAAAATTTTTATTTAAAACTATAAAAAAAGAATATTTTGTTGGATAGAAATCATGAAGATGAGTCCAACGATGTTTGTTTCGTCTCAATCACACTAAGTTGGACATTACTATGAAATAAAATAGTAAATATGTATACATAATACTAAATTATGTTTTTAACATTAAGTAAATATATATTAAACATGAAACTTATAAAATAAAACAACCTAACATAACCAAATAAAAAAAAAGTTAAAGGTCACACTAGAAGAGCATTATAGTTTCTTAGTGATATAAAAAAACTTAGAGTTAAAAAGTTGAACAATTAAGATCAATTGCATTGAAATATTACTTTCCATTGAAATAAGAAGTTCATGTTTAATGTTCTAAAATGTCAAATCATGTGTGAATCAAAATATCCTTTAAAAAATAAAAAAATTTAGTGAAATAAAACATCTATAAATATAACAAATATTTAATTTGATAGAGCTATTACATATGAGTCCTAGGACAATTTTCATATAAATTTTACCTTTTTTGGAATTACTTTGAATTAAAAAAAGAAATAAGTGCAAAACAAAATAAAATATTTTTTTAATATTAGATAAGTATATATTATAAACAAATATAAGTGATACAAAAATTGTATTGGAGGACCTTAAGAGATATGTAACAATATACCCAAATCAAAGTGAAATATTTCAAAAAATTAGATAAATTATAAGAGAGGTGCACTTGAAGGTACTAAAGAAATGAAGTGTAATAACATTCATTTTTAAATCAAGAAAAACTAAAACATATCTCTTAAATTTAGAAAAAAATAAAAAAATGAAATATTAAGAAATATTAAAAATATTACATTGATCCTGTCAAAATAAATTTAATGATATTTGTTTCATCTCGATTGGTACTCATTTGAAAATACTAATAATTAGAAAGCAAAATAAGCATAAATAAGTATTAATTAAAATTTTCATATTAAGTATACATATATTAAAGATAAAATAAAACAAATTTAAGAAAAAACTTTGAAAAAATGAGATAAAATTTATGGTAAACTCTAATTCGAAGATATAGTGGAAATTGAGTGTAAAGCCTTGATCATCACATTGTGTTAGAATTGAAATGCCTAAAATAATAGGACAAATTAATTAAAAAATAAGTAAAAAAAATTAAAAAAAAATTTAAAAAAAATTAATTTAATAGAGCTCATCAAGTTTAAAATATTCACTTTTGGTTAATCTTAATCAAACATCATTATAAAAACCATGAATTATCAAAGAACAAATGCTTGAATAAATATAAAATTATTTTAATATCAAGTAAATACAAATTTTAATTGAAATTAAAAAAAATGAAACAATGTAATATATCAAAATAAAAATGATGTAAAGGTTACACAATAAGTTGTTTGGAGTTATATAGTAAAATAATCTTATTAAAAAGAAACTTTGAAGAAAAGGGATAACTTCTATGAGAAAATTGTATCCTAGGATATTATATAAATTAAGCATAATATCATTTTAATCTAATCAAGTAGAAATCAAAATGACTCATAAAGAATTCCAAAATAAAGAAAATAAAATATTTAAAAATATGACAAAAATATTTAATTTGTTAGAGCTTATGGAGATGGCCCAAAGTAAGTCTCCTTCATAAAAAACAAACCTTGCTTCAAATTACCACACATTACAAATGAAAATGACATAAATTATAATTAATTATAATTTCAACATTTATTTAACATATGTTAAATCTAAAATTAAACAAATTGAAATAATCTAATATAATGACATGAAAGCATTTATTAGTCGTAAGAGAATTAAAGCTTTTTAGAAATATATGAAAATAAAAATCAATTTGAACAAAAGCAATAAATTATATAGCAAGGTTACATTGCAAAATACTAAGGAATCAAGCCTAAAAAATCTTTTTTGTCAGGAACAAATATTGTTTGGAATTGTTACGAATTATCCAATTAAATTAGCATAAATAATAACAACTTATAATTTTATAACTATGTAGCATTTCATATATTAATGGGATTGATTATGATATCTAAGATATGCTTAAATAAGAGGGGATGAATTTCTAGAATTAATAATTTTCATTTTCTCAAAATATGTTAAATTTTATTATGTTAATAGAGATTTAGTTGTCGTTAAATAATAAGATAGAATAATTTAAACATATGCACAAGCAATTTTTAGGTTGTTCTACTTAAAATCAAGCCTACATCCACCCCTGATAAGAAAATGGCAAAAAAATGCTATATAAGCCTTTCATCAAAAGATGGGTAGGCTAAATCCTTACAATAAAAACATTATGCATGGTACAATAGCCTTACTTCAAAATATAATTACCAAAAAGAAGAAAGAAAACAAAGATAAAAATTCATACAAGTAAATTCCAATGCTCGACAATTGTTAAACATGGCACAATTATTTTAATTTAATTAGCGATAAAACAAAAAAAGACACTTAAGCTGATCGAAGAAAAATAAAGAAATTTTGAGTTCGTTCAAGAAAGCAAAGTATAAGGAAGCAATGTTTAGTGATGTCCATGAAATGCTTTGAAGTGATGACATGAGCAATCTTCTTTGGAGTTTTCTAAAAGTTTTCTTCAAAATCTTGCTAAGACTTAATCTTATTTATTGATATCATCTAATTTCAAAAAGCATTTATTAGACATCAAATTTAACATCATTTTTACTTCCACATTTTCTAATTAGGAAATTAATATTTTTAAAAAAATTGCCAGACAAATTGATCGATTTTAATATTTTCCTTTCAGACACATACATTTGATTGGGATAAATATGTCATAATCAAGATTTGATGACATCATTTAAGTTATGGAGGAGAAGAAATATAGAACATGTGAACATGAAACTATGTGATTAGATGGCCAAATGAATTAGTAGTTTGAAACATTATGTATAATATTCATCATTCCATCTCAAAATTGCATGATCAGATAGCTCATTCCCCTCCTACTGTTCAGAAGTTCATTACATATCAAAAGCTACACATTTAATCCCATATGGTGGATTTGAAAAGCAGTTTTCACCATATAAGAATTTTGGTGAGTGCTAAAGTTGTATAGATTTCAAGGTTAGCAACGTCTTAGTTTGTGTGGGATTACACATATTGGTAATATGTTCCTTATTCGAGCTGCATTCGAATGTGTTGAATGGGCTTTGGATTCATTCTCCAACTCAAACTGAACAATGTAGTAACGATGAATAGCGAGTAGTTATTAAGAAGGTAATTAGGATTTTCATATTATATTTTAAATTTTTTATTTAAATAATTCCTAAATAACATGATTTCGAAGGCACTATTGAAATGTTTGTGAAATATATATTTTAGATGGCGTATCAAAGATGGTAAATAAGGATATTAGAGATAACTTTGAATTAAAATTTTGTCCTAAAAAACTTGTTTTAATGAGGCTTAGTATTCTAAAATTGAATTCAAAATATAAAAGAGTAATGTCAAAAACTATTTCTTTGGCATTTGCCACTTACACCAAGATCCTTTTGATCAGAATTTATTTTAGCTTCTCTTCTTTAAATTCTCCCATGAATATGAGTATCAATTATTTAGAATCTAAAAAATTATTAAACCAAATTGATTAGAAATACTTTGGGTTTTTTGTCATCAAATAAAGCACATTGGTTAGGGCTTAATTATGTAATAATTTAACGATTTTAAAACTTCTAATAAAATAGATAAAAAAAAGTTGTTATATAAAAAAATTAAATTGAAACTCCACTTACATGTATTCTGTAACAAGAATATGACTCCCTTATTTCATACTTCTATCTTTTAATTTAATTCAATATTTATTCTATCCCCCTTTTTGTTATCACTCAAATAGATTTAACAGTCCAAAAACTCAATCTAAGTTTTGTATGTTGATCATAATCTAAGTGTTTTATGAAAATGTCAACCAACTATTCATTAGTATTCACAAATTCTAATAAAACATGGTCGAGTATAATGCGCCCTCTTATAAAATGATATCTAATATCTACATATTTTGCTCTATAACAGATTGTTGTATTTTTGCTAAAACTTGTTGCACTTTAATTATCACAACAAACGAGATTTTGTGGTACATAGTGCAATGCAATTTTGCTTCTTACTACATGAAATTAGAGAATTTCCTAAACATTAGCATGAATAACTTGTTCTTTTTCTAGAAAGTCTTTTTCCAACACAATCTACATTTGAAAATGCTCTTTATTGAAAATTTTGATCTTATTTTTGATAAAAAAATTCTAATTAACTTATTCAAACAATATATGTCCAAATATGTGTTTTATTGGTATTAAATTAGATTCTTCAGGAAATGCTGGAAATTTAGCATATAAACAAATACTATAAAGTATTTTTGATATACATTTTGTAAGATATAAAAGTGAACAAATTAGACCTCTATACATTTCACTATGTACAAGCTTTCCTTTTTCATATTTATCTAAATGTGTGTTGGTGGCCATGGTTGTGTCCCTAAGTTTAACATTCACAAACCCATACTACTTTAATAATTCTAAATTATAATTAGTCTATGATATGAAAATGCTATTTTGAGCATGTTTAACTTGAAGATAAAAAAAGATTTTCAACTCTTCTATTATGCTCATCTCAAATGCATTTTTCATTAGATTTTAAAATCTTTACGTAATTTTTATGGCTTGACCCAAACACTGTGTCATCTACATATTTTTGGCAAATAAGTTGATCTTCACCTTTATTTTTAATAAATAAAATGCTATCTGTTTTTACTCTAGGTGCTTGCCCAAGTTCCTATAAAGCTTTATTTAACCAATATATGTGACCTATTTTATCATATATTTTCAATCATGAGGATTTCCCTATATAAACTTCTTCACATATATGAGCATTTAAAAATGCACTTTTAACATCCATTTGATATAGTTTAAAATTCTTATAGTAAGCAAAAGCTAACCAAATTCTTATTATCTTAAACCTTGCTACAAGTGCAAATGTTTTTCAACATCTATACCTTCAATTTGACTATATCTTTTTGTAATGAACCTTGCTTTTTTTAAATACATTTCCATTTTCATTTAGTTTATTTTTAAAGACCCATTTTGCTAAAATTATACTCTTAACCAATTGTATAAAGGTTAACTACTGCATGTAATTCCTTTCATATTTAATTAATTCTTTATTGATGGCTATTAACAAAAATACTTTATTTAAGATCTCTTCTAATAAGACTAGTTCAAATGTTGCAATAAAAGTAGATTTATTTTGAAAGATCTCATTTAAACATTATCCATGATTTTTCTTATTAATTGATCCTTGGGATGATCCTTACTATATGTTAAATTTTTAAGAGTTTAATTTTCTTTGATTATTTCCTTTTTCTTATTTGTGTCACATGAGAGTCTCTTAAAATCAATGTTTCAAATTCTATTTGTTCAACATACATATTTACATTATTTATTCATTTGTTAACATTTACATGTATTTATTTTTTTATTTGATTAGTAGTTTTATTGTAAACTCTATAACCGCTATCATTGAATCAATATGCTAAATAGATTTCCTTGTCTAAATTTGAATCATATTTTCTTAATTCTCATTTCTCTTTATTTAAAACGTAACATTTACAACAAAATAACTGTAAATGAGCAATATTTAGTTTCTTATTAAATACTAATTCATACGCTAATTTTTTGATATGGGCCTAGAAAGTGTTCCATTTAAAACATAACAAGTTGTAAAGACAGCTTCTATCCATAAGAATTTTTATGTATCATTCACATTCAACATAATTCTAGCTAAATCCTAATAAAGTTCCATTTTTTCTATCCATTAGACCATTTTGTTATGTAGATCTGTGCATAAAATCTATGGACATTCTATTATTGTTACAATACCCATTATATTCATCATTTCTAAATTCTCTATCGTTATCACTTCTAAAGGGAATTATCTTTTGACTTAGCTTATCTTGTAATTTTGTTATCAATATTTCAAATTGATTACACAATTCACTCTTTTTTCTTAGGAAAATAACCTATGTATAAATAGAACAATCATGTACTATTCCTAAACCATTTTTTTACATCTTGAGCCGATGGGATGTATTTTTCCAAAAAATCCTATAAGTACATGTTCTAAAATCTTTTTTGAAGTGACATTTTTCTTTGTTTTAAAGCTTGCATTTGTTGCTTTCTTAAATTTCTTTGTCCATAAGAAAATTATCTAAAAAAATTAATTCAGTTAAACCTCTTATTAAGTTAGCTTTAACCATTTTTCTTAATGTATGTGTACTACGTTACCAAATATACTATGCCATAAATTTGAGTCACTAGCATATGATGCAAAATATTGTTTTTTAGAATTATTTATAATTTTTAAATAAGTAAATAAATATTATCTCTTGTAAGTGTAATAATTATTATATTTTAATTTTTGCTAATTGTACATGCATTAGTATCAAATCAAATACTAAAGCCATTGTCACAAAGTTGACTAATGCTACATAAATTATGCTTTAAGCCTTGAAATAATAAAACTTTAGTAATTAATAATGTAAGGCTTCAATTAGTACTTATTTCCATTAGTTTGGTGAATAGCTTGATGTTTCGTGTCATGTGACTTGACCACTTACTATTCTAAAACCACTTCTCCTCTACCTTGGAAAGAAGACATTCTTACCCTAGTAAATTAATAGTTTGTTTTAAGAACCAAAACGATTTTGGTTCTAGCACATTTAAGAGTAATTAAATTACCATTTGCCTTCATTACCAATTCATAAATAGGATAGTTTTAACAAATTTTATTTCTAGTTCTCCTTTCATATGAATGTTGACCTAAAACTTTGTAATAGTTACATATAAATTTATTATAATCATGTGGTAAGTTAATATTATCATTAAAATTGTGCATATAAAATCTTATAACATGTATAAAATCTCTACTAATTGATTTTGTTTTTAGAAATAAACATCTACAATGCAAAGATTTAAAAACATTAAAGTCTTTTTCTAAGAAAGCATGCTCATTAATTTTTTGTATTAAGACGTCATTGTTATTTTTTGTTTCATCACAAAGACTGGTAGATGCACAATGTCATCTTTTAGTTATATTTTTTTTTGCTCAAACCAACAAACATTTTGCAAACATAAAGCAATTATTTAGCTAATTCTTTATTTGAATTATCTACCACTTTCTCATTTAAGGGTACACTCTTCATTAGTGATCACTCAAAAGAATCAATAATCATTAATCTCATCTTCACTTTTACATGTTTCTTCTGAAATACTCCAAGCTACTTTCAATAATTTCTTCTTTTTCTAACTTTTCTTCATCTCATTCTCTTTTTCACAACTCCTATCATGACATAACATCTTGGTGTAATAATCTCCTAGCCTTTCATGTTCATGAAAAATAATTTGATTTTTCTTTCTTATCCTTCATTAGACTTTTTATTTCTATACTTTTCTACATCATTAAAATCCATAGATAAATCTTTCAAAATTAAAGCTATACAAACGTAATCAATGGTTTTCTCTTTTGAAATGCCTTCTAGCATCTTGAATGCTCTATGTTCTTCCATCTTCTATGTTTTATTCTCTTAATTAATTTTTCTTCTCCTTTTCTACTCTTTATTTTTGGCTCATTTATGGTGAACTCACCCATGAAGTCATCCATTATCATCATAGAAATATATTTGGATATCTTCATTATGGTGGCCAATGTGTTATACTCTTTTAGTTAGATTTGTAGCATTTTCTTTTATTATTTATTCAATGAAATTTGCTATGCAAACCTAGCATGTGGATTAGTAATGTTTATAAATCTAGTAAACATGCTTTTGATGAACTAATTTGAAAGCATCCTAAAAAACTCATTGTCATGTGTCATCATATTTATTTTTTTTCCTTAATTAAAAAAGTGTCCTTATATATTACATCAAATTTATGCCAAATTTCATAAGCAATTTCTAAATTTCTGATTCTATTAAATTTTATAATTTTATAAGCACAATATAAAATATTTATAGCCCTATCATTTAATTACACTTTATGTTTTCATTATCTTCCATTTCAAAAAATGATTTAGGTACAAAAGTCATAATCACCACAAAAGAGTTGTGCTCTACTAGAAGATGCAACTTAACACAATCTAGTTGAGTCATAAATCTCCTAAAGAGTTTCTTCTCACTAAAATGGACCTTGATTTAATACCAATTGAAATGTTATTCAGTAAAAAGGGGTGAATTACTAAAATTAATAATTTTTATTTCTTAAAAATATGTAAATTTTTTTTTTCATAATAATGTTTTAGATATTTTTAAATAATAAGGCGTGAAAATTAAAACATACACTAAAGAAATTTATAGGTGGTTTGGCTTGAAATAAAACCCAGATCTCAACAAAAATTAGGAACAAAAAAACTATATAAGCCATTAATCAAAAGAAGGATACGCTAAATCCATATGATAAGAACATAAACTAAGTTATGATAGCCTAACAATAAAAATAGAATTGGCAAAAATGGAAAGAAAATGATGCTAAAAAATCTATAAAAATAATCTCTTATGCCTAAAAAAAATTAATGTTTCACAATTATTTTGATTTAATGGGCTATAAAATGAGAAAATTAAAGCTTAATAGATTGGAATATGAATTAATAAATAAGAGTTCATTGAAGAAAGGAGTAATGTAAGGAGATGATAATTAATAATGGCTACGAATTGCTTTGAGGTCGTGAGTTGGGAATTCCTTTTTAAAATTTTGTAAAACTTTTCATAAAAATATTTTCTAAAAAATTCTCCTATATTTAGACATATTCTAATGTCTAAAAGCACTTATGAAAAGTCTAGTTTAGCCATTTCATTTATGCTCCCACAGGAAATACGAACCCTGCAATTGTGACATTTTGCAATTGGATGGCTGCAAGAATTAGTAGGTTGGAGAATTATATGACATGGCTACTACTCATTCATGAAAATGTATGATCAATTGACTCAAGTTAGTCTTGTAATTTTGATGCTTGTTGTATAGTAAAACAATACATTTAGTGCCACATGGTGTGTTTGAAAAGCTTTTTTAACAATATACACTTTATGGCATGCACTAGAGCTAGTCTAATTTCAATGTTGGGTACCTCTTTGTTAGTGTGGGAAATCATCACTCACATATACAAGTAATTCAAAGGTTAATTATGCATATTGGATAATATGTTCTCGATTTGTAGCAAATGATGAATAACGAGTGGTTATTGGGAACGTAATTAGTTTTTTTATGGTATTCTAAATTAAACCATTTCTAAATAATAAGATTTTGAAGATATTAATAAAATTCTTGAGAAACATGTATTATAAATAATCAATTAAATATGATGATCAAAATATTGGAGATGAAAGTTAAGTAAAACTTTTGTGGGCTGAAAAATAATTTTCATAGAGTTCAACATTCTAAAAAGGTATTAAAATACCTAAAATTAATGTCAAAAATTATTTCTTTGTTCTTTTCAACTTCCTCCAAGATCCTTTTCATTAGATCGTACTTTAATATCTTCTTTAATTCTCCTATGAATATGAGCATTAGCTAATTAGAATCTAAAAATTCACTAAACCTAATCATTATAAATACTTAGGTTTGTTATCATCAAATAAAGTACCTTGGTTAGGGATTAACAACACGACAATATCTGCAATCATTAAATCATATACCAATTGAAATAGCTCATAATGCATGCTAAAAGAACGGAGAATGAAATTTTAAAAATATAAAAAAAAATATTTCATAGGACAATACTCATTTAGTAGATCCAATGATATTTGTCTTGTCTTGATTAGATGTCTTTAAAATTACAAAAGCAAATAGCATAAATAATAACAACCCATGATTTTATTATTAATAAATATACATTAAAGCTAAAATTATATAATATGAAAAATTGCAATGTAACAAAATTAAATCAAAAAAAGGGTCACGCAATATAGATTTGTAGTCATGTAGTAACATGTCAAAATCAAAATAAAAATTTAAGAAAATGAAGCTAACTGTAAGGAAAAGTTGCATTCGAAGACATTAAAGTAATCAACTGCTTCACCATCGATCCTCAAATCGTATAAGAATTTTAAAAATTTGCATAATAATAAAAAATAATATAAAATAATTTAAGAAATTAAAAATGATTATTCAATTGGATACGGCTTGTTCACATATGTACTACAAAGTTTATTTCATCTTAAAGAAATCATGTTTGAAATTATTGGAACTACTAAAGTGAATCATAATAAATAATAATAAATTACTATTTTAATACTAAGTAAATAGATATTAATAAAAATAAGATAAATTGAAGTAACATAACATAACTAATCAAAAAGTTATAAAGGACACATAATCAGTGATTTTGAGTCACATAATAATGTAAAAAAAATTAGAAAAATGAGATAAGTTATTTTGTAAATTTGGTTTATAGGATTGTAGGGATAGCAATGGCAACACCCTCAATTATTAAATTAGTTACAAATAAAAATTCCTTAGCAAGTTTTCAAAACTAATAAAATAATACTTAAATATAAAAATGAACATTTAATTTGATAAAGCTTTTTAAGGCGAGTTCAATGACATTTTTTCTTGAATGGATCTCATTTTGTAAATAAAGTGAATAATGAAAGTAAATAACTATAAATAAAAATAAATTATTATCTTAACATTATCCAAATGAAGATTTTAAGTAAATATAAGTGATATAAAAGACATATTAGAAGAACTTTAGAGATAAGTAGTAATATAACTAAATCAAAGCAAGTCATTTTAAGAAATAAGATAGATTATGCAAGAAAGTTGCATTCCATGATACAAAAGAAATTGTGTTTAATATCAGCTATTTAAAAATGAAGAATAAAAAAATACCTCTTAAAATTAGCCAAAACTTTAAAAAATAAAATATAAATAAATATAAAAACTTTTGCATTTTAAATTAGAAATAATGATGTTCATTTCATCTCAATCAATTTGCATTTCAAATTACAACTAATTGGCAAATTAAATAACCATAAATAACTAATAATTAAATTTTTTTTATATTAGATAAACAAATATTAAAGCTAAAATAAATTAAATTGAAGTAGCATAATATTTGCAAAAGAAAGGAATTTAAAGTTCACATGGTAAAGATTGTGGGGTGCAAAATAATTTAAATAAATCGAAACAAAAACATCAAAAATATGAGATAACATTTATGGACAAGCTGAATTCAAAGATACCATCGAGATTGAGTGCAAAGCTTTTACTATTAACAAATGTAAGAATTGTAATGTCCTAAACCATAGGCTAAATGGCTTAAAAGAACATGTAAAGAAAATAAAAAATAAAATTTTAATTTTGTAGGGGCCATCAAGACCAAAGCAACGATGTTTGTCTCATCTAAATCAAACATCATTATGAATATTGTGAATTATCAAAGCAAAAATGCTCTAGTAAATATAAAATTATTTTTAATATCAAGTAAAATTAAGTGAAACTTTAAAAAAATTTAAGCAATTTAATATAAAAAATTAAACACAATGTGAATGTTACACAATATGGATTATAAAGTAAAATAGTAAAATAACCAAGTAAAAAATTGAAGAAAAGGAATAAATTGTACGTAAAAGTTGCATTCCACATATTAAAAAGATTGAGAGTCACAACCTTGATCATGCAATCAAATAGAAATAAAAATTACTTGTAAAGCATTCAAAAATAAAGAAAATAAAATATTTTAAATTATAAAATTAAATATTAAATTTTATCGACGCTATGATGATGATTAATGATTTTTGGTTCAACTATATTTAGAGTTACTATAAATTTCAATTGTTTAAAAAATAATTAACTATTATTTTTATGTTAAATAAATATTAAATTTGACATGAGATAAATTAAAGTAATATCATATAACAAAATGAAAGCATTCTAATCATGACATAAGAGAGAATTAAAGTTTCTTAAGAAAATATGAAAAGAAATTGAGCAAATAAAGTTTATGGAAATGTTGCATTTCAAGAGTCTATGAAGTATTTGTTTAATATCTTCAATTATCAAATTAGATACAAATGTACTTATCTGATAAAATGTGCTAACACTATTGGAATATAAAATATTTCAAAAATTGAAAAATTAATACTTTATTAAATTGTGCTTGTTTAGACTATCGTAATAAAGTTTGTTTTATGTAGATCAAACGTCATTTGGAATACTATGAAGTATCTAATTAAATATGCAAAAATAATAATGCCTTACTATTTTATTGTAAATTAAATTCTTATTAAAGATGAAATGCAAGAATTGAGGAAATGTAATATGACAAAATCAAATCTTGGTAAAGGTCGCACAAAGAGGAGATTTTGAGTTACATTATAATATAACTAATTCAGAGACAAAACATCCAAGAAGTATGATAAATTGTAAATGAAAGTAGCATTCCAAGAAATTAATAGGATTAGGTGTGACATCCACAATCATGACATCATATACGAATCAAAATAGCGTATAAAGTGTAATAAAATAATAAAAAATAATTTAAAAATATTAAAAATAAATATTTAATAGGATAATACTCATTGAGCATACTTGAATGTTCTTTGTTTTGGCTCTATTTGATATCATTTTGAATTATTATGAATTATAAAACAAAATAAGCATAAATAATAATAAACCATTAATTTTTAATTTTATAAATATACATTAAAGGAGAAATATACAATACAAAGAAATGTAATATAGCAAACTTAATTTTAAATTAAGCCCTAGGAAGATGAGATTTAGACTCATATAGAAACATTTCCAAATCAAAATGACAATTCAAAAAAATATTATAAATAATGCAAAAATTGTTGTATTCCAAGATACTAAGATGATCAACTACAACACCAACGATAATTAAATCATACATGAGTTAAAATAATTTATAAAATATTCTAGTATAATTAAAAAAGTTTAAGAATATAAAAATCATTTTTAAATTAGATACAGCTTGTAGAAAAGTATGATGATGCTATATATGCTTTAATCAAACCTAGTTTGAAATTATTACAATTATAAAATTAAACTAGAATAAGTAATAGTAAATTATTATCCTAATAATAAGCAAGGATGTATTAAAGTTACAAAAGAGATAAAGTGATGTAATATAACATAACTAACAAAAATATTACAAAGGCCACTAAAGAGGTGATTTTTCGTTACATAATAATATAATAACAAGATTGCCAATAATTTAAAAAAATGAGAATAGTTGATTTATAAAGTTTCTTTATAAGCTTTTGAGGAGCTCAAGGGAAAAGATTACCAAAATAAAAAAGTTATTTAAGTATAAAGTGAATATTTAATTTGATAGAGTATATCAAGATTAGTTTGATGACATTTTTTCTCTGAAGTACACTTCATTTACAATTAATGTGAATTACAAAAGTAAATAAGTGTAAATAATAATAAATTATTTTTAATATTACATAGATTTAAACATTAAAGCTAAAATAACATAAATTAATGAAAAGTATTATAATGTAATTATGGCAATGTAATGGTCACACAACAGAAGATTTAAAATAACATAGTAATTTGGCCAAATCAAAATCAAATTTCAACAAAAGTGATAAATTTATTAATAAAATATGTATTCCATGATACTAATCACATCTAGTGTGGTATATTTTATTATCAAATTAGGTAAAAAAAGTGTGACTTAAATTATTCAATAAATTTAAATAATAAAATGCTTGAGAAATCTAAAAATGAAAGTTAAATAGGATAAAGTATTGGATAGTAGCACAATAAAGCTTGTTTCATGTCAATAAAAAATAACTTATATTTATTACAAATTAAGAACAATAAATTATCATTAATAAAATAAAAATATTATTTTAATGTTAAGTCTACATACATTAAAAAAATTAGAAAAATCGATGCATATTTATGTAAGCAAATCAAAGCAAAGTATTGGTCGCATCAGATGAGATTTGTAGTTACGTAGCAGCAAAACAAAAATAGAATGAAAAATTTAAAAAACAAAGAAATATTATGCAAGAAAGTTGCACTCCAACATACTAAAGAGATAGAGTGTAACAATCTCCATCATCCTTTCTTCCACAAGTCGAAATGTCTTATAAAACATGCTAATGATATGAAAAAATATTTCAAAATATAAAAATAAATGTTTAATTAGATAGAACATAGAATACTAGCATAATGACAATTATTTAATCTCTAACATACCTCATTTAGAATTATTATAAATTACTAAAGGAAAAACCTTGAACAATAATAAATTATTATTAGATTTATATTAAAGATTAAATTATATATAATATGAAGAAATGCAATATAACAAATTAAAATCTAAGTGCAAGTTACAAAAGATGAGTTATAGACCTAAGCAATAACCATATGAAATCAAAATTAAAATTCCATAGATAAGAGATAAATTGCGGAAAAAATTATATTCGAAGATACTAGAGTAATCAATTCTATCATAATTGATTATCAATTCATGCACAAATTGAAATAACTTATAAAATGTTCTAATACCATAGAAAATAAAACAATTAAGAGTATAAATATGACTATTTAATTATATAGACCTCATTATCATGAGTCAAACAATGTTTACAATTAAATTAACAAGGAGCAAATATTGACAAATATTATTTTATTAATAATTAAAGATATATTAGCGAAAATGAGATAAATTCATTCAATCCAATGCAACAAAATCAATGTAATGTAAAGGCCACATAAGAGGAGATTTATAGTTAAGTTGTAATTTAAGTAAATCAAACTAAACATTTAGAGAAATGATATAAGTTGAATGGTAAGGTTATACTCCAAGGTTCATAGTAGATTGACTTTGATATCCATGATCATAAAATCTCTTATGAATCAAAATCACTTGTAAGGATTGCCAAAAATGTAAAAAATATTTTAAAATAACAATTTTTTTAATTTAATAGTGCTCATCATGATAAGTCAAATAACAAATTTTTGTCTCAATTGGACCACGTTTGTAATTAATTTGAATTATAAAAAAAATAAGAATAAAAATTAATAAATTATTCTTTAATGTTAATTTGATATGTATGAAATTTTAAAAAACAAAAATTGAATAAAACTAATACAACCAAGTCAAGGTAATGTAATGGTCACATAAGAGGAGATTTAGAGTTACATAATAAAATAATAAAATCAAAGTTAAATTCGTACAAATGTAATAAATTGATTGGTAAAGGTGCATTAAAAGATACTAACAACCTCTAGTGTAACATTTTCGATAATGAAATTATGTATGAATGAGTGTGACACTTAAATTGCTCAAAAAAAGAGTAAATAAAATACTTGAAAAATATAAAAAAGAATATTAAACTAGTAGAGCATTTGATAGCTTCCCAACAGTGCTTTCGTTTAATAAATTAAACCTTGTTTAAATTTATTATCTTAATGTTAGGTTAATATATATTAAAACTAAAATAAGATAAATTCATGAAACTTAATATAAGTAAATTAAAACATTGTATTGATCACATAAGATGTGAGTTGGAGTTAAATAGTAGCACAACCAAATTGATGTGAGATATTTAAAGAATTGTGAAATATTGTAAATGAAATTTCCAAGTAACTATCGATATTGAGTATGACATCCTTCATCATAATTAGGATGGAGCTCATCCGGACAAGCCCAATGACATTTATTTCGTCTCTATAGAATCACATTAAAAATTTCTAGAAGTTATAAAAGAAATATTCTTAAATAATAATAAATTATATTTTAAATATTAAGTAAATTTTTATAAACATAAAATTAATTAATATGAAGCAATGTAATATATCTAATTCAAATCAATGTCAAAGTCACACTATATGATATTTAATGTTACATAATAGCATTGCCAAATCAAAACAAAAATTTGAATATATGAGTTAAATTGTAGAAGAAAGTTTCATTGAAGATACTATAGCGATTGACTATGATATAATTGGTTATCAAATTTTCCACAAATTGAAATGACTTGGAAAATTCTTAATACCAATGAAATTTAAATATTTATGAACATAAAAAAGATTCTTCAATTATATTGAGCAAGTTGACGTGAGTCTGATAATGTTTATTATGAAATTAAGTAACAATAACAACAAAAAAATAATTATTATAATAATAATAAAGTTTATATTATAACTAAAAAGAAATAAATTGAAGAAATGTGGTATAAACTAGTTAAAGGAATAAAAAAGATACATGAGAGGAGATTTAGAGCTACCAAAGATTATAAGGAAATGAAAGAAAAAAATCATAAAGAAAATGACTTAAGTTGTTTGGTAAAGTTGCATTCCAAAACTCTATAGAGATTGATTGTGACATCCTCAATCATCAAACTAATTACAAATCAAAATCTCTTGCAAAAAACCATAGAAACAATATTTAAAATTAAAGAAATGAATATTAGCATGATTGAGATCATTATGACAAGTCTAACAACATATTTGGTTCCCTTAATTGGACCACATTTATAATTAATGTGAATTGCAAAAGTAAATACGTATAATTAATAATAAATTATTTTTTTAAAATTATGTAGATATACATTAATGCTACATTGTGATAAAATAAAGAAAACTAATATGACTAAATTAAGGTGAAGTAATGATCACAAAAGGGAAAATATAGAGTTACATAATAACAAAAAATAAAAGTTAAATTTGAATAAATGTGATAAATTGTATGGGACAGATGCATTCCAAGATATTAACAAGCTCTAATGTAGCATTTTTTATGATTAAATTATGTATAAATCAAAATATCTCTTTAATTATTCCAAATGCCTAGAAAATAGAACACATGTGAAAAATAAACATTACTATTAAAACAGATAGGGCTTGAGAGAGAGACAAATGATTCCTTTTTCATATAAATATTACGTCATTTGCTACTATTACAAATTACCTAAAAAAGTAAACATAGGTAATAACAAATTGCTATTTTATTGTTATGTCAATATATATATTCAAATTAAAAATTTGATAAATTCATGCAATTTAATATAAGAAAATCAAAACAAAGTATTGGTAGAAAGAAAAAAAATTTTAAGTTTCATAGTAATGCAACCAAATCGTAGTGAAACATTTGAGTAAGCATATCTTAAAATAAAAATTGTAAATAATTATATAAGTAAGCATATTTTAAAATAAAAATTGGGTAAATTGATGTAATATAAAATCAACAAATCAAAGTGAAGTAATCATCACAAGGGGTTAGAATTGGAGTTGTATAGTAACATAACAAAATAAAAGTGAAATATTTCATGAAATAAGAAATGTTGTACAAAAAGGTTGCATTCAATGATACTAAAAAGGTTTACTGTAACATTCTCAATAGTCAAACCTTTAGTAAGTCAAAATATCTCATAAACAACTCTAAAACCATCAAAATTAAAATATTTGAGAATACAAAAATAAATATTTAATTGGATAGAATTCATGAAGATTACTCATTTGTTCCATCTTGAGCGAACCACATCTAGAATTCTTCCAAATTATTAAGCGATAAAAACAATAAGTACAACAATTTACGTTAAAGGTAAATATATATTAATGTTAAATATTGATAAATTAAGGTAGTATAATAAAAAAAAATGGTATTAAAAATAAATAACAGAGGAGATTTTTTGTGTCACATAATTACATACTAAATAAAAGTGAAACATTTGAAAAAATGAGATAAATCATGTGGGAAGGTTTTTATCTAAAGATAATAAACTGATCGACTACAACGTCTTCGATCACTAAACCACATAATAATTAAAATGCCTCTTAAAAGTTCTAAATCACATGAAATGAAATATGTGTGAATTTAAAAATGATTATCTAATTGGATAGAGCTCATCGACATGAGTCTAATGATGTTCATTTCCTCTAAATCGAAGCTTGCTTGAAATCACCATAGTTACCAATTTAAACAAGCAAAAAAAATAATAAATTTTCACTTTAACAATATGTGTTATATATTAAAGGTAAAATGGGGAAAATTTATGCAATATAGTAAATCTAAATACAAGCAATAGATATGAGAATAGATTTCAGGAAATGAGATAACTTACACGGTAAAGTTACATTCTATGATTTTGAGGAGATCTACTACAACATCTTCGATCACAAATTAGTTGCAAATAAAGATACCTACTAAACCATGAAAATTTTAACTAAAAATTATTAAAAGTAAAATATAAAATTTTAATTTGAGAGAGCTCATTGAGATGAGTCAAATAATATTCATTTTCTTAGATAGACGTCAATTGTAATTAATGTAAATTACCAAAAATATATGTATAAATAATAGCAAATTATTTTTTAAAATATTATGAAGATATATATAAAAAATTAAAATAAGATAAGTTGAAAAAAATTTATCAAGTTCATCATAGAAATATTTTATGGAATCCTTTAAATTGTTCAAGAAAGTTTAGTTGCAAGATAACAAAGTGATCTAGATTAGAATTTTTATCATCAATTTATATACTAATCAAAATGACTCTTACATTATGCTAATAGCATATAAAATAAAATATATAAAAAAATTTTAAAAAAATTTTAAATTTTGTAGAGTATGAAAACAAGAGCTCAATGATGTTCATTCCATGTTGATCAAATATTGTTTCAATTTACTGTGAATTACAAAAGTAAATAAGTGTAAATTATAATAAATTGTTATTTTATTTTTAAGTCTATATATATTATAACTACAATTAAACAAATTGAGGTAATGTAATATAAGCAAAGCATGCAAAGTAATGGCCATGTGATATGAGGTTTGCAGTTATAATGTATCCTTACTAAATCAGAGAGAAAAATGTGGTGAAACGAGAAAATATTTATGAGAAAGTGGTATTCCAATATACTAAAAAGATTTGGTGCAACATCCATGATCACCAAATCATGTATGAGTCAAGAACGCATTGTAGAACATGCTAAAAGAAAATAAAAGAATGTTTAAAAATATAAAAGTAAATATTTAATTTGATAAAGCTTATGGAGAGTACTCTAATTTTATTTATTTGAACTTCCATGAATATCATTTGTAGTTTCTGCAAATTTCAAGCTTAAACAAAAGTAAATGATATTAAACTATTATTTTAATAAAAAGAAAATAATTATAAATTCTAAAAGGAGATAAATTATATCAATATAATATAACAAAAACATTGAGATGTAAATGGCATGAGATGGCAGATTTTGAGATAACCAATCAAAAGAAAAAAATTTCAAGAAATGAGATAAAGTGGGCAAGAAAGTTGCACTCTAAGATAATAAGGTGATCAAGTTTAACATCATTGATCTTCAAAACATGCTATAATTGATATATCATTTAAAAAATTTAAAAAACATTATTGATCAATCAAACTTTGCTTTATATTATTACAACTTATCTGAGTAAGCAAATATAAATGAAAATATATTATATTTTATATCAAGTTGAAAAGTTTATAATAAAAAATAGATTGATTAAGATAATGCAAGAGGAGAATTGGAGTTCAATGATAATATAACAGAATCATAATAAATCCTTTCAAGAAATGAGATAAATTGTATAGAAATTTGCCCTTTAATGCCAAAACGAGCCATTAAAACATCCTCAACCACTAAATCTTATAAAATGTGTCAAACTTCTAAGAAAATCTATCCAAAAATTTAAAAAAGGTTTATATTTAGTTTGAAATATCTCATTAAAAAGGTGTCTAACGATGTTTGTTTCAAGTTGATCAAATCTTATTTGGGATTACTATGAATTAAAAAGCTACAAAAACATAAATAAAAAAAATTTAAATATTAAACAATAACATGTTAAAATTGAAAACAAATAATTGAAACAATATAACAAAAAAATCAAACACGTGTAATGGCCACATAAGAGCAAATTTAGAGTTACATAATAATACAATGAAATCAAGAATAAAAATTTTGAAGAAATCATATAAATTACATAAGGAATATCTAATGAAAGATACTAAGGAGATTGAGTATAAAATCCTCATTCAATAAATCTGGTTTGAAATGAAATGTCCAATAAAGCATGCCAAATATATAGAAAATAAAATGCTTAAAATAAAAAAAATATATTTTATAAAGCATATCGAGATGAACCTAATGGTATTTATTTTATCTTAATCAAAACTCAATTGTAGTTAATATGAATTAATAAAGTAAAAAAAATTAAAAAAATAAATTATGTTATGTTATGGTAATGCTAAAATGAGATAAGTTTAATCAACATAATATAACTAAGTCAAATTGATGTAAAGCCTACAAGAGAGGACAATTAGACCTTAAAAGTAATACAAAAAATTGAAGCACAAAATCAGAACAAATAAATAACATTTTACAAGAATATTACAGTCTAATATATTATGGAGATTAAGTGCAAGATCCTTAACTATCAAATATAATTTGAATAATAAATTCTAATAAAAAATTAAAAATAAATAATAAAAGAGATAAAAATTAATATATAATGAGATCTAGCTTGTCGAGATAAGTCTATTGATTTTTGTATCACCTTCATCAAGCCTCATTAAAAATTACCTTGAATTACAAAAGTAAATATGCATAAAAAATTTTAAATCATTTTTTTAATATTAATTAAATATATATAAAACAAAAAATATACTAAATTGAAACAATGTAATATAAGAAAATAAAAAGAATGCAAAGAAAAAAATTTGAGGAAATCAGATCTCTTGTATGAGAAAGTTACAAAGATTCTAAGGAGATCCAGTATGACATCATCGATCATCAAACAAGATACAAATGATATAACTTGAAAATCTTCCAAAAAAAATAAAAAAACATTAGAAATATGAAGATGATTTTTAAATTAGTTAGAATCTTATGAGGGGAGTAAAAGAACACTTGTTTTGCCTCGATTGAACCTTTTTTGGATAACTATGAATTGCTAAAGTAAATAAGAAAAAATACAAAATAAGATATTTTTTTAATGTCTTGTAAAAATAAGGTATTGTTAAAATAATATAGTTAAAACAATGTAATATAACTAAATCAAAGACATGTAATAGTCACATGAGTGTAGAATTATAGTTACATTATAATATTGCTAAATCAGAGAAAAACATCTTTAAAAAATGAGACAAAGTTCTTTTGAAATATGCATTGCATAATAATAAGGGGATTGAGTGTAACGTCATTTGTCCTCCTATCAATTGTGAAACAAAACAGCCTTTAAAGGCTACCAAATCCGTAAAAAAATATAATCAAAAGCTATAAAACTAAGTTTACTTGCTTGGGTAGAGTTCATCAAGACGAGTAAAAGGATATTTTTTCATGATTGAACCACATTTAGAGTTACTATAATTGAACTTAATAAATAATTTTAAATAATATTAATTATGTTATTAACATTATGTAAATATATATTCAAGCTGAAATGATATAAAGTGAAACAATATAATATGACTAAATAAAATGGATGCAAAGGTCACAAAAAAGAAAGAGTTGCTCAGTAATATCACCAATTTAGGCCTAAAAAGCTGAACAATGGAGAGCATGGTATAAGAAAGTTGCTTTCCATGATTCTAAGAATATCAGGCTTCGTGGTCTTGATCATCAAATTTGCTATCAATTAAAATGGCATGTAAAACATCAAAAAACTTATTTCAAGTAGAATATTTATTAAAGAAAATTAAATATTTAATTCGATAGAGCTTATTGGAACGAGTCTTACGATAGTTTTTTTATCTCAGTCAAAGTTTTTTTAGAATTACAATCAATTGAGAGTTAAATAAGCATGAATAAATTTAATATTAAGCAAATATATATATTTAACATAAAATGACATAAACTTAAGCAAACAAATATAACAAAAACAAAGCAATGTAAAGGTCGTATTAGAGTAGATTTGAGTTATATAATAATTTATCCAAATTAAAAAAAAATTGGAGAAATGATACAAATTAAATAAGATAATTGCATTCTAAGATACAAACGGAATTGAGTGTATTATCCTCAATCATAACAAAACTCCAAATTGATCTCGCTTAAAGTAAGAAAAAACTTTAAAAATAATATATTTTGAAATATAAAAAGAATATTTAATTGGATAAATCTTATGGAGGAACTTTTAACAAATTTATTTCTTCTCCATCAAACTTACTTTTAAATTATTGTGATTTACAAAACTAAAAATATAAATAATATTAAATTACAACTTTAATTTTAAGTTAATATATATTAAAGTTTAAATGATCTAAATAAAGTAAAAGACTTTATCTTAATTCTTTAAATTTTTCACATTTCCTTCTTGATGTTATAATGTAACAATAAATTTCCTATCTTTTGTCCTTTACCTCGTAGCATTCTAAATGAGCTTTGATCTAGATGAAGTGAACATCATTAGCCTATTAAGATGTGCCATATCCAATTCAATATTCATTTTTAGATGATAGATTACTTTATTTTCTTTTCTTTTGGCATGCATTTGGAGATGTTTTCCATTAAGACATGGTTTGATGAATGAGGACATCGCACTCGAACTTGTTAGTTTCTTGTAATGTAACTTTCTCATACAATTTTTTTCGTTTCTCCAAACTTTTTTATTTTATTTGTTATATTGCTATAAAAATCTAATGCACCATTCATGTGACTTTTAAAATGTTTTAATTTCGTTATACTATAATTCTTTAATATATCTTATTTTTAGCATCATTATTTATTTACTTAATAAATAAACACAGCTTGATCAACACAAAAACAAAGGTTGTGAAGGCCATCTGGAATAACTATTTCCGATTAACTATTAATATTAAAATATTTAACTATATTTTCATGATTTTTTTTGTATTTATGAGATATTTTGATTTTTATTTTTTTTAATGATCATGGTTATTAAACTCAATCTTGATAGTATCACATAATACAACTTTCCTCTTCAATATTTCTTATTTCTTTATATTTTGTACTTTAATTAGGTTATATAACTATCACCTCTCATATATCCATTCCATCACTTTCATTTATGTAAAGTATATTTTTCATGTTTTCCCATTGCTATTTTAACAAATATTATCTTGATTTTAAAATATGTCTGATTGAGATGAAGAAAGCATCATCAGACTTATCACAATGAGTTGTATCCAATTAAATATATTACATATGTATATACATAAATCTTTATTTTTTTAATTTTAGCATGTATTATGAAATATTTTGACTCATACATAATTTTATGATCTAGGATGTACATCGTATCTCATTGTTTTTTTGGAATCAAGCTTTTGCATATAATCAATTTCATTTCTTCAAGTTGTTCACTTTGATTGGGTATTTTACTTGTTTTAAGTTATCTAATTGTTTCTTGAGAATATATTTACCTTATATTAAAATAATAATGTATTATTTTTTACCCATTTTTGCATTGTTATTTCATAATAATTCGAAGTGACATCTAATTAAGATAAAACAAATGTCGTTTAACTCATCTCAATGGGCTTTATCTAATTAAATATTCATTTTTATGTTTTTAAAATATTTTTTATGGTTTTGGATTGTCTTGTGGGTCATTTTGATTCTTACCTAACTTGATAATCAAAGATGTCACACTTGATCACCTTAGTATCATGAAATTCAATTTTCTCACATAATTTATCTCTATACTTGATTTTTTTTATTTTTTAATTGGTGATATTACTATGTAACTTTCAAACTTCTCTTTTGTAACCACTTCCTATTTCTTTGTTATATTATTATGTCTCTTTAACTTATGTCATTTTAATATTATTAATTTTATTTAATATAAAATAATAATTTATTATAATTTTTTCTTATTTAAAATTGTAATTCACAATAACACCAAACGTGGTTTGATCAAGAGTAACTAAACATTGTTGTGCTCATCTTGGTGAGCTCTATCAATTAAATATTTATTTTTATATCTTTAAAATTTTATTTTATAAGGTTTAATCTTATTGTTAAATAATCATTTCTTTATTTTTCATTTCGTTTAGAATATTATATTAGGAAACTCTAATTCTCTTCTCATGTGACCTTTTCATGCCTTCACTTTTGTTACATTAAATTACTTCAAAATATCCTTTTTCAACTTCAATATTTATTTACTTCAAATTAATTAAATAATTAATTGTTTTTTTTTTAATTTATTTAATTTTTAAATTCTCTGTAATTCAAAGCAAGGTCGAATTTAAAAGAAACAGACATTGTTAAACTTATCTCACTAAGCTCTATCAAATTAAACTTTCATGTTCATATTTTTAAAAATTATTTTTCATGAAGTTTGTCTTTCTTTATGAGACATTAAAAATTTTTGTCATTTGCAACTGATGATGTTACACCCAATCTACTTAGTATATTGGAATACAACTTTCTTATAAAATTAATATCATTTACTTAAATTTTTCACAATGATTTGGTTGTCATATAATGAATGACTAATTTTTCTTTCAAGTTGCTCTTACTTTAATTTGATTTTATTACATTGCTTCAATTTGCATAGCTTAAGATTTAATTTTTATTTACTTAATATTAGAAAGAAAATTTATTAGGATAAATGCTTATTTACTTTGATAATTTACCTCAACTGATGAGGAGGTCTTATCACGTTTGATGAGCTCTATGCAGCTGAAAATTACTTTTATCTGATGATTTAGAATGGAGGACTCAATCTCCGTAATATCTTAGAAAAGTAATTTTTTACATAATTTACCTCTTTTTTTAATTTTTCACCTTCATTTGGTTATTTTATTTTGTAAAAACATTTTTTGATGTGTTCCTCACATCTCTCTATTTTATTTATGTTATGTTACTTCAATTTAATTGAATTTTTGTTATAAAAAATTTTCTTTAAATGAATTATAAAATTAATATTATTTATTATTATTTAATTTAATAGGTTTTAGTAATTTTGAAAAATTTTTTATGGAGGCTAAACCAATCAAGAGCAAATCATCTTGATAAGCTCTATTACATTCTATAATTTTTTTAATATTTTGAAATATTTATTTTTAGTACTTTTTTCTTTCTTTATAAATCATTTTGATTTAAAACTAATTTGATGATTAAGGAAGCTACACACAATATCTCTATTATTTGTAGTGGTTTTCTTCCATACAGTTTATCAAATTTACTAATACTTTTCTCATTAAAATTTTAATATTTTTATATGACTCTAATTCTTTTCTTATGTGAGCTTTACATCACTTTGATTTTGATATATATATATATATATATATATATATATATATATATATATATATTGATTTAAATTACTTTAATTGAAAATATTTCCTAATTTATCCAAATTTATCCTTATTTGACTTTTTAATACAAAATTATTTTAATGAGGACCAATCAAGGCGAAATATATGTTGTTGGACCTGTATTCAATTTTATAATTTTAAAACATCTTGTATTGTTCAAATTTTTTTCTTTGATTTAGTTATATTATAATGTAGCTATAAGTCCTCTCTTTTGTGATCTTCGTAGCGCTTCATGTTCTTATATTAAATTGCTTCAATTTTTATCATTTCATCTTTAATATATATTTAAAAAATATATATATCTTATTTATGATTATTTCCTTTGGTAATTGGTAGAAATTCTTCATGAGGAATGATCACTTAAAACAAATGCTATTGGACACACCTTGAAGATCACTTGTATTAAATATTCATTTTTATATTTTTGAATATTTTATATGCTATTATTTTCTAAGGCTTTAAAAACGTTTCTATTCATACCTTATTTAAGAATTAAGGATGTTACCTCAACTTCCTTTGTATCCTAGAATTCTACTTTCTCAAACAATTTGCCTTATATCTTATAAGTATTGAAGTAGATTTTATTGTAATCTAATGAAACTCGAATTCTTTATCCATGTCCCAATGCATTACCTTGATTTGGTTATTCAAAACGAGGTCTGATTAAGACAAAACTAAAGTAGTTAGATTCTTTTGAATGTGCTCTATTTTTTAAAAATTTACTTTTATATATTTTATAAAATTTTATTTTGAAGAGCATTTACTTCCATTAAGAGGTATTTTAATTCATGCATGATTTGATGATCCAAAACGCTACACTCGATCATAATATATCATTCAATGCAACATTCTCGTATAATTTATTTTTTTTCTTAGAATGTTTTGGTTTGATTTGGTTGTACTAATGTGTAGCTAAAAATCTCTTGTCTTGTGATCATTATTTTTCCTAATTTGATTATGTAATATTACATCAATTTTACTCATTAAAGCCTTAATTTGTATTTCCTTATATCAAAATAATAGTTTAATATTTTTATGATTATTTTCTTTCAAAATTTATTGTACTTCCAAATGACATTTGGTCGAACAAAAATAAATGTCATTAGACTAATCTTCATGAGCTCTATAAAACTAAATATTAATTTTTAATATTTTTAAATATTTTGTTTTCAATAAATCTAACATAGTTTATGAAACATTTCCACTTGTACCTTATTTAACGAAAGAGGATGCCTCAGTTCATTATCATAGTGTCTTTGAATGTAAATTTCTTATACAATTCAGCTCAATTCTTCAATTATTTTCATATATTTTGTTATATCAACTTAAATCTCTAATTATCCTATCGTGTGACCTTTGTAAGGGTTTTATTTGGAATTATTACATTGTATCAATTTATCTTTTTTAAGTTTAGACATAAATTTACTCAATATTAAAATAATTATTTTTTTAAATTTATGTTCTTAAATTTACTAATTCATAATATTTCCAAAGAAGGTTTGATGAAGATCTAAAAAACATCATCAACCTCATCTTCATGAGCTCTATAGATTATAGAATAATTTTCAAATTTTAAAATGCTTTATTTTTTTGGGTCTTAACATATTTAAGAGATATTGTAATTTATAAAAGATTTCTCATTAAATATTTCTCATTTCTTCAAATTTTTTAACTTGACATTGTCATATAATTATGTAACTCAAAATCTCCTCTTGTGTGTTGTCTACATCACTTTGATTTTCTTCTATTATAATTCTTCAATTTAACTTTATAATAATTATTTATTTTAAATGAAGACTAGTCGTGACAAAAGAAAGTTTTTATGACCATGTTAATTAGCTTAATTTATTGAAAATAACCATTTTTATATTTTAAATATTTTATTTTATATAATTTTGGAATTCTTTAGAAATTATTTAGATTCATACTTCATTTTATGATCAAAGATGTTACACTTGATGCTATTATTATATCATAATGCAAATGTTTCGTAAAACATATTTTATTTCTTCAAATGCTTCACTTAGATTTCAGTATATTCATGAAGAAACACTAAATATCCTCTAGTGTGACCTTTACATCTCTTTGATTGGCTTATATTATATTGTTTTAGTTTTACTTATTATAGCTTTGATATATAATCTCTTAATTTTTTAAACCAACAATAAATTATTCTTTATTAATATTTCAGCCCATCATGATGGTCTCTATCTAATTAATTATTAATCGTATTTATTTTTTAAATATTTTTACTAGGTTATTTGATTCTTATGAGATATTTCTATTCAAACTTTATTTGATGATCGGGACTATTGCACTAATTCTCCTTAGTATATTCGAATTAAGTGTTTTTTATAGTTTATCTAATTTCTTAATATTTTCTTATTTGATATATTTAATTTACTATGAAACTCTAAATGTTCTTTTGTGTGACCTTTACAAGTTTTTTATTTTGCTATCTTAAATTGCTTCAATTTATCTCATTTTAGTAAAAATAATAATTTATTAAATTCTATAGCAATAATATTTTATAATTATGTTATTCAGTAATGGTAATCATAGTAATTCAAAACAAAATCTTATTGATAAAAAATATAAATTGTTCCACTCTCTAGACGATATCTATCAAACTAAATCTTCATTTTATAATTAAATTTTCAGTTAAATAACATACTAAGAAGATGAAGTAAAACTTCCTTGATCTTCTAAATATATATTAACTCTAAAAATCAGAAGACTTGATGATATAACATAACAAAATCAAAGTGATTTAAGGCTCACATAAGAGAAGAATTAGATTTTCATAGTAATATATTGGGATCAAATTAAACCATTTTAAGAAATGAGATCAATTCTACATTAGGCTTACATCTACAATACTAAGAGATTTATTATAACATTCTCATTCATTAAATGAAATACAAATCTCAATATCTCATAAATGATGGAAAAACACAAGAAAATAAAATATTTAAATACATAGCAATGAACATTAATTTCAATATAACTTTGTCGACTACAACGATATTTTTTTGATCTTGGTTGGACATCATTTATACTTTTTACAAATTGCCAAATAAATAAGATTTAAAATAAATTATTTCTTTAGTATTAACTAAATATATAATAAAGTTTAAATTAAAATACTCAATGTAAAGCAATATATCTAAGTCAAAATGATATAAATTTAAAAGGAGAGGAGAATTAGAGTTTTATAGTAATATACTGAAGTCCAAGCAAAACACTTGTTTAAATGAGATAAATGGTACAAGAAAGCTACATTCTAAGACACTAAGGAGATTGAGTGTAAAATCCTCAGTCATTGAATATGGTACAAATAATAGTTTCTCACAAAACTTGCGAATAGCATGGAAAATAATATATTAAAAAATATAAAATTTAATATTTAATTTCACAGAGCTTAAATAGAAGAGTTAATAACACTCGTTTCATCTCAATCAATCCCTCAACTCAAACTATAGAAAATTAAAAAAGTAAATAAGTATAAATAATAAATTATTAATAAAATATATAGTAAAGCTAAAATAAGAAAAATTTAAGAAATATATTATAAACAAATCAAAAGGATGTAATAGTCACAAAGGAGAACATTTAGTGTTACATTTTAAAATGGAAAAATCAAAACAATAAAAATTTAAAAAATGAGATAAATTTCTCTTAAAGCATTTAAAAGCTATGAGAAATAAAATATTTTGAATTATAAAAGTTAAAATTTAATTTGGAAGTGCACATCAACTTCAGTCTAACGATGTACAATTTGTCTTGTTTAGACCATCTTTTTAGTTGCTCTATATTACTTAAGTATTTAAGCACAAAAAAATAATTAATAATAAATTTAATATGTATTGAATATATACTAGAGCTAAAATGTTACAATTTAAAAAAATGTAATGTAACATAATCGAAGTGATGAAATGGTCACATAAGAGGAGATGTAGACCTACATAATAAATTTATAGAAATGGGATATTAAATTATTTAAATTTATGACATTTAAGCTTTAATATAAATTTACAAAATATTTAAATAATTATTTATTTTTTTTATTTGTAATTACTCTAAAAATTCTCAATAACACCAAATAATTTGCAATCAAGTTAAAAAGTATGTCATTGTAGTCACCTCCATAAGCTCTATCCAAATAATATTCATTTTTAGGTTTTAAAATATTTGTTCATATGGTTTTGCAAGCTTTAAACCCAATCTCCCTAGATTCCATGAATTCACTCTTGTCTGACATTTACATTGCTTTCATTTTGGTATATTCAACTACTTCATTTTATTTCATTTTTAGGTTTACTAAATATTTAATAAATATTAAAGTAATAATTAATCATTGTTTATACTTATTTAATTTGGTGATTTGCAGCAATTCAAAATGAGGTCCCATCAAGAGATAAAATTGTTATTAGCCTCATCTCGATGTGCACTATCTATCTCGATGTTGTCTGTGATCTCCTTCACAACTTGGACTTCAACTTTCCAATATAATTGATCACATCTTCTCAAATTTTTTTCTTAACATAGTTATATTGCCCCATTACAATAAATCTCACATCACGTGAACTTTAAATTTCATTGACTTAGTTATAACTTTAATTTATCTTCTTTTCGTTTTAATATCTATTTTTCTTAAGAATAAGAAAATTTTATTATTTATCTTTCATTGTTTTAATAGTTTGTAGTAATTCCTAAACTACTCTAACACATCATATTAAATATCATTTTTACATCTCTAAATACTGTATTTTTATTCTATTGGTCATTTTACAGCACATTTTAATCATGTCTAATTTGTTGGTCAAGGATACTAGACTTGATCCACTTAGTATCATGGAATGCAAACTTCCCATATAAATTAACACATTTTTTCAAATTTTCCTATTTGATTTGGTTATCATACTATGTAATTCCAAGTCTTATATTATGCGATATTTTCATCACTTTAATTTTGTTATATTACATTCCTTCAATTTATAATATTTTTTCTTCAATTTATATTAGTTAACATAAAAATAATGTTTTATTATTATATATACTTATTTACTTTAGACCTTTATTGTTATTTCGAATGTAGTACAATTAAAAAAAATAAACTTTGTTGGATGCATCTCAACGAGCCATAGCCATTTATTTTTTACATTTTTAAGAAATTTATTTTCCAAGCTTTTGTCAAACCTTAGATGATATTTCTATAACTAGTTATTTAACATTCAAGATTCAACATTCTTAATTTGGTTTAGTTATAATACTATATAATTCTAACCCTTGTACCTATGAACATTACATCATGTTGATTTAGTTATATTACATTGTCTTAATTTATCTCGTTTTAGATTCCATGCATATTTACATAACATTAAAATAATAATTTATTTTTATTATGTTTATTTAATTTTTAAAATGAAAGTAAGGTATAATCAATAAGAACAAAGCATCATCGGATCATCTTATTGACCACTATACCATAAAATACTAATATTTGCATTTTCAAATATTTTATTATCTAAGGTTTTGTCATACATTGCAAATCTTTTTCACACACTTTGAATATGACAATCGTGATTGTTGCACTGGAACATTTAATTATTTTCAAATGTAATTTTGTTATGCAATTTATCTAATTTATTAAAAGTTTTTTCTTAGAATTTGTTATATAAAAATTTATCTATAAATCTCCTATCATGTGATCTTTTCATTGCCTTGACTCTCTTGTACCACATTAATTCATTTTATTTTATTTTTACTTTAATATATATTAAATTCTACTAAAATAATAAGTTATTGTTAATTATGCTTATTTGCATTATAAATTTATATTAATTTGTTACAATATTTGATTGAGATGAACCAAAGATCATTCTACTCATCTTGACAAGATCTATCAAATTAATTATTCACTCTTAAACTTTTCAAAAAAAGTTTGTTATGTTTTTTGCATGTTGTAAAACATATTCTGAGTTAAAGATAATTTGATGATCTAGTATATCACACTTGATCTCCTTATCACCTTAGATTATGACTTTAACATTGATTAGGTTAAATTACAATGTAGCTTTAAATCTCATCTCATGTGAGCTTTATATTGCTTTGATTTTGATATATTATGTTACTTCAATTTCTCTCATTTTGGCTTTACTATTTTGTTTCTTATAATTAATATAATTATTTGTTATTATTTATTCTTATTAAATTTTTTAATTCATATTAATGCAAAAGGATGTCAAACTTAGAAGAAAAAACTTTCTGTCAACCATTGCTCATCAGCTAAATCCAACTGAATATTAATTTTATTATTTAGAAATATTTTATTTTCTTGGGTGTCTTTCATGTTTTATGAGTCATTTTGATTCACACTTGATTTGATAGTTAAAGATGTTGTGCTAGAAATTCTTAGCATTATTCATCACAAATTTCCTATAAATTTTTCTTATTTTACTAAAATTTTTACTTCTATTTGGTTATTTCACTTTGCAACACTAATTCTACTCTAATGCAATCATTACATCATTTGAATTAGTTTGAGCACATTACTTCAATTTCCCTTATTTTATCTTTAATGTATATTTTAATTTCAAAATAACTATTTATTTTTTTATGCTTTTTTATTTTGGTAATTCATAGAAATTTCAAATGACTTCTGAGGGAGAACAAATTGCCAACATTGCACTAGCCTTGAACGTATATGTCAATGAAATAACTTTTTTATAATTTCAAATATTTTTTTTAGAATTTTGACATGCTTTATGATGCATTCTTATTTTACCTAAGTTAATGATAAAAATGTTACATAAGATCTATTTTCTATTTAAGTGTGGAACTTTTCTAAGAAAATTATCTTAGTAATAATTTGTTTTTGCTTTAATTTTTCTATATTAGTATGTTACATTATACCTCTTCTCATATGACCCTTACAGTAGTTTGATTAAATTATATTATACTACTTCAACTTGTCTTTTATCCACTTTATTAAATATTTACTTGAAATTAAGTTAATATGTTTTTATTATTAATGCTTATTTACAAGGTAATTATAGTAATTCCAAATGTGGTTCAATTAAGATGGAAAAACATCATTAAAGTCATATATATGTGCTATATCCTATTAAATATTTATTTTTATTGTTTTAATCTTTTGCATTCTAAGATGTTTTGCTATTTATCAGATAATTTTATCTATTATTGATTTTTTGATTAGGAATGTTATATTTGATTATCTTGAAATCTTTAACTTCAAATTTCTTGTACAATTTTTTTTTATTTTATCAAATAGTTTTCTTTCATTTTGTTTTATTACTATGACAACTAATTTTTTACTCGTGTAGGTCTACATCACTCTGATTTGGTCATATTACATTAATTCAATTCTTTTCATTTTAACTTTAACATATATTTTCTTAACATTAAAGAACAACATTCAAATTATTTACGCTTATCTATTTTGGTAAATCTTAGTGTTTTTGAACATGGTCTGATTGAGATGAGACAAATGTTATTGTACTCATTTTGATAGGCTTTATCCAATTAAATATTCATTTTCATGTTTATAAATATTTTATTTTTTTTATTTTGGCATGCTATATGACATTTTTCAATTCATACAAGATTTGATCATTAACAATCTTATAGTGGGTCTGCTTATATCTTTTAATGCAACTTTCTCTTAAAGACATTATTTTTTTCTCTTAAAAAATTTTTTGTAAGGATTTGGAATGGTTTAACAATTCCATTGATTCAAAATTTATTTCATAATTGAGAGTGTTATCTTTGATCTCCTTAACATCTTTGAATGCCATTTTCTCACACAATTTGTCACAATGTTTTTCAACTTTTTGCTTTGATTTTGTTATATTACTATATTACTCCAACTCTAAGCACATGAGATATCTCCATCACCTAGATTTCATTATATTACATGGCCTTAATTTATCTAAACTCAACTATAATGCATATTTATTTAAGTTTAAATTAATAACTTCATTTTATTTATGATAATCTGCACTTGTAATTCAAATTAAAAACAATGTTCAATCTAGAAAAAATCATCATTAAACTCACCTTAACTTACTTTATCAAATTAAGTATTTAACTTTATTTTTTTAAACATTTTATATTCTAAAGTTATGACATGTTTTAAGAGACGTTTTTTATTCATGCGAAATTTAATGAATGATATTCTTATACAGGAGCTCCCTAGAATTTTTTAATGCAACTTTTTAGTAGAATTTATCTTATTTCTTCAAATTCTTTGCCTAGGTTTTGTTATATTATTTTTGAAACCTAATTGTCCTCTCTTGTAACCTTTGCATCAATTTGATTTTGTTACATTACAAAGTTTCACTTTACCTTATATCAAATTGGAAATATTTCTAATTAATTTTTATAAGTATTTATTTTTATTTTTGTTTATCTAAACTCGTAATTCATAATAATTTAAAACAAGATCAGATCAAGATGAAACAAATACTGGCAGACTGATCTCGTTGAGCTCCCTCACTCATTTAATTTTTTTTCTTTAATTTTGTTATATTATTATCTAACTCTAAATCTCCTCTAATGTGATCTTTACATTGCTTTGATCTAAATATGTTAGTTGTTGTAGTTTATCTCATTTTAATCATGATATTTATATACATAACAATAAAATAATTATTTTTACATTATTTATGCCTTTTGACATGTTGACCCATATTAATTAAAAATATGCTTCAACTAAGATGAAATAAAATCGATTGGACTCCTCTAGAATGAAACATTTAATTAAATATTAACTTGAATAGATTTAAATGTAATTTTTTTGAAGATTTTATATTATTTATTGGATATTTTGATTTGTACCTAATTTGTCGATCCATAAATTTAGTTTCTAGGGTGTCAGCATCTTGGAATGCAACTTAACCATACAATACAAGATCTCCTCTGTTGTGACCATTACATTGTTTTAAATTTGTTATATTATGTTTCTTCACTTTCCTCAACCTATGAGGCATTTTAATCACACCTCATTTAAAGTTGAAGAAGTTTACACTTGATCAAACTAGTATCTTAGAAAACAACCTTCTCGTATAATTTATTTAAATAAACTGAATTTCTTCATTTCATTTAGTTATATTACTTTATAATTCTTAGTCTCTTCTATCATGACTTTTGCATAATCATATTTTAGTTATGCTATATTTCTTAAATTTATCTAATTTCATATTTAATATTTCTTTTATATAATATTAAAATAGTAAATTATTATTTTTTATTCATATTTTTTTTGAAAATTTGAAAAAATTTATAACAAGGTGTAAATTATATGAAAAAAAAGTCTTTAAGCTTCTCCTAATGAGCTCTGTTCTATTAAATATTCATTTCTAATTTTTTTAAAATTATTTTTTTTCACTTCTACATGCTTTATAAAATATTCTGGAATATGTTTGAAGTAACACTCATGATTGTTATACTAGATCTCTATAGTATCTTTGAATGCAACTTTATTGTACAAATTATTAATATTGAACAGATTTAGATGTAAATTCACATCACCCAAATTTCTTAATTTTAACTTTAATATATTCTAAATTAATATTTAAATAATAACCTTTTAAAATTGATCATTTTTAAATTTGATAATTCAAATTAATTTTATATTTATAGTAATTCATTTTCATATTTTAAAATATTTTAGTTTCTAGAGTTTGCATGTACTTTATGCTTATACTTGTTTTGTAGATAGAGGATGTAAAACTAGATGTCTTTAGTTTCTAAGAATGCAACTTTCCAAAGCAATTTTCCATTCACTTTATTTCAATCTTTTGATAGTACTTTGTAACTTTAAATAGACTCTTATATGGGCATTAGTTTACTTTAACTAGTTTATATTTCATTATTTCAATTTAAAGAATCCTAGATTTAATAAAATTTTTCTTAACATAAAATATAATTTGCTATTATTTATGATTATTTATATTTGTAATTCACTTTAATTCAAAATGAGGTCCCCTCGATAATGAACAAATATTTTTGGCATCATCTTGAGATGCTCAATCAAATTAAAACTTCATTTTAATGACATATTTTGATTGGTACCCATCAGATGACCACACTTATTACACCCAATCTTCTTAATATCTTTGATTTCAACTTTGCATTATATTTTTTTAATTTTCTCAAAGGTTTCAATTTATTGGGTTCTATTATTGGGAAACATGAGCTTTTGACTAATATGACCTTTAGAACTCATAGATTTTGCTATACATTTATTCTGTTTTTGTTGTTTTAGCTTTAAGATATATTTCTTTGTTATTAAAGAAAAATTTAACTATTATTTATCAAAATTTACTTTGGTAATTAACTATTATTTAAAACTATGACTAATCAAGTTGAAGAAAATGTGGCCCGACTCATTTTGGTGCACTTATCTAATTAAATATTAATTTAATTTTTCCAAATATTTTTTTTCTTCTATTTTGTTATTCTATATGAAACATTTCATTTTACACTTCATTTGACCATCAAGAATGTTATATTAAATTAATATTATTTTATTTCAATTTAGTTATACTAATTACTTTAATTTATCATATTTTAATTTAAAAAATATTCACTCAAAAATAAAATAATATTTTTTATTTTTTATGTCTATTTAATTTTCCATTTCACAGTAATTCTAAATGACATTTATGTAGAAATATCATTGGACTCACTGTATGACAAATTTTTTTCAAAAGTTTTGGCACATTGTATGAAAATTTTGATTCTTACTTTGACAATTGAGGACAATAACCTTCTCCTCATTGGTATCTTTTAAAGAATAGTTCTTGTACAATTTATAACATTTGTTCAATCTTTCCACTTTAATTTTGTAACATTACTATGCAACTATAAATCCTATCATATAAGATTTATACATAGCCAACATTTGGATATAATAAATTTGCTTCATTTATTTTTTTAATACTTGATATATATTTACATAATATTAAGAAAATAATTTATTTTTATTTATTCTTATTTAATTTAGTAATTTCTAGCAGTTCCAAAAAAGGTCGAATCTAGACACAATAAAGGTCATTGATATGTCTTGATGAGATTTACGCAATCACACTTTCATTTTTTATATTTTTAAAAAATTTTATTTTGTAAGGATTTTGAATGGTTTAAGAATATGTCGATTCATTTGTTATTTGATGATTGAAGATGTTACACTCAATCTCTCTACTATCTTGGAAAGGAATGTTCTTCTACAATTTATCTAAACTTTTTAATTTTTTTATTTTATTTGGTTATATCACTATCACTCTAAACTTCTTTTATGAGACATTTACATGCACATTACTTCATTACATTGCTTTACTTCATTTTTTTCTTAATTTAACTTGAATATATATATTACTTAATGTTAAATTAATAATTTAATATTATTTATGCTTGCTTCTTTGGGAATTAAACCTAATTTGACACAAGATCCAATAAAGGAAAAGTAATGTTACACTTGATATGTCTAGGTCTATTGAATTAAATATTCAATTTTATATTTATAAATGTTTTGTACTCCAAAGAATTTGTATGCTTTTTGCAATGTTTTAGTTCGTACCTTATTTGATGATGGAGGATGATATAGTCGATGTTCTTATCATCTTTGAATGCATCTTTCTATGATCAAGAATGCTAAGCAACATTATTAATATCATAGAATTCAACTTTGTAGTAGGCTTTATCTCATTACAAATCTCTCCAAATCTTCTATAATGCAACTTTTATGTCAATTTGATTGGTAATATTAAGCTACTTCTATTTATATTATTTAATCTTAATCATATATTTATTTAATATTAAATTAATAATGTATTGCTACTCATGCTTATTTTCTTTTGTAAATTTCATTAAATCAAAATATTATCATGATGAAACAAAATTCATTTGGCAAATTTTAATGAGCTCAATCCAAAAAAATAGTCATTTCATTATCTTTAAATATTTTATTTTTTATTGATTTGGCATTCTTTATAAGTCATTTGGATTAATACTTGATTTCATGATTGATAATGTTACACTCAATCTCCCTAGTATGTTGAACTATAATTATTTCACACAATTTATGTCATGACTTCGAAGTTTCTTCTTTTATTTGTTATTTTACTATGTAATTATAAATGTTCTCTTTGTGACTTTTTCATTGCCTTGATTTGGAATAGAATTTCTTAATATTAAAATAACAACTTAAAATTATTTTTGTTTTTTTAATTTTTTAATACATAAACATTTCAAATGACGTCTAGTTTAAAGAAAAAAATGTTGTTGGAGTCGTCTTAACAAGCCAATCAAAATTATCAACTAATTTTTAATAGTTGGATATATTTATTTTCTATAATATTTGCATGTTTTACAAGATATTTTAATTAATAATCAAGAATGATATAATCCACCTCTTTGTGTTTTTGGAATTCAACTTTCTAATACAACTGATCTCATTGCTTCAATTTATTTTTCTATTTTTTATATTATAGTGAAACATAAATTACTTGATCTTTATATCACATTTATTTGATTATATCATAATTATTTTGCTTGTCTCATTTTAGTCTTAACATATATTTACTAAATATTGCAATAATAACTTATTATTATTTATTCTTACTCATTTTTAATAAGTTAGAGAAATTTAAAACTTGGTACTATTTAAGTAAACTAAATGTTGTTTGACTCAAGCTAACAAGTTCTATTTAATTAAGTGTTTATTTTTATATTTTTAATATTTTATTTTCTATAACTATGTCATGCTTTATGAGTCCTTTTGAATCATACCATATTTGATGATCGAAGACACTACACTTATTCTTCCTTATGTCTCATTATGTAACTTTCATGTATAGTTTCTTTTCTCTCAGAATTATTTTATTTTAATTGGATATATAATACTAACTCTAAACCTCCTCTCATGTGACCATTATGCCAATTGGATTTGTTTATTTTATAATATTTTAACTTAGCTTTTTTTATTAATATATATTTACTTATTAAAATAATAATATATAATACTAACTAACTCTAAACTTAATTGAAGCCATCTCTATTAGTTTTACCTAACAAAATATTCATTTTCGTTTTTTAAAATTTATTATTTTCTAGAGTTTCGCTAAGTTTTAAAAGACATTCTTATTCATACCTAATGTAATGTCAAAAAATATTACTCTTAATCTCCCTACTATTTATGAATGCATTTTTTTGTATAGCTTATCTCATTTTTGCAAATATTAATGAAGCCCTAATTTTGCTCTCATGTCACGTTTACATCGTTTGGATATAGTTAAATTAAATATTTTCAAATTCCCTTTTTTAGGCTTCATTATAAATTTATTTGATATTAAAAAAATAATTTACTTCTATCTATGCTTTCTATTTTTCTAATTCACAATAATTCCTAATGAGGTCTGATAATGATAAAATAAAACATCATTAAACTTTAATCAAGGAGCTCTATTGAATTAGATAATTACTTTTTTATTTTTTAAAATATTTTGTTTATGAGTTTTTTATAGTTTAGAAGGCATTTTCATACATACATGATTTTTAATCATCAATGCCACATACAATCTCCATAGTTTCTTAGAGGGAAACTTTTCCACTTAGTTTATCTTATTTCTTCAAAAGTTTCTCATTTATTTTGTCTACTATTTTAATCATAATCTTATCTCAGGAAACATCTACATTTCTTTGATTTGGTGGAACTACATTGAATTACTTTATCTTCATTTTGCTTTATTATATACTTACCTAACATTAAAATATAAAATTTAAGATTATTTATTCTTATTTACTCTTAAAATTTGTAGTAATTAGAAATGTGATTTAATCAAATTGAAATAATTTTCATAGGACTAACCAAGATAAGCTTTATATAAATAAATATTTATCCCTATATTTTCAAATATTTTTGTATACTTACAAAAACATTTTATTTGTATGAGCTTGATAATAAAAGATATTCTATTCAAACTCTTAAGTATCTTGCAATGCAAATGTCCTGTACAGTTTATCTCATTTCTTCAAATTTTTTGGTTGGATCTGGTAATATTATTGTGTAACCATTTCTATTCTCATGTGACCTTCTGGTGTTATAAATATGCTTCAATTTAACTAGTTCCAACATTAATATTTGTTTACAAAATATAAAAAATAAAAATTGATAATTATCTATCTTATTTACATTTTGTAATTTACTGTAACTCTAAATAATGTTTGATAAAAAAGAAACAAACATCATTAAACTAGTTTCGATAAGCTCTATATAAATAAATATTCATTATATATTTTTAGATTTTTTTACGGTTTTTTCTACTTTTTTAAAAATTATTAATTTCTGTTTAATTTGATTATCAAGGATGCTACCATCAATCTTCTTAATGTCTTCAAAATTTTTAATTTAATTTTGTTATATTACTAGGTAACTCTCAATCACCTGCTATGTGACATTTACATTATTTGATTTAGTTTCATTATATTATTTCAATTTGTCTCTTTTTAACTTCAATATATATTTAATTAATATTAAAATAATATTTTATTAAAAGTTATATTTATTAAATTTTGTAATTTCTAGTAATTCGAAATAAGGATTTATGAAGATGAATCCACATCATTAGAGTCATCTCAAATAGCTCTATAAAATAATTTTTTTATTACTAAATATTTCTTTTCTTTCTATTTTAGCATGTATTATAAGAAATTTTAGTTTGTACCTAATTTGATCTTCGAGAATGACACACTCATTCTCCTTATGGCCTTGCAATTTAGCTTTCCCAAATAACTTATGGTAACATGAAATAATAATTTGTTGTAATACCAAATTTTGTCTCATCTAGATAAAAACATTCATTTGATGTTATTGTAAAAACTCTATCTAATTAAGTTTTCAATTGTAAACTTTTCTAAATATTTTATTTTTCTTTGTTTTGTAAGCATTATAAGATATTTCAAGTCATATTTTATTCTTATGATCACGTATATTTCACACGATCTTTCTATACCATAGAATGCAACATTCTTGTACAATTTATCTCATTTTGTAAAAAGTTTTGATTTGATTTTGGTTGTATAACTACATAACTCAAAATCTTCTCTCAAGTGATGTTTATATTGCCATGATGTTGTTCTTATATATTTTTTTAATTTTTCCAATTTTACTTTAATTTTATATTTATTTATATTAAAATAATAAAATTGTTTATTATTTATGCTTATTTGTTTTGATAATTCATAGTAATTCAAAATAAGTTCCAAAAGAGATGAAAGAAACTTTATTTTTCTTGTATTAGTTAGCACTATCCAAATAAATGATCATTATTATATTTATAATTATTTTGTTTTTTAAGTTTTTATCATACTTAGTCAGACTTGTTTTTCATTCCAAATTTGATTTCTAAAGAAGTTACACTTGATCTCTATAGTATTTTTGCATGTAACTTCACTAAAAAATTCAACTAATTTTCTTTTATTTTTTGTTTGATTTGGGTATATTTCTATGTAATTAAAAAGTTTCTCTCATGTGAACTTTACATCACTTGATTTCAACAAATTATGTTTCTTCAATTAATGTCATTTTCTTTTTAATACATATTTGCATAATATTAAAATACAAATTATTATCATTTGTGCCTATTTTTCATGATAATTCATAATATTTCCAATTGAGGTTGCATCTAGAAAAAAACTTTGTTAGACCTCTCGACGACCTCTATCAAGTTAATTATTAATTTTTATAATTTAAAATATTTTATTTTGTTGTGTTTTTCTATTCCTTATGGGGTACGTTTTTTAACAACTCATATGGTATACGAGAATCTTACACTAGATCTCCTTAAAATCTTAGATTATAACTTCCTTATATAATTTATCTCATTTCTTCAAAAGTTTTTATTTTATTTTTTTTATATTATAATAAAATCAAAAATATCCTCTCATGAAACAATTATACTATCTTAAATTTTTATTTACATTCACTTAATGCATCCCAACTCAACTTAAAAATAATGAACATAATATTAATATAATAATTTATTTTTATTTATGTTATTTTCTTATAATTTGAAAAATTCCAAACGATGTTCTTTTTAGACAAAGCCAGCATTGTTGTACTCTTCTCATTGAGCTCTATGCAATTACATATTGATTTTCATATTTTTTAAATATTTTTTTTTTATTTTTTTAGCATGCTTTAGAGTTATTTTAATCATATCTAATTTAATGAGGGAGGAAGGTATGCTCGACTCTATAATATTTTGCAATTCTTTTTTGATGTATAATTTAACCAATTTCCAAAAATTTTCCTTTAATTTCATTATATTACAATAAAACTCTTATTCCTCATGTTACACTTCATTAGTTTAATTTGTTTTTATTTAATTTATTAAATTTATATTGTTAAAAATTTAATATATATCAATTTAATAGTTTTATAATAAATGATTATTATTTCCTTTTTATTTTAGAAGTCTATAATAATCTCTAACAAAGTAAGATGGAAAAGAAAATGATGTTTTGGACTTGCCATGACAAGGTTTATTGAATTAATTTGTTTTCTCTTTTTCAATATTTTTTTGACATGTTTTCTAATTTATTGTTAATCATACCTTATTTGATAGTTGAGTGTAATGGTCAATTTCTTTAGTATCTTAGAATGCAACTTTTATATACGTTTTGTCTCATTTTTTCAAAACTTTTGCAATGATTTCATCATATTACAAAGTCACCATTATTCTCCTCCCATGTAAAATTTACATTACTTTGATTTCTTTTAATTACATTGAGTTAATTTATCATATTTGAGCTCAAATAATTATCTTATTAATATTAATAGAATAATTTATAATTATTTATGTTATTTTACTTCATGAACTAATAGTAATTGCTAGTTAAATCTATTGGAGAAGAACATGTTTTTGTTCGACTCACCTTAAGGAGCACAATAGAATAAATTATTTTATTTATTTTTTAAAATATTTAAATTTTTCTAGGTTTGGTTTATTTTACATGTCGTTTTGATATCACACCTAGTTTGAGGACTAAGGATGTTACATTATATCTCATTAATATGTTACAAAAAAGCTTTCTCTTATAATTTATCTTATTCTTCAAAATATCTAGAGTAATTTTGGTATATTTCGATTCAACTACAAATGTATCTTATGTGACAATTATATCACATTGATTTAGTTATTTTACTTATTTTCAATTTATACCTTCTTAGCACCAATATACATCTGCTTACTTTTTAAAAAAAATTAATAATTATTTAATTTGAAAAATCGTACTAATTTATGATTATGTCTTGTTGATATGAAATAATTGTCATTGGACTTGTCACTCTATGCTCTATAAATTTAATGTTTCATTTTTTATTTCTAAAACTTTTCTTTTCTCGTAGTTTAGCATGATTTATAAGAAATTTGTTTCTTTCTCATTTTCTAACAATCCAGAATGTTGCCCTTTATATTCTTTGTAACTTGGAATGAAACATTCTTGAGCAATTTGTTTCATTTGCTAAAATGTTTTGCTTTGATTTTGTTGGATTACCACCAACTTAAAATCTTTTCTTATGTAGCCCCTACAACACTTTAGTTTAGTTATATGACATTTTCTTAATTTATCTCAATTCAATTTTAACATAATTTACAAAACCCTTCAATTTGTGCCTAATTTGATGAATAGGAATAATCTACTTAATCTATTTAGTATTCTATAATGCAACTTTTCAATAACAATTATCTCATCTCTTGAACATTTTTACTTTCATTTGGATAGGCTAGATTGAAACATTAATTGACATCTCTTACGATCCTTACATATCGTTGATTAAGATATAACACATTACTTAAATATATGTTATTGCTTTGGTATATATATATTTATTTATTCTTAAAAATAACATTTTAATTTAATTTATGTTTTTTACATAACATTAAAATAATAATTGATTATTATTTTTATTTATTTAATTTGCTATTTTTTAGTATTTCTAAATGAGGTCCAATGAAGAAGAAACTAATATCTTGGGACTTTCATTGACAAGCTTTTTCAAAAAAAAATAATCATTGTTATATTTTTTATCATTTTAATTTCCATGCCCTTTTCACAATTTATAATATATTTTTATTCATACCTAATTTAAAAATAGGGTTGTTATACCTATTCTACTTAGTACCTTGGAATGCAAATTTCTTATATAAATTATCTCATTTGTTCAAAGTTTTTTTCTTTAATTTGTTTAAAAAACTTTGAAATCTTAGCTCTCCTCTCTTGTGACCTTTCCATTTCTTTGATTAAGTCATATTATATTACTAAAGAAAAAAAAATTTTTAGTTTTATATATATTTACTAATAAAAATAATATGTATTTTTGTTTAAGTTTACTTATTTTAGTAATTTGCTGTAAGTTGCAAAGAAGTGTAATCTAGATAAATCAAATGTTGCGAGATGTGTATCCACATGCTCTATGTAATTAAAAATTTGTTTTTTAAAAAAATTATTTCTTTGGATGTTAGTAAGAGTTGCATGCTAATTTGATTAGTAGATGATTTAATTGCCTTGGGATTTTCACTTGATCACCTTAGTTTAGTAAATTATAGTGCTCTAATAGCTTTCCCTTACAATTTATCTCATTTTTTCAAACATTTTTATTTGATTTAGAATAATAACTATGAAACCCTAATTTTTTATAGTAATGAGCCTAACATTGCTTTTATTTTCTTTTATTATATTTCCTTAATTTATCTCATTTCTAATTAAATATACATATAAATATTAAAATAATAACTTAATTTTATTTATGTTTAAGTACTTTGGGAATTTCTAACAATTCCAAAGAAGATCTATTGTAGATTTATGAATTGTCATTAGAATTGTCCTGATAAGTTTTATCTAATAACTTATTCTTCTTGAAATTTTTAAATGTTTTGATTTTTATTGTTTTCACACAATTTACAAAACATTTATGTTTTTATCTAATTTGATGAAATGTGATATTATGCTCGATCTACTTAGTATCATGCAATGCAATTTTCCTATACAAATTTTCTTAAGTTTTGATATTTTTTTTACTCTATTTTGTTGTACTTCTTTGCTTAAGTTTATATTTTTTAGGTTTAGGTTGTATACATATTTACTTATTATTGAATTATTAATTTATTTTAATTTAAGTTTATTTAATTTAGTAATCCCTGTCATTCCAAATGTGATTTAATCGAGTTAAAACAAATGTCATTAGACGTGCATTTATAATCTCTTTCAAATTAAATATTAATTTTGTACATTTCATATTATTTTATTTTTGAAGGTTTCGGAAGTCTTTACACAGTATTTTTGAGTTGGACATGATTTATGATTGAGGCAATTATGATCTATCTCATTATTGTTGGATTCTAACTTTCTAGCATAATTTGTCTTATTTCTTCAAATTCTTCATTTGAATTTTTTTATATTGATTTGTAAATTGAAACCAACTCTCATTTTACCACTTCATTGCTATGAATTGGTTAAACTAAATTTCTTTAATATTTCTCATTTCAACTTTAACCTATATTTTTCTTTAAATAAAAGAAATAATTCATTATTACTTATTTCTTATTTTCTTTTATTATCTACTCTACGATCAAAATAACACTAACATCATTAGACTAATCTCAATAAGCTCTTACTAAATGAATGTATTATTATTTTTTAAATATTTTATTTTCTTCAAATTTTGCATGTATTATGAGCCATTTTAATTCTTGTATTATTTGAAAATTGATGATTTTATTCTCAAAAGTTCTGCTATCTTTGAATACAACTCTCAAGTATAGTTTATCTCATTTCCTTCAAAATTTTTCACATAGATTTCTTTATGGTATTATATATTTCTAAATTTGTTATTACATAACATTTACTTAGGTTTATTAAATATGTTTTTCTTCTTATTTTGTCATTAATATATATGTACTTTTTATTAAAACTATAGTATATTATTATTTATGTTCACTTATTTTGGCAATTCATAGCAATTCCATATGATGTCAATTGGAGATGAATAAAACATATTTCAACATGCTTTGTGAGCTCTAACTAAATAAATATTAATTTTTTTTTTAATTTTGAAATATTTTACTTTCAGGTGTTTTGGCATAATTTACAGGATAGATTGATTCATACTATATTTCATGATCATAGATGTCACCTTAAATCTCCTTAGTATCTTATAATACATCTTTTTCTTGAAAGTTTTGTCATTCGATTACATTACTATGCGTCTCTAATTTGACTCTCGTGTCACTTTTACACAACTTTGATTTTGTTATATTACATTGCTTCAATTTATCTAAGTTTATTTTAATTTTATTTACTTAATATTTACAATTTAGTGTTCTTTTTAATTATTTACCTTGGTAATTTATAGTAATTCTTAACAAAGTTTGATAGAGACAAAATAAAACAAAATGGATGTGCTCTTTCTGATAATTTCACTATGAGTTTTGATTTCTTTCTAATTTTATCATCAATGATCTCCTTCTTCAATTTTTCTCATTCATTTATTCATATTGCTATTTAACTCAAAATCTCTACCATATTAATTCTCTTTGATTTACTAATATTATATTGCCATAATTTATCACATCTTATATTAATAAACATTAAATTAATAACTTATTAACATTTGTACTTAATTTGTATGATAATTCACTATAATTCTAATCATGGTTTGATGGAGACAAAACAAAAATCACTAAACTAACTTAAACCAACTCTATCTAATTAAATATTTATTTTTATACTTTCAGATTTTTTTGTTTCAACATTTTTCACTCACTTTATAAGAATTTTGATTAATTACGAATATTATGATTGAAAATTTTGATTCTTTCTTTTTTAAAAATTAATGTCCATGATTTTCATAATTTTACGAGACATTTTTATTCATACCTAATTTGAGCATTGAGCATTTTACACATTGCCATTTGGTATCCTAGAATTCATTTTTTCGATACAATTTTCTCATTTCTTCAATTTGTTTTTATTTAGTTTTTTATTATATGATTATAAACCTTTTATCATTTGGTAATTATATTACTTTAATTTAGTTAGATTACAATGAATAAGTTTTTCTCATTTTATTTCTAATAAATATTTAATTAATTTTAAAAATTATTTTTTGTTATTATTATTTATTGTTTTTCTTCGTAATTTACAAAAATTTCAAATGGGGTCAATTCTAGATAAAGAAAATGCCATTAAACTTTTTTAAATAAGATCTATGTAATTAAACATTTATTTAGCATTTTCCAATATTTTAGTTTTTTTAATTTTATTAAAATTTATGAAATATTTTTATTCATACTTGATTTGATGATCAAGTGCATTACATTCAATCTACTTGGGAAATTGGAATTCCACTTTCTCACCCAATTTAACTTTTTTTTTAAGTTAAATTGATATTTTGGTGTTACTATATAATTCTTAATCTCTTTTGGTGTGACCTCTACATCTCTTTTATTTGATTAGATTAAGTTACATTAAATTATTACATTTCAACTATAACTTTGGTTCATTTAAATTTAAAATGATAATTTATTATATTTATGCCTATTTGAATTGGTTATTCATTGTATTTTGAAATGATATCTATTTGAGACATAGTAATTGGCATTGGGCAGTGCCAATGAGCGTTATCTTATTGAAAATTATTTTTATAATTCTAAGTTTTTTATTTTTCAGAGTTTTGGCAACTTTTAAAAAGAATTTTATTTTTAGTTAATTTGAAAAATGATGATGTGCACTTGAACTCTGTAATATCTTGGAATACAATTTTCCTACACAAGTTATCTCATTTTTTAAAATATTTCACTTCAATTTGTCATACTACTATGCAACTCTACTTCTAATGTCGTGTGACCTTTCCATCACTTTTATTTTTTTAATTATGTTTCTTTAAATTATCACATCTGAGCTTTATTATATAATTATTTAATTGAAAAAATATATTATTTATGCTTAACAATTTTGGTAATTCAGAGTAGTTGGTAATGAGGTCTGATCTTGACAAACCTAATATAGCTAGACTCATCACAACAAACTCTTTATAAATAATGATTTAACTGTATTATGACATTTTGATTCATACATCATTTAATGATTAAGATTGTTAAGCTTCACCACCCTAAAATCATTGAATAAAACCTATACGCACAATAGAAAAACATTTTTCAAATATTTTCTTTGAGCTAAGAACATTACAATTTATCTTTAAATAGCATATTCTTTGACCTTTATGTGGCTTTGACTTGGTTACATTACATTTCCTTTCATTTATTTATTTTTATATTTAAATTTGTTTAATTAATATTGAAGTAATAAATTATTAATATTTATTCCTATTTTCTTTGATAATTAATGCAAACTCAAAACATGGTCTTATGGGGAAGAAACAAATGTCATTCGACTTGTCCTTATGACCACTAAATAATTAAAAATTAAGTTTACATTTTTAACTATTTCATTTTCTAAACTATTTACATATTTTATAAGAAATTTTTGTTTGTACCACAATTAATAATTGAGGACGTTACACTTATTCTTCTAAGTAATAGGGAAAGCTATTTTCCATATAATTTATCTTAATTTTTCAATTTTTTCATTTTGAGTTTTTCATTCTACTTTGAAACACTAATTCTCTTATCAAAGATCCATGAAATTGTATAAGATTTAAAACTAGAGATTGTTACACTCGATCACCTCAATGTCTAGGAAAGCTATCATTTTATATAATTTATCTCACTCCTAAATTTTCACTTTTATTTATTTATATTACTAAGTAACTTTTAGTTCTTCTCTCATACTATATTTACAATCTTTTCATTTATTTAAATTGCATTGCTTAAATTTATCTAATTTAAGATTTAATATATATACATAAACAGAATAATAAAATAATAATTTGTTAGTGTTTGTTCCTATTTACTTTAATGATTCTTAATAATTACAAAAAAGGTTCAATCAAGACTAAAAAAGCATTTTTTAATCCATATTAATTAGATTTATCAAATTAAATTTTCATTTTTTATCTTTTTTTACTTTGTTTCTAAGGTTTTAGCAAGATTTGTTATACCATTCATTTTGTATGTTATTTGTCAACCAAAGGTGGTATACATGATTTAACTAATTTATTCACATTTTGATTGTAGTTGCTTATATTGCTAAGAGATGATAATTCTCTTTTAGGTGACCTTTACATAACAATACTTTATTAGTACTACTTTGTTTCATTTTATATCAACATAGTTTTCATATACATCTATAAAATATTAAAATAATATTTTAGTATTATTTATTCTTATACTTTATAGGATTTGAAGTAATTCCGCTCCTCTCGTCAAGCTCTACCAAATTATATATTCATTTTAAAATTATTAAGAAATTTATTTTCTATGGTTTTTGTATGCTTTTTAAGGCATTTCATTTCATATTTGACCATCAAGGAAGCTACACTTAGACTTCTTATTATTATAATTAGGAAAGCAACATTTTGATGGAATTACTCACTTTTTTATTTTTTTGCTTTTATTTGCTTTCTTTATTATGCTACTCTAAATCATCTATTTTTATGATTATTTTGATTTAGTTATATTATATTTATTTAATTTATCTCAATTTATTTATAATATATATTTATTATACATTAATATAATAATTTATTATTTTTTATGCATATATAGTGTTGTAAATCACAATACTTCAAAAATAGTCTGAACTAGAAAAAATATAAGTTATTTCACTTGTCTAGATAAGCTCTATCTTATTAAACATTTAATTCTATAACGTTAAATATTTTATATTCTTGGATTTGGCATGCTTTCTCATTTCCTTCACATTTTTTCTTTCATTTTGATATATTACTATATAATTCCAAATCTCTACTATTGTTACCTTTACGTTGTTTCAATGCATTACCTAAAAAGCATCATTTTAAGCCTACATGTATTTACTTAGCATTAAAACAATATTTTATAATTATTAATTTCTTTGTAGTTCGGATATTAATAATAATAGCAAAAGATTGAGATGAAAGTAATAATGTTGGGCGCATCTCAACCATCTCTAGCAAGTTGAATATATATATATATATATATATATATATATATATATATATATATATATATATATATATATATATATTTGTTTAAAATTATTTTTTAATTAATTAGTATCTTTGATAAACATTTTCTAACATACTAGATTTAACAATCTGGGATATTTTTTCCAAACTCTTTACTATCTTTGAATGAAAATTTCTTTTAATAATTAATCATATTTCTTCAATTTTTTGTCTCTAAATTTATCTTATTATGAAGTAATTCTTATTAAAATAAAATTTAATTTTTACTTATGCTTATTTACATTGTAATTCATAGTAATTTCAATGAATTTTAATTGAGATGAAAGAAATGCCATTGGACTAATCTCAATGTGTTGTATCTCATTAAATATTTTATTTTAAATTTTCTATAAAATATTTTATTTTTAAGAGTTTTATCTTAATTTACTTGACATTTTGATTTTACAAGATCTTATAATCAATGTTGTTGCGATTGACCTTGTTAGAAAACTTTTAATACGAAATTGCTAGAAAATTTATTACTTTTACCAACTTCTTCATTTTTATTTTATTATATTGCTTTGTAACTCTATTTTTTCACTCCTGTGACTCATCCAGGTCTTTTGATTTGGCTATATTACATTGCTTCAAATATATCTCATTTAAAATTTAATATTTATTTCCTTAATATTAAAATAATAATTAGTTATCATTTACGTTTTGATTATTCTCTAATTTATAGCAATTCCAATCGAGAACTGATCAAGATGAAATAAATAAAATTGGACTCCCCTGAATAAGCACTATCCATTTAAATGTTCATATATATATATATATATATATATATATATATACACACACACTAGATATTTTTGTCCATAACTGTTTTCTTCATCAAGAATGTTATGCATATTCTCTTAATTATTAGAGAACAAAACTTTGCTAGAAACTTTATTTTATTTTTTAAAATTTTTTTGACTTGATTTAATATTATCATTTTTATTTAATTTGTCTTATTTAATCTTTAATATATATTTGCTTATTTTTAAAATAATATTTTCTAATTATAAATGCCTATTTAATTATTTTAATTTATTGTAATGCCAAATTAGTTAATAAAAACAGGCAAAAGGTTTTCATTTAACTTGTCTGTTGAGCTTTGTCTAATTAGATATTCAATTTTATATTTTTAAAATATTTTATATTCCATTATTTTGGCATGTTTCATGAGCCATTTTGTCTCTTACTTTATTTAATGATCGAGGATATTACACTGCCTTATAATTTATAACATTTTCTAATTTTCTTCTTGATTTGGTTATCTTATATTGTAACAGTAAATCTTTTCTCCTTAGACATTGACATAGTTTAATGAGCTTAGAATATATTACTTCAATTTATCTTATTTAAGTTTTAATATATTCTCACTTAATATATGAATAATAATTTTTTATTATTTATGTTATTTGCTTTTGAAACTCAGTAATTCTGAAGGATGTCATATAAAGATGACACAAACAACATTAAACTTATATCAACCACCTATATCTATTTAAATTTTCTAATTTATGACATTTTTTAGGTTTTACTAGACATGTTTATTCATAAATGATTTGGGAATTGAGGATCTTATACTTTATCTCCTTAGCATCTCACAATGCAACCTTCCTTTACAATGTATCACATTTCTTCAAAATTTTTGCTTTGAATTTGTTATATTACTTTGTAGCTCTAGTTCTCCTCTCATGTAGCCATCAAGTCTCTTTATTATGCTCTATTACATTGCATCAAAGTTCCCAATTTCAGCTTAACAAAATTATTCTTTATTATTTGGCCTTATTTGACATTGTATTTCACAAAATTTACAAGTGTGGTTCAATGGACATGAAATAAATGCATTCGACTCTTCCCAATAAGTCTTATACAATTTAATAATCATTTTCAAAATTTGAAGTCATTTAGTTTGTATGATTTTGTATTCCTTTTCAAGTAATTCCAAATCGTTTCATATTAGATGATAGAGGATGTTCGTTTATTCTCTTTAGTGTGTTATAATACAACATTTCTAAATAATTTATCTCACTTCAAGAAAGTATTTTCTTTGATTTAATTATGCTGTAACATAACTCTAAGTCTAATGTTATGTAAACTTTGCATCACCTCGATTTCATTAAGTTATTTTCCATTAATTATCTCATTGCACCATGAACATATACGTGCTTAAAATTAAATGATTTTTTTATTCATTTACTTAATATTAAAAGACTTCACCACAAAAAGCTCAAATTAATAAAATATTCATTTTTATGATTTCAAATATATTAATATCTAGGGATTTTTCATGTTTTACTAGACATATCAATTGACAAGAAATTTTATAATTAAGGTTATTATACATGATCTTCTTAGTATATTAGAATGCAATTTTTTTTTAATTTATCCCATTTATTGAAGTTTATTTCTTTGGTTTGATTATGTTACTATCTCTCTAATTTTCTTATTAAGTCAAATTTACATGTTATTGATTTGGTTATATTATAATCCTTCACTTTATCTCTATCAACTTTAACACATCTTTACTTAATATTAAAATAATAATTCTTCATTATTATTCTTATTTAATTTATTTAATTTATTTAATTCAGAAAATATTATTAAGCACTGCTTGATTAATTTTATCTAATTAAATATTTACTTTTTTATTTTGTTCAATTTTTATTTTATAGAGCTTTAAAATAATTTAAAAGATTTTTTCATTCTCACATTATTTCATAGTCAAGGATGTTACACTTGATCTTAGTAGTGCCTTTTAATGGAACTTTCCTATACAATTTCTCATTGCATCAATTCTCTTGCTTTGATTTTGATATATTACTATGAAAGTCTAATTTTAATTTCATGTCACCATTATTACATACATTGTATTTGGTTATGTTACCTCATATAAATATAAATCATTTCACTTTTAATGCTTGTTTACATGATACTAAAATAATAATTTCATATTTTTATGCCTGTTTACTTTTATGATTTTTACAAATTGAGAAAAGGTCTGATCCAAACAAAACAAACATCTTTGAGTCATTTTGATATACTCTATCTATTTAAATTTTTATTTTTCTAATGTTTTTGTACATCTTATAAGACAATTTTAATAGTGCAAGATTTCATGATTGAGGATGTTACACTTGGTCCTTTTAGTATATTGGAATAAAACTTTTTCATAATATTGCACTTCTTAAAGTTATTTACTTTGATTTTGTTATATTACATTCTATCTTTGAATCACTTCTTATGTGATATTTGTGATGCTTATTTTTATTAATTACATTACTTTAATTTCACTTATTTTAGCTTTAATGTGTATTTAATTGACATTAAAATAATAATTTATTTTTATTTATGCTTATTTATTTCTATAATTAGTAGTAATTCTAAAAAATTATTGATATATAAGAATGAAATATTATTAGTCTCATCTGGATGAGCTTTAACTGATGAAATAATCTTTTTAATATTTTTTTTAAAATTTTGTTCATAAAAATTTTGACATCTTTATAAGAAATTTTTATTTGTACCTATTTTGATAATTAATGATATTTCACTCAATCTTCTTAATAGCTTGGAATGTATATTTGGTTAAATAATTTACATCATTCCTTCAAAAAATTTCTCTTTGGTTTAGTTATATCACCATCTAACTCTAAATCCCATCATGTGACACTCACATTATCTTGATTTTGCTATATGACATTATTTTAATTTATCTAGTTTTAACTTTCATATACATTTATATTTACATAATATTAAAAAAATAAATTAATAAAATTTTTGTTTATAATTTTTTAGTTAAGAGTAATTGAAAATAATATTTATTTGAGAAGAAATAAATGTTGTCAAACTCTTCCAATAGAGTCCCTTGTAACTAAATAATCATTTTTATTTTAAAGTTATTTTTCTCAAATTTTGAAATATAATAAAAAATATTTAGATTTGGGTCTCATTAGATGTTCAAAGATGTTACACTCAATCTTCATGGTATCTTAGAATGCAACATTCTCACACAATTGATCATATTTCATCAAATTGTTTTTTTATTTTATTTTGTTATAATGTAACTCTAAATCTTCACTTGTGTTAGTTTTATATGGCTTTAATTCTGTTGTATTAAATTTACTTCAATTTTTCTCATTTTAGCTTTAATATAAATTTAACTAATATTAGAATAATAAATTATAATTATTATTATCCTTGTTGTGGTAATTTAAAGTAATTAAAAAGAATGGGTAATCCAGAAGAAAGAAATAGCATCAGACTCATCTTGAGAAACTTTATCTAAGTAAATATTCATTTTATATTATTAAATATTTTGTATTAATTCTAAAACAATCTTGATTGAGATGGAACAAACTTCATTGGACTCATCTCATTAAGCTTTATCTAATTTAATGTTCTTTAATATAATTTAAAATATTTTTTCTAAAAGCTTGGCATCCCTTATAAGTTATATATATTTGTACCCCATTTTATGATTTAGAATGTTAAACTTGTTCTCCATATATTTTTAATTAATTTTGTTTTAAAATTTATTTAAAATGTTCAAATTGTTTTCTTTTATTTGGGTGCATTACTATGAAAATCTATAACTCAATTGATTTGACTTTTAGATCTCCTTGATTTGATTATTTTGAATTTCTTTAATTTAGTTCAATTTTGTTTAATTTTTGCTAATTTAATATTAAAATAATATTTTTTTTATTTCTTTCTATTCAATTTTGTGATTCACATTAACTTGATTGACTCATCTCAACTAGTTTTATCCAATTAAATATTAATTTTTATATTATTTAACTTTTTACTTTCCATTATTTTAGACTATTTTTTTAAGTTATTTAGGTTCATTTCTAATTTGGTGATTAAGTATGTTACACTTAAACGCATTTGTATCTTGGCATGGAAATTTCCCAAATAATTTATCTTATTTCTTCAACTTTTTCATTTGAATGGGTTAAATTATAATTATTCAATTTATGAAACTTTAGATTTTGTTTTTTAGCTAAATGTTTAAAAAATAATTTTAATTATCTAGGTTATTTGTTATTGAAATCCATATGTAATTCTCAATGATGTTTAATCTATAAAAAATATTAATGGATACATCAAAATAAGTTCTTTCTAATTTAATACATTTTTTGTATATTTAAGTACTTCATTATCGAGGTTTTCTTATGGTTTATTATATATTTTATTTCATTACTAATTGAACAATCACAAAGATTACATTCAACCTTTTTAGAAGCATGAAATACAACTTTTGTATTCAAAAGTTATTCAACACGTCTTAATGATATCTATTAAAGTCAATATTTGTCGTTGAACTCTTAAATATTTTATTTTCTAGAGTTTAAGATGCAGTAGAAGATAGTTTGTTATTTACATGAATTGACAAACAAGGATGTTACGTTTGATCACCTTAGTACATTAGAATGCAATTTTTTGGTATCATTTAAATCATCTTTTCAATTATTTTTTATTTGGTTGCATTAATAGGTAACTCTAACTCTTTTATCATATAACCTTTACATGTGTTTGATTTCCTTTTCATATATATTTATTTAAAATTAAAAATAATAATTTGTTATTATTATTGTTTATTACTTTAATAATATGTTATAATTCCAAATGAGGTATAATCATGTTGAGTGGAACTTCTTTGGACTTGTCCTCGCAAACTCTAGCTAGTTCAATATTTCCTCTTTTTTTTAAATATCATTCTTTAGATATGCTTTCTGAGGTATTTTGATCTATACATGAAATGATAATTGATGATGTAACACTTGATCTCTTTTGTATCTATGAATGCCAATTTCTTGTACGATATTTTCTATTTCTTTAAATGTTTCTCTTCTATTTGGTTATAATGATTTGAAAGTCTAATTCTACATTCTTGTGAGCTTTACAACACAATAAATTTTTTATTATTTTTACTTTATTATAAAATTATAATTATCATTATTTATGCTTACTTAATTAGGTAATTTTCAATAATTCCATATAAGCTCTAATGAATAACAAATAAACCACGTTGGACTCCTCTCAATGAGCCTTATCTACAAAATTTTCACTTTAATATTTTAATATTTTATTTTCAAGGGTTTAGGTACACTAACATGAAATTTGATTCCTACCTAATTTTATGAACAATGATTTTACATTTGATATCTTTCATATGTTGGAATGCAAATTTCCTACATAATTTATCTTATTTCTAAAATATTATGCCTTAATTAGGTTGTTTTTTTAAGTAACACAAATGCTACTCTCATGTGACCTTTCTAATTCTTTAATTTGGATATATTACTATGCTTCCATTCATATCATTCTCATATTAGTGTTTATTTATTAGATATTTATATTATATTTTATTATTATTTATGCTTATTTAATATTTTAGTTATCAGTAATTCTAAACAAGTTTTGATTGAGATGAAGCAAACATCTTTAAACTTATCTAAAAAGCTTATCTATTTGATTATTCATTTTAATATTTATAATTTTTTTTTTTCAAAATTGTTTTCTACTTTACTAAGCATTTTGATTTGTGACTAGTTTGACGATTAAGGATGTTATAGTCCATCTACTTGGTATATCGCAATTCAACTTTCCCACATAATTCATTCAATGAATTTCTTCATTTTGTTTTGTTTAGTTATATTTCTATGTATATCTATATCTCCTATTTTATTTTTCTTTAATTTGTTATATTACATTGCTTAAATATATCTCATTTTAGCTTTGATGTATATATATATATATTGAATTAATAACTTATAATTATTAATTTTTATTTAATTTAATAATTCTTTGTTATTCTAAACATGGTCAAATTGAGATGTCAAAAAATGTCACTACACCCATACCAAAGAGATCTTTCAAATTAAATATTCATTTTTATACTTTTCAATATTTTGTTTTTGACACTTTTTGTATGCTTTAAGTGAATTTTGATTGATAATGGATTTGATGTTCAAAGTATTGACACTTGATGTGCATTCAATATTGGAATGAAATATTTCATAAAGTTTATCTTATTTCTTAAAATATTTTTCTTTTTGCTTACAAGAATAAAAAATTACAAACCTTCTCTCATGTGATCTTTATATCTCTTTGATTAGGGTATATTATATCTCCTACATTTTGTTATTATTTATTCTTAGTAATTTTCTTAATTCAATATAATTCCTAGCATGTTCAGGTCTAGAAGAAAAGAAACATCATTAGACTTGTCTCTGAGCCCACTATTTAATGAAATATTCTTTTATTTGTTCTTAAATCTTTTTTCAAGATTATTAGAATTTTTAAAAAAGTAAATTAATTCATTCCCAATTTCATGATTAAGGAGGCTACCCTTGATCTCCATGCTATCTCGGAATAAAACTTTTCCATAATTTTGGTATATTACATTGGTTTTATATCTCTTAATCCAACTTTAACATTTTTTTCTTAATATTATATAATATTTTGTTATTTTTTATTAATTTATTTTTGTAATTATCCAAGTAATATTCAAATGAGGCAAAAAAATTTATTTTCAATTTGATTATATTACTATGTATCAATAACTTTTCTCTCAAGTGATGTTTACATGTCTTTGATCTAGTTGCATTACATTGCTTTCATTTATCTCACTTCAACTTTGTTATAGATTTACTTAATCTAAAAAATAGTTATCTAGTTTTTTATTTTTTTCAATCATATTCATAGTAATTTTAAATAAGGTCGAATAAAGACTAAATGAACATCTTTAGACTCCTCTAGACTAGCTCCATCTAATCCAATACTCATTTTAATATTTTAAACTATTTTATTTTTTGGGATTAAAATATACTTTACTAGACATGTTGCATTCGATCTCCTTAGGAATTTACGATGCAACTTTCATAAATAATTTATATCATTTCTTCAACATTTTTGCCATAATTTTGTTATATTATTGTGTAACTATAAAAATACTCTAGTATGATCCTTACATTACTTTCAATTGTTTATATTACATTATTTTAATTTATCACATTTAACCTTCAATATATATTTACTTCATACAAAAATGACATTTTGTTTTTATTTACTCTTATTTAATTTAGTAATTCATATTCATAATGAATGAGATCTTGCAGTGATGAAACAAATGTTGTTAAACTTATCTTGATGAGGTCTACTCTATAAAACATTTATTTTTATATTTTTCAAGGTTTTGGCATACTTCACAAGCTATTTTTATTCCTACCTAATTTGATAATTAAGAATAATATGCACAATCTCATTTTTATATTGAAATGTAACTCTCTTATATAATTTATTTCATTTTTTCAAATCATTGATTTGATATAATCGTATTGCTATCTGATCTCTTCTCATGTAACCTTCCTATTAATTCTTTTTATTATTTTAAATTGTTTTAATTTATCTCATATGTGCTTCAATACATATTTGTTTAGCATTTAAATAATATTATAATATTAACTATAATTATTTTATTTTAAAACTAATTCTAAAAGAGTTTTGATCAAGATAAAACAAACATTGCTAGACCAACCTCGAACTTCTTTATATAGTTAAGAACTCACTTTTAAGTATTGAAATTTTTATTTCCCGTGATTTTAGCATTTTCTTATAGTTATTTTGAATCATAACTAAGTAAACAATTCAAGATGTTGCACTTGATCTCCTAACTATCTTTAATTTAACTTTCCTACATAATTTATCACTTTCCTTCAAATTTTATGTTTTTATTTTATTATATTGCTATGAAAATCTAAATATCTTATCAATTTCTTTGATTTAGTTATACTATATTACTTCAATTTATATCATTTTAACTTTGACATATCCATTTCATAATGTTATAAAATTAATTTATATTTATAAAATCAATTTTTATCCATTAGTCACATAGAAATTTTTTTAATTAAATATTATTGTTTATACTTTTAAATAGTTTTCTTTTAGATTTTTTACACATAATAGGAGACATTTTGATTCTTACCTCATTTAATGATGGAGCTTTTTATGTTTGATCACCTTAGATCTTGGAATCCATCTTTCTCACATAATTTATCTAAATTCTAAAACAATTATTACCTTGATTTGGATATATTATAGGGCAACTCTAATTCTTTACTCACTTCACTTTTACCATATATTGATTTTTTTTATGTTACAATGCTTCAATTTATCTTGGGCTTTCATATATATATATATATAATATTAATTTCATTATTTGTTATTATTTATGACAATTCATTTTTGCAACTCATAGTATTTCCAAATGAAATTTGATGGAAAAAACATATATCATTACAGTCATGATGACGAACTATAATAAAATAAATATTCATTTTACAAATCAAAATATTTTAATTTTTACTTTGGCTTTCTTTATGAAAATTTGAGTAATAATAGACCTAACATTAATGGTTGCAATTTTTGATCTTCTTAAAGTGTGAACATTGCATTGCTTTGATTTTGATATATTTCATTGATTCAATTTATCTCTTTTTATACTTTTTTTTATTGTTTTTCCATGATTTACGAGACATATATTCATACTTAAGTTTATGATCAATGATGTTTTTGTTGATCTCATAATCTTGATTTTATCAAAGGTTTTGCTTCAATTTGATTTCATTGCTATCTAACTCTAATCCTTTACTTGTGTAACTTTGATTTCTTTTTATTAAGTTATATTACATAGCTTTAATTTTTTCATTTAACCTTTAATATATTTTTACATAAATATATACTACCTTGTTTAAATTTTTTTTATCATTATTTATGCTTACCAATCTTTATAATTCATAGTATTTCTGAATGAGCTTCAAATGAAACAAAATAAACATCATTGTATTCATTATGATGAGCTTTATTAAATTGAACAATCATTTAAAAAATTTTAAATATTTTATTTGCTGGAGTTTTTGCATGTTCTATGAGATATTTCAGTTCATATTTTAATTGATGATTGACAAAGACAAACTTGAGCTCCTTAATATCATGAAATGTAAATTTGATATATAGGTTATCTCATTTCTTCAAATTTTTTCTTATGATTTGCTTATTTATGATGTAACTCAAAATTTTTTCTTTTGTTGCCTTCACTTGTCTTTGATTTGGTTATATTATAATACTTCAATTTAACTCATTTCAACTTTAATATATATTTAATTAATATTGAAAAACTTATTCATTTTTTATTTTTTTTACTTTTGTATTTTTTAATTGTAAATGAGGTTCGATCAAGATGAAACAAACATCTTTGGACTATTCTTATTGAGATACATCCAATTAAATATTTATTTTTTAATTTTCAATATTTGATTTCATAAGATATCTTGATTCATGATTTGGCAATCAACAAACTTACACATTATCTACATTGTATTTAAAATAATTCATCATTATTTATGCTTATGTTCTTTATATTTCATAAAAATTACAAATGTGGTCTAATAAAGATGAAACAAATATTTTTAGACTTGTCACAATAAGCTTTATCAAACAAAATATTTATTTTTAAATTTTAAAAATTTTACTATCTTAACTTTTGGCATGTTTTTTGAGAAATTTTAATTTATAACTAATTCGATGATTACAAATGTTATAATCATCCCTATTGTCTTATAATTGCCAAATCATTTATCATTTGTACAGAATATTTACTCTAATTTTGTTATATTATTTTGTAATAGTAGATTTGCTCTTATGCAATATTTAAGTAGCCTTGATTTGATAATATTATAATACATTAATTTATCTTATTTTGACTTGAATAAATATTTAAAATATTATTTCAATACCCTTTTTCTTTGATTAATTTTGTGATTCATAGTAATAATGAATGAGGCCTTATAGATATGTAATAAACATTGATAGACTTATCTTGATAAGGTCAATCCAAAAATGTTTATCTTAATATTTTTAAATATTTTTTTTTCAAGGGTTTTCGCATGCTTTGCATGTTATTTCTATTCATATTTTATTTAACATTTTATAATGGCGAACTTAATCTGCTAGTATATTGAAATGTAACTTTCAAAAAAATTTATCTTATTTTTTCAAATGTTAGGTTTGATATGGTTATATTGTTATGCGACCCTAAAATTCTTTTTTGTAACCTTTACATCACCTTTATTTTGCTGAATTACATTGATTCTACTCATCTCATTTCAGCTTTAATATATATTTACTAAATATTTAATTAATATTATATTATTAATTATAATTATATAATTTTGTTACCTATAATAATTCTAAATGTTTTTTTGAATGAAGGAAATAAGAATTATTAAGCTCATTTCTAAAATTTTTTATGCAGTCAAGAATTCCCTTCAAAGTTTTTAAGTTTTTTATTTACTAAGATTTTGGTAAGTTTTATGTAGCATTATATTCATAAATGATTTAATGGCTCAACATATTACACTTAATCTCGTTAGCATCTTTGAATGCCACTTTCCAATATAATTTTGCTCTTTTCTTTAGATTTTATATTTTATTTGGTGAGATTGCTACTTAACACAAAATATCCTCTAATATTATGTTTTACTTGGTTATATTAGATCATGGTAATTTCGATAGTTTTGGATGATTTTATGAGAATTTTGCTTAATAGTAGATGTGATGATCGATATTCCCATACTGAATCCCATTAAAATAAAGGAATGAAACTTTGTTATACAATATATTTGTAAATGTCCTCTTATGTGGGCTTTGCATCACTTTATTTTGTTATATTACCCTAATATTAAAAATATATATTATTATCATTTATTTTTATTAATTTTTTCAGTTCATGGTAACTCCAAAAATGGTTGGATTACTAAAAAGCAAAAATCACTTAACTTGACACCACATGCCTAATCCAATTAAATGTTCATCTTTATGAATTCAAATATTTTTGTGTTTTGCATGCTTTGTAAAACATATAGAATTATGTATGATTCTATGATCAAGAATGTTGACCTCAATCTCAACACTATCTTAGGGTGAAAAATTTCTATAAAATCCACCACTTTTCCTCCATGTTCTTACTTTGATTTGATTTTATTGTAATGTACCTAAAATTCAGCTCTTTTGTGACCTTCATGGGTCATTGATTTTATATTATTACTTTACTTTAATTTATCTCATTTTAGTTTTAATATTTATTTACTTAAAATTAAAATAATCTTTTTTTATTATTTATTTTATATTTAGATTTTAGTTTGTAGTAATTCGAAAATAAGAGTCGAATGAGACAAAACAGACGTCATTGTACTTGTCATGATGAGCTATATCTTTTCATATCATATGAAATTCATATCGAAAGAAAGTATTAATTTTTTATATTTTTAAATATTTTATTTTCTAGATTTTTTTCTTGTTATGAGATAACTTTATTCATACCTTTGATGATTGACAAAGCTACACTTGATCTACTTAATATCATAGAATGAACCAAAACCTATAATTTATCATAATTATTCAAATTTTTATTTTTGTTTTATTATTTAAATTGTAATTCTCAATTGTCTAGCATGTCACCTTACCATGTCCTTTATTTAGTCATATTACATTGCTCCAATTTTTCTTATTTCCACCATAATATATATTTACCTAATACTAAAATTTTTATTTACTTTTATTTATATTCTTTTACTTTTGTGCTCATGGTAATTCCAAATAAAGATGTATTAAAAAAAATCTTTGGTCTCATCTTGACAAGTCTTATCTAATTAAATTTTCTTTCTTATATTTTTAAATATTTTTATTAGGATTTAGACACACTTTATGAGACATGTTGAATGATAAATGATTTGGCAAAAAAGAATATTACATTTGATCACTTGAGTATCTTGGAAAGTAAGTTTTTCTGCTAACTTGTGACCTTTACATCAAAATGAACATGTCATATTACATTTCTACAATTTTGATCATTTCAATTATAATATATATTTCAATAATATGAGAAACAATTTTTTATTTTCTATGCTTATTTTCTTTAGTAATTCATAATATTTTAAATAAGATCTGATCGATACAAAACAAATGCTATTTTACTCATCATGATGAAATCTATAAAATTAAATATTTATTTTTACATTGTTAATATATTATATTTTTTATGTTGTTTTTTTCTATGAAAAATTTTAATTCATACCTGATTTAATGATTATGGATGTTACATTTAATCATCTTAGTATCTTGTAATACAAATTTCTTAAAAACTATATTTCATTTCTACTAAATTTTTACTGTAATTTGGTAATATTATATTGTAGTAATATGTCTACACTCATGTGATCTTTATATTGCTTTGATTTGGTTAGATTATATTACTTCAATTCATCTCATTTCTATTTTAATATATATTTATTTAATATAATAATAATACTTTAGTATTATTTTCCTTATTTAATTTGATAGTTTCAAAAAATTATGAATGTTGCCTTGTTGAGATGAAACAAATCTTTTTTATCTATCATGATGTGGTTTACCCAATTCGACACTCATTTTTATATTTTAAAAAAATTTTCTATGATGTTTCTTTGTAAGGAATTTCAATACTCACTTTATTTAAAGATTATGTAATCCTCAATCTTATTAGCATATTGAAATGTAACTTTCTAATGAATTTATCAAATTTTATCAAATGTTTTCTTAATATAGTTATATTATGATGTCACTCTTAATCTCTACTCATGTAGTATTTATGTTATATTACATTTCTTTAATTTAAATAATATTAAATTATCATTTATGCTTATTTAATTTCTTATTTCATAGTAATTATAAACAAGTTTCAAACAAGAAAAGCAAACATTATTAAACTTATCTCAAAAGTTTAATCTAATCATGTATTCACTTTTAAGCTTTTAAATTTTTATTTTCTTAGGTTTTGACATGTATTTTGAGGCTTTTTAAATTTGCAACTAATTTGATGATTGAGGACATTACATTTGGTCTTCTAAGCATCTTATAATGCAAAATTCTTATTCAATTTATGTTACTTCTTTAGAGTTTTCATTTTCATTTGTCTATAGTACTATTTAACTCTTAATCTCGCCTCAGGTCTCTAATTTTGTCGTATTATATTGCTTAAAACAATTTGATTTAAACTTTAGAACAAATTTTTTTAACTATTAGAATAATGATTTATTATTATTATTTATTATCTATTTTGATAAATCATAGTATTTCTAAGTGATATCTAATAGAGATGAAATAAAATTTTATTGCACTCGTGTTAATAACCTTAATCTGATTAAATGTTCATTTTATACCTCTTAATACTTTACATATTTATAATTTTTGCATTCTTTAGAAGAATTTTAATAAATGGCATATTTATCCTTTGAGGTTATCACACTTCATCCAATGAATGATGGGATCCAACTTCCTCCCATAATTTATCTTATTTTTTAAATATTTTTATTTGATTTTTCTATATATCTATGAGACTCTAGAGCTCCATTCATATGAACTATGCATCCTCTTGATTTGGTTATATTACATTAAAAAAGTTTTCTCATTTTCATTTAATATTTATTTACCAAATATAAAAGTAAAATTTCCTTAATATCTATGCTTATTAAATTTTTTAATTCATAGTATTTCCAAATAGGTTCTAATCAAGACAAGAAAACAATGTTTTACTTATCTTTATGTTTGACATTGTCATACTAAATTTTTATTTAGAAATTCTATAGCTTTGGCTTACATTATGAAAATTTTTACTTGTTATAGATTTGATATTCAAGGATGTTTCACTCAATCTCCATAAGATGACGAAATGTAGCCTAGCAACAAAACTAATTTTATTTCTTTAAATTATTTTCTTTGATTTGGCTATATTATTATAAAACTCTTAATCTACTCTAATGTGAAAATTACATCTCTTTGATTTAGCTTATTAAATTAATTCAATTTAGCACATTTCATCTTTAATATATATTAACTTATTATTAAAATAATATTTTATTATTTTTTATGCTTATTTTATTTTTTAATTCGTAGTAGATGTAGACGAGATCTGATCGAGATGAAAGAAGCTCATTTAGCTTGTCTTGACAAACTCCAACATGTTAAAAATTTATTTTTACATTTTTTAAATATTGTTTTCAAGCATTTTGATACTTTTTATAGATCATATAAATCCATACATTGATTTATGTTCAAAAATTTTACCATAAATCTCTTCACTATCTTAGAATAAAACTTTTTTGCACAATCCATCACATTTCTTTAAATTATTTCCTTTTTATTTTTTTATAACTTCCTATCTATAACTCTACTCTCGTTTCACCTTTACATGTCTTTGATTTGATGATATTACATTACTTCAATTTATCTTTTTTTGAAAAAAAAATATATTTCCTTAATATTAAAATAATAAATTATTATTTATTTTTATTTATTTTTTTGTAATTTGCAGTAATTGTAACTGAGATCCAAAAAACATAAAACAATAGTCATTTCACCCCTTGTAAGTTGCTCTTTCTTGTTAAATGTTTATTTGAAAAATTATAAGTCTTCTATTTTCTATTTTTTATGCATTCTGCAACATATTTTTTTTTGTAGCTTCATTGATGATGATGGAAGTTACTCCTCATCTCTTTAGTGTCCTTTAATTCAATTTTGTCAAACAATTTATCAAAATTCTCTAAATATTTCTCTTCCATCTAATTATACTACTAAGTAACTATAAATTTTCCACAATGTGGCCTTTACATGTCTTTCATTTTCTTAAATTACATTATTCAATTTATCTTATATTTACTTTAATATATATTTACTCAATTTTAAAATTATATTTCACGTTTATTTATTCTTTTTTTTTCTGGTTTTTAGAGTAATTCTAAACGATGTCCATCAAGTTGAAACAAACATATTTTGACACATCTCGATGAGCTCAATTCAATTAATTTTTTTAAATACATTATTTTTTAGTATTTAAAGACACTTTATGAGATATTTCAATTCCTACAAGATTTTATGATTAAGAAACTTGCATTCAATCACCTAAGTTTCTCATAAAACAAATTTCACATAAAATTCTGCTTATTTCTATGAAACCCTAATTCTACAATCATGTTACTTTTACATAACCATGATTTTTTCATATTACATTACTAAAACTTATCTCATTTGATCAATATTATATATTTCCTTAATTTTAAATATTTTACTTTTTATAGTTTTTGGCATGTTTTAAAAGGAATTTTAGTTGTTAGCTAATTTTTATTTTGAGAATGTTACACTGGATCACTTTAGAATCTTGCATTAAACATTTTTTAAACAATTTGACAACTCCTAAAATTTTTATTTTGATTTAGTTATATTGTTATGTAACTATAATTTTGCTCTATTATAACCACTACATTACTTTGATTTAGTCATCTTACATTAATTAATCTCACTTCAACATTAATATATAAATTTTTTAAAATTTTGAAATGTTATTCCAACATTATTTATGCCTTTGAACTTTTGTAACTAATAATAATTTTGAATGAGATCATATAGCGATTAAACAAATACTATTTTTTCTTGAAGTGGTTTATCCGATTAGTAATTCATTTCTTTAATTTTAAATATTTTACTTTCCAAGGACTTGGCATGCTTTAGAGGATGTTTTTATTGGTACCTGATTGGAGGATTAATTGTAATGTGCTGCATCTCTTTGGTATGTTGGGATGGAACTCTCTTGTACAATTTTCCACATTTCTTGAAATCTTTTTTATATAGTTAAATTGCTATAGGACTCCAAATCTTCTCTCATGCAAACCTTACATCACTTTTATTTGATTATACTACATTATTTAATATATATTTTCTTAAAATTTGAATAATAATTTTTAATCATTATGACTTATTTACTTTAATCATTTATAGTTATTCCAAATGAGTTCTCATTGAGATGAAATAAATAATGCTAGACTTATCTTGATGAGCTTTATACAATTAAATATTTTTTTATAACTTTAAACAATTAATTTTCTTAGATGTTTGCATTCTGTATGAGATATTTATTTTATATTTTTAAATATATGATGTCATGCTAAATCTCCTTTGTAACTTAGTTCGAATATAACTTTCTAGTATAATTTGTCTTTTTCCAAATGTTTTCTTAGATTAAGTTTAATTACAATGTTACTTTGATTTTATTGAACTACATTACCTTAATTTATCTTATTTTTGCTTCAATAAGTATTTTTTGAATATTAAAATAGTAATTTTTAGTTATTTACGCTTATTTACTTTGGTAATTTGTATTAATTCCAAATGAGGCCTAATTAAGAAAATAATTTTTTTCTAATCTTGATGTGTTATATGATGCCCATTATATCTAGAATTTAATATTCTCATATAAATAGTTCCTATTTTTTAAATTTTCCATTTAGATTCAATTATATTACTAAACTCCAATTCCTTTTTAGTTTGAGTTTTACATGTCTTTTAATTAGTTACATTACATTGCTTCAATTTACCTCTTATCACCTTTAATATTTATTTGATTAATATTAAAATAATAATTTCTTATTATTAGTGTTTATTAACTTTAGTAATTAATAGTTATTCCAAATGGTATAATTGAGAAGAAACAAGCATCATAGGACTCATCCTTACAGGCTATATCAATATAAATATAAACTTTTCTAGTATTTTAAATATTTCATTTTAAAATATTTTGTCATGTTTTACTAAATATTTTTATTTATGCTTCCTTTCATAATCAACTATGAGACACTCAATCTCCTTGGTTTGGTGGATTGCAATTTCTATGCAATTTTCATATTTCATCAAAATATTCACTTTTATTTTTTTATATTACTTGAAATTGAAATTCTCTTATCATGTAACCTTCACATTGCTTTTATTTTATTTTTATTTTTTTTGCTTTAATTCAAATTATCTCATTTCAATACTAAGATACGTTTTTATAATATTAATGTAATAATAAATTTATATTGATCATTATTTATTTAAATAATTTGTAAAAGCTTTGAACAAGGTCCTATTTAGATGAAACAAAACTTCAAGAGATGTTTCAATGACTTTAATCTAATTAAATATCAATTTCTTCAATTTTTTAATTACTTTTTTTTTTAATTTTTCATGCTTTAAGAAAAATTTTAATTTATACTTGATTTCATTATAAACGATGTAGCACTTGATCACTATAAATGTCTTGGAATGCAAATTCTTCTTAGAATTTGTCTCAATTCATAAACATTTTTTCTACTATTTCAATATACTCTATTGAATTTCCAATTCTCCTAATGTTTGAGCTAAACTATATGTCTACTTAACATAAAAATAGTTTCATCATTTTTTCATATTAAGTTTTAAGCATTGGGGTAATTTAAGTGTACTTTTGATCCAGGGAAAACAATTGTCATTAGAATCATCTCGACGAGTTTTCTTCGATTAAAAATTTAATTTTTGTATATTTTTAATTTTTTTATTTAAGGCATTTGCATGTTTTATAAGTAATTTTTACTTATAAATAATTTGCTAATCCAGGATGTCCTACATCTTCACCTTATTATCTTGGAATGCAAATATCTCAAACAATTTATATAACTTTAGTAATATTATTCAAATATTTAGCAATATTACAATGTAACTCTTAATCTTCTATCCTAAGACCTTTACATGTCTTTTATTGGTTATATTATTTTAATTTAATTTATCTTTTTCAACTTAAATATATATTATTGTTGCATTAAAATTACAATTTTCTATTATATATGCATATTTATTTTAGTAATTCAGAGTAATTGCATATGAACATTGATGGAGACAAGACAAACATCATTAGAGTCGTGTTTATGAGTATAATCCAATTAAAAATCTTATTTTTTTATATTTAAAAATTGTTTCTAGATTTTAGCCTCATTTCATTATTTATTTCAATTTTGTTATTTTAATTTATCTCATTTTAGCTTTAGTATATACTTAATTAATCTTTTTATGATAATATTTTGTTATTTAAGTTTACTTTGTGACATAATCTGTAGACCAATCTCAATGAAGTATATCAAAATAAATATTTAATTTTGTTAATTTTATAATATTTTATATCCAAAGATATTTTAGGGCTTTAGGTGACACTTTGATTCTTGCCAACTTTGACAATAAATGTTGTTTCATTTGATCTTTTTAGTGTCTTAGAATGTAGCTTTCTTATAAAAATTATATTACTCTATTGATTTTTTTCTTTGCTTTGGTTATAACACAATGTAACTCTAATACTATTCTTTTGTGACCATTATCTCATTTCATCAAATTTTTTACTTTTATTTTGTTATATTCCTATGAAACTAAAAATATCCCCCATCTGATCTTTGTATTACTTGCATTTAGATGTAATACTATTCTTTAATTTTTATCATTTCAAATTTATTATTAATTTAGATAATATTAAAATAATAATTTTCTATCATTTATTCTTAATTTCTATGAAAACTCGTAATAATTCAAAAAGAGCACAATTGAGATAAAACAAACATTGCTGGACTTGTCTCACAAGCTTTATCAAGCTAAATATTCAATTTTACATTTTTGTATATTTATTTTCTATTATTTTCCACACTTTATGAGCTATTTTAATTAATACCTAATTTTATAGTCCATCATAATACCATTGATCTCCTTAGTGTCTTTGAATGAAAGAATCTTACAAAATTAACTGAATTCATAGAAATGCATTGCTTTAAATTTTTTATATTACTATGTACTCTAAAAGTCTTATCGTGTCACCATATGTCTCTTAAATTTGTTTATATCATATTTCTTCAAATTATTTCATGTAAGTTTTAGTATTTGTTTAATTGATGTAAAAAAAGTTTATTATTTTTTATGTTTGATTTCTTTTGTAGTTAGTAGTCTTTCAAAATGTCATCTAATCATGAGAAACAAAATGAACGTCCTTGGTATTGTTCAAAAATCTCTACCTAATAAAATATTTTTTAAAAAATTTTAAATATTTTAATTGTATGGTTTTTACTTTTTTTAAATAAATCAAGTCTTACCTAATTTCACTTTGGAAGATTTTACACTTAAACTTTTAGCAAAATTTTAATGTAAATTTCTCATAGAATTTATCTCATTTTTTCTAGAATTTTACTTTAATTTAGTTATATTAATAAGTAATTCTAAATCTCTTCTTACGTGGCCTTTACATTGCTTTTGTTGGGTTAGATTACTTTATCTAAATTAATTTTATTTTATCTTTATTATATTTCTACTTAAAATTAAAATAATAATTCATTATTACGTATGCTTTTTTGTTTTCTAATTTGTAATAGCTCCAAACACAATACTATCAAGAAGAAGCAACTATCCTTGGACTCATTTCAAAAATCTCTATCCAATTATATCTTTATTTATTCATTTAGAAATATTTTTTTTCAAGGTTTTTACATGCTTTATCAAAATTTTTATTTTTATATTACTTAATAATTAAAGATGTCACAGCCAATCTTCTATGTAGCATAGAATAGCTTTTCAATACAATTTATCTCATTTGTCCATCTTTTCTTTCAATTTTTTGTCACCATAAAGCTTAAATTCTTCTCTCATGTGACCTTTATATCATTTTAATTCTATTATGTTATATTGCTTCTATTTAATTCAATTCAAATTTATTATATATTTAATAAAAACTACAATAATATTTTATTATTTTTATGCTCTTTTTAATTTTGTAATTTACAATAATTCTATATGTGTTATAATAGAGAAGACACATAAGTCATTCGACAGGTCTATATTAATTTATTGAATTCAATATTCATTTTTATATTTTAAAATATTTTATTTTTTCTTATTAAGTTTTGTAGCTTTTAGTAACTATAAAGAAATCTGATTAAGATGAAATAACCTTGATTTAGCACATCCGAACATGCTCTATCTAACTACAGATTCATCAATAAATTTAGAAATATTTTCATTTCTATGGTCTTAGCATGATTTATGACAAATTTTGATTCACTATTGATTTTTTTATTAAGAATGATACAATTGATCTTTGTTGCATGTTTGAATGCAACTTCATCATATAATTTAAGTCACCCCTATAAATTGTTTTGTTAATAATTTATTATTATCTATGGTTATTAACTTCTCTAATTTTGGCATACTTTTCGTTGATTAGGATGTTACACTTAATCTTTTTAGTATGTTGAAGAGAAACTTTCCCATGCAGTTAGTCTTGTTCAACTACATTACTATGCAACTCCAAATCTTCTCTTATTTAACCAGTATATGACTTTGATTTAACTAGATTATATTACATTAATTTATCTCATTTTACATTTGAAAGATATTTATTTAATATTAAAATAAAAACTTTTTATTATTTATACATGTTCACTTAGGTGATTAAAATTAATTCCAATTGAAATCTGATCAAGAGAAAACAAAAGTCTTTCAAATTATTTTGATGACCTAATCACAATTAAATATTCATTTTAATATTTTCACTTTTTTTTTTTGGAATTTTGCATATTTTATATGACATTATGATTTCTACCTTACTTGATATTAGAGGATGTTATGCTTAGTCTTCAAAGTTTGTTGATGCCATTTTTAATTAAAATTTATCTCATTTCTTCAAAACTTTTTCTTTAATTTGGCATATTAGTATCTAAAAATAACTCTCTTTCTGTATTACCGTTACTTTGATTTTGTTACTTTATATTTTTTTCAATTTATCTCATTTCAACTTTAATATATATATTTACTTAATATTAAAAGAAATATTTGTTATTATTCTAGCTTTTGTACTATTATAATTTATAATAATTCAAAATGAGTTTCAATGTTGACGAAAGAAAATTTATTGTTTTGAAAAATATATCCAATGTAACATTCATTTTAATTTTTAAAATATTTTATTTTTTATGATTTTTTCTCCCTTTGTGAGACATATTTTTTACTCTGATTAGAGCATCAAGGATGTTATAAATGTTCCCTTTTGTGTCATGTAATAAAACTTTCTTATAAAATTTCTCAATTATTCAAATTTATCTCTTCAATTTTGTTATATTAAAATGAAACATGAAATCTCCTCTTTTAGAGCCTTAACCTCTATATGATTTCATTATATTACATTGCTTGAATGTATTATGCTTATTTTCTATCATAATTTGTAGTAATTCCAAAAATGGTCCAAATGAGTTGAAACAAACATAGTATGACACAACTTGGTGAGCTCTATCCAGTTAAATATACATTTGTTTATTTTAAAATGTTTATTTTCTTTGGTTTTTGAAACTTTATAAGACATTCTAATCTGTACCTTATTTGATGATCGAGGATGCCACACATGATCTCCTCATTTAATGTAAATCAACTTTCTTATATAATTTGTTTCACTTTTTAATATTTTTGCTTTCATTTGGTTATATGATTACCTCACATATAATCTCATCTCGCATGACCATTTACTAAACATTTGACTTATTTCAATTATAATACATATTTACATAATATTTCAATAATAATTTATTTGTATTTGCACTCATTTATTTTGTTAATTCATAGTAATTCTTAAGGTGGCCCATTCAAAATTAAATAATCATCATAAGACATGTCTTCATAAGGTTTATGTAACTAAAATTTCATTTTAATGTTTTTAAATATTTTCCACAAATTACAAGAAATTTAATTCATATTTTTTATGATTAATGATGTTACACTTTATGTAGTTAGTGTCTTGGCATGTAACTTTCATGTAATATTTATCTCATTTATTCTAACTTTTTTCTTTAACTTGTTGATAATACTATGAAACTCTAATTCTACTCATATTTGACAAAAATATTGTTTTGATTTACTTATATTGTATTCCATAAATTTATCACATTTTAGCATTAATATATATTCATACTTAATATTAAAAAATAAAAATTTATTATTTCATAAGCTTTTTAATTTGGTAATTCATAGAAAATTTAAATGAGGTTTGATCGAGACGTAACAAATGTTATTAAAATCAATGACTTCCTTCCAACTGGAAAATTATTTTTATATTTTTTAATAATGTGTATTCTGTACAAGCTATTTTTTTACTTCATTTAATCTATTTTATATTTGACAATCGATTTCCTTAGTTCCTTATAATACTACTTTTGAAAATATTTTTTTTTCATTTATACCAATGCTTCCCTTCAATTTTTTTATATATCAATGTGACTCTAAATGTTCTCTCTTGTAACTTTACATGTCTTAAATTTTGACATATTACATTCCATATAATTTTATTTTTTGCACTTATTTACTCTAGAAATTCAAAGAAATTTCAAACAAGATTAGTTAGAGATGAAATAATGGTCATGGGCTCTTCTTAACAAACTTTGTCTAATTAAATTTTTTTCCTACAATTTTAAATATTTTATTTTTTAAAATTTTTTTCTCAATTTATAAGAAAATTATATTTTAACCTAATTTGATGATCAATGAGAATATGCTTGATCTCCACATTATCTTGTAATGCAATTCTCTTAAATAATTTAGCTCATTTCTTAAAAGTTTTTTACTTCATTTAATCTTCTTACTTTATAATGGTATATACTCTCACATGTCACCTTTTCATGATTTTTAATTTGTTCATAATATAATACAGTAATTTATCGTGTGTCAACTTTAATTTATGTTCATTAAATACTTATATTATTTCATTATTATTCATTTTAATAATTTGCAACACTTTCAAGCAAACTGTAAATGAGAATAAACAAACATTGTTTCACTCTCCTAACCTCAATAAAAAAGTCTTTTTTGTATTTCAGAATATTTTATTTATTAATAGATATTACATAATTTATGCATCATTTTAGTTCAAACAAGATATTATGATATAATGTGTTTCACTCAATCTTTTTTCTATTTTATAGTCAAATGTTCTCATATAATTAATGTCAAATCTCCAAAGTCATCTATTTGGTTCTGTTTTGTTACAATGAAACTCTAACAATCCTCTCATGTGACCTATAGAATGTTTTGATTTTATTACACTATATTTTTATTTTAATAATGTCATTGTTTTGCTTTGACATATATTTACATAATTTTAAAAAAATAATTAATTATTATTTATGCCAATTTACTTTGGTATTTCATGGATAATTCCAAATGAGGTCTAATAGAGAAGAAAAAAAAATTTTGTCCTTTTTTTTACACGATATATCCAATTAAACCCTAATTTTTATATTTTTAAATGTTTGATTTTCCAGTCCTTGCTCATATTTTATGAAAAATTTTAATTTATACCTAATTAGATTATTGAAGAAGTTATAATGCATTTGTTGATTGTTACGGAATTAAATTTTACGAAATGTTTATTGCATTTCTTCATATTTTTTCTTTATTTTGATTATATTACTATGAAACTTCAATTCTCTTCCCATGTAATTTTACATATTTTGATTTTCTTATATTTTTTTCTTCATTTTTTAACATTTCATCTTTAACATATATTTATTTAATTTTAAAATAATATTTTCTTATTCTCTATACTTATCTACATTTGTAATTCATACTACTTAAAATCGGGATAGATCAAATTGAAACAAATGCTATTCGACTCATGTTGATGAGCTATACATAATTAAATGTTCAATTTTTATTTCTTAAATAATTATGCTTTATATTTTTAGCATTCTTTTTGGAACATGTTTTCCACAACTAATTTCATATCGAGAATTTTACCATCAATCTCCTAAGTGTATTGGAATTCAACTTTCATATTTAACATATTTCATTTCTACAAATTTTCCCATGTTTCAATTATATTACCAAAAAAAATTTTGAATCTTCTTTCATGGGACCATTACATAGTTTTCATTTGGTAAGATAACAAGTCATGTATTCCACATTATTTATGTTTTAATATATATTTGCATAAGATTAAAATGATAATATGTTTTTATTTATTCCTATTTGCATAAGCAACCATAATTTCCAATAAGATCTGATCAAGAGAAAAAAATTTTCATACTCATCCTAATGACCTACATCAAAATGAATATTTATTTTATTGTTGTCAAATATCTTATTTTCTAGAGTTTTCATATGCTTTATGAGACATTTTGATTCAGACCATATTTAATGATTGAGAATTTTACACTCAACCTTCTTAGTATATTGGAATGTAACATTTTTAGGTGATTTATTTCATTTCTTTAATTATTTGTTTAATTTTGTAATTTTACTACATAACTCGAGATCTTATCCCATGTGAACATTAGATTTGTTTTACTTTCTTATATTACATTTTTTCCAACTTATCTTATTTCACCTTCAATATATGATTTTTTGTATTAAACAATTATTATTATTTATGAATATTTACTTTGTTAATTCATAGTAATTCTTATTGAAATCTCATCCAGGTAAAATAATTGTCATTGGATTTATCTAGAGGAGTTATGTCCACTAAATGATTATTTTTTATTTTTTCAAGTATTTAATTTTCAAAGATTTTTCACATTTTATACCCTTTATTCATACAAAAATTCACAGTTAAGTACGGTACATTCAATCTCATTAGAAAATTTGAGTATAACTTTGTAATACAGCTTATCGCATTTCCTAAACTTTTCATTATAATTTGTTTATATCACCATGAAACTCTACTTCTCTTCTTGAGTGACCACTATAAAGTTTTGTTTTTGTTATATTATACTGCTAATATTCATCTTTATTTAGACTTAATATATTACTTAATATTAAAATAATAATTTTTTTCATATTTATGTCGATTAATCTTTGTAAATTTGAACAAGGTACAATTGAGATGAAACAATCTTTATTGGACTAATCTCGATGAGTCCTATCTATTAAACCTTCATGATTAAATTTTTTAAATATTTCATGTTTTAAGGGTTTTTAATACTTATGAGACACCTTGATTTGTATTATATTTTTTGAAGATGGATGGCACACTTAATCTGTTCAGTAGCTTTGGATGCAAATTTCTTGTAAAATTTTTTACATTTCCTTTGAAATTTTCACCTTGATTTGTTTGTATTAATATGTGACTCCATAATGCCTCTTATGTGATCTTTACATCTCTTTGATTGGTTTATATTGTATTACTTTATTTTATGTCTTTTCAAAAGTAATATATATTTTATCTCATTCCAAATATTGTCTGATTGTAATGAAAAATAGTTGTCATACTCATTTCCACAAGCTCTTTCCAATTAAATATTAGTTTTTAAAATCTTAAATGTTGTAGTTTTTTTAGTTTAGACACACTTTTTGAATCATTTTGATTTGTACATGATATAAAAAATCCATGATGTCACACTATATCACCTTAGTATCATCAAGTGGAACTTTCTTGCATTATTTCTCTCATCTCCTAAAAGGTTTTGCTTTGATTTGTCAATGTTATTATGCAACTCTAAATCTCCACCAATGTGAGAGTTATGTTACTTAAAGTTTACTATATTACAACACTTCAATTTATCTCATTTCAATTTTAAATTATATTTATTTAATAATATTGAAATAATATTTTAAGATTATTTGTGTTGACTTAATTTATTAATTTAATGTAATTGTAAATGATGTCCATCTTAAAACATGCCATTTGGCTCGCCTAGATTGTCTATCAAGTTAAATATTTATTTTTATATATTTAAATATTTTATTTTTTAAGTGTTTAACATGCTTTTATGAGACATTTTGATTAATACCAAATTTGATGTTTGAGTATATTATGCTATATCACATTAGAATCATTGAATGTAACATTCCTACATCATTTATCTTATCTCTTTAAATGTTCTTCTATGAATTCAATATATTATTATTATACTTTAATTCTATTGTTATGTGACCAATGCAGTGTTTAGACTTTATAATGTTACATTATTTCAACTTAACTTATTTCAATTTTAATTTATGTTTTCTTTGTGTTTATATAATAATTTTCTATTATTTATTTTTAATTATCTTCAAATCATAGTAGTTCTAAGCAAGGTCTAATCAAGATAAAGAAATTACCATTGGGCACGAGTAGACAAGCTCTATTTAATTAAACTTTTTTTTAATAACTTAAAATGTTTCATTTTTTAGGATTTTTGCATGCTTTGTTAGAAACTTCTATTCTTACTTGATTTAATAATTCAACTTGTTTCACTCAATCTCATTTAATTTTTTTCTTTTTTTATTATATTTTTATGAAACTCTAATATTCCACCCTTTTGACATTTACATTTCTTTTATTTGTTTAAATTATATTGTGTCAATTAAATCACTTAGGCTTTAATACATATTTAAATAATATTAAATAAAATAATCTATAATTATTTAATCTTATTTAATTATGTAATCCATAGAAATTCCAAACAAGGTCCAATCTTGAAAAAACAAACACCATTGCTCTGAACTTAATGAGCCTTATCCAATTCAATACTCAATTCTATTTTTCTTAAACCTTTATTTTTGAAAGACATAACACATTTTAAAACTTAATTTTTTTTATACCTGATTTTACAATTGTTTCTATTGCACTATATCTCCTTTGAATCTTATAACACAACTTCTATGTAAACTTTATCTAATTTCTTCAATTTTTTCTTGTAGATTCTTTCATATTTTTAAGCTACTCAACAACTCTTTTGATCCAACCATTATATCACTTTTAATTGGTTGTGTTAAATTACTTCAATACATGTCATTTTAAACTTAATATATATTTTATTCAACATATTTGTAGTTATTATGTGCAAATTTTCTTATTTTTTCAAATTTTTTGCATTGATTTATTATATTAATTTAAAGCACCAATTCTCATCTCATGAGACCATTATATTATGTTTATTTCTTTTTATTAATGTTCATAAATTTATTATATTAACATTAACATATATCTAATTAATATTTACTTTTGAAATTCGTAGTATCTTAAAATGAGGCATGTCTAAAACAAAGCAAATGTTTCTTGACATGCCGTGATAAGCTCTATCTAATTAAATAATTTTTAAATTTTTTTAAACATTTTATTTTCAAGGATTTTTAAACATTTTATTTGACATTTGGATTCATAAATGACTTAACAATCTAGGATGTTACAATTCAACTCCATAATGTATTGTAATACAAATTTCATATACCATTTAAATCATCTCATAAAATTTCTCATGTTAATTTGGTAAAATTTCTTTGAAACTCCAAATCTATGCTTTGGTGACTATTACATATCTTTGATTTTGTTATCTTACATCGTGTTAATTTTTATAACTTCAACTTTATGATAAATTTACTTCATATTAAAATAATAATGTGCTATTATATTTTTTATATACTTCGATAACTTACAGTAATTCGAAATGAGGTCCGATGGAGGCAAACAATTATTATTGGGCTTCTATTGACGTACTCTATCTAGTTAAATATTTATTTTCAAATATTAAAATATTTTACATCTATTATCTTTGCATAAGTTATGAGTCATTCTTATTCATAACAATTTCAACTGTTGAGGATGTCACACTTGATCTCTTAAGCATTTTTGAATGGTATGGTTTGGTATAATTTAACTTACTTCTTCAAATAAGTAGCTCTTATTAAGATGCATTATAATGAAATGATACTTTTCTTTCACACAACTTATACAAAATTTTTATTTGGTGATATTAATTTGCAACTCTAAAACTCTTATCATGTGATCTTTATATCACCTTGATTTAGTTATATCACATCATTTTCATTTATTTTATTTTAGCTTTAACATAAAACAACTTAATATTAAAGTAATTATTTATCCTTATTTATGCTAATTTAATTTTGGAATTTTTAGTAATACCATAAGATATCCAATGTAGATAAAAAAATATCATTAGACTTAACTTCTCGATCTTCATGCAATTAATCATTTATTTATATTTTTTATGTAGTTTATTTTTTATTGTTTCAAAACATTTTATGAGATATTTTTTATTCATATATGATTTGATGATCATAGTTGTTACCTTCAATTTCCTTAGTATCATGAAATACAAGTTTCTCATAAAATGAATCTCATTTCTTCGAAAATTCTCTTTGAATTCATTTATTATTTTCTATCTCAAAATGCTTTATCATGTGACCATTACATTACTTTGATTTGGGTGAAAGACATTGCATCATTTTATCTCATTTTAGTTTTTAAAAAATTACTTAATACAAATGAAATAGTTCGTCTTGACTTTTATTACCTAATGTAGGATTCATTGTAGTTCCTAACAAGGTTTGATTTTGATTAAACAAATGTTGTTGAACTCAACTAGATGACCTTTATTTAATTAAATATTCATTTTTAAATTTTTAAATTGTTTTCATTTTTATTTATTTTTTTATTTTTTAAGGGAAATTTTAATTTGCATATGAATTTATGATTGAGGATGTGACCTTCAATCACTTTAGTATCTTGGAACATAATTTTCCTAGATAATGTATCTCATCTTATCAAATTTTTTTGCCTTCAATTGGTTATATAGAATTGTAACTCCAAATCTTAAATCATGTGACCTTTGCATCACTTTAACTTATATTACGTTGCTTGGATTTATAACTTTTCAATTTTTACATATATCCACCTAACACTAAAATAATTTAATGTTGTTAATATTTATTTAATTAGTAATTTGTAGTAATTAGAAAATGGGTGTGAATAGGATGAAATAATTATTATTAGACATATCTCTATCAACTTTATATAATAAAGTATTCTTTTTATTTTTAAAAATTTTATTTTTTTATCATGCTTTACAAGATATTTTTATTTGTACATTATTTGGTGATAGAGAATGCTAAATTTGATTTGTTGAGTATTTTGTAAAGTAACTCTCCTACACAATTTATCTCTTTTCTTCAAATACTTGTTATTTATTTATTATGTTAGTATATAACTCTAAATCTCATATCATATCACCCTAACATATCTTTGATTGAATTGTTTTACATTGCTTCAGTTTATCTCATTTTAATTTTAAAATAAATTTTACTAACAATAACATAATAATTTTTTAAAATTTCTCCTTGTTTTCTTTGGAAATTTGACTACATTTAAGGATCAAGCATATTACCATCATTGTTTTTAACATTTTAGAAAGCAACATTCTTGTGCAATCTACCACATTAGTCAAAAGGCTTCATGTTGATTTGGTTATGTTACTTTCCAAGCCTTGTTCTTCTCTTTTGTACCCTTTACATCACTTTGATTTTTTCATATTATGATATTTCAATTTATCTCATTTTAGCTTTATTTTATATTTACTTAATATCAAATAATGACAAATTTTTACTTACATTTAACTATTACATCAATTCATTGTAATTCTAAATGAGATTCAATAAAGATCATAATAATGTTTCTATATTCAACTAAAAAAGCTATATCAAATTAAAAACTAATTATTATGTTCTTAAATATTTTATTTTCTTAACTTTCTATTATGTAAAGAGATATTTTTACTTGTACTTAACAATAGAGGATGTTTTGACTTGTACTTAATTTAACAATAAAGGATGCAACACTCAATCTAATTAGTATCTTGGAATGTAAGTTTTGCTATACCATATATCTTATTTTCTCAAATTTTTCATTTGTATTTTGTTGTACTACTTTTGAACTATAAATTTCCTCAAATGAGTCCTTATCTAGTTTTTATTTTGATAATTTGTGCTATTTTAACAAACAACAATGTTACCATCGATCATTGTAGTCTCTCCTAATGCATCATATCAAAATCATTAATCTTATTTCTTCAAATATTTAGAATTGATTTGTTTATAATACTATGGAGCTTTAATCCTCTTCTCAAGAGACATTTACATCAATTTTATTTTATTGCATTGCAATATTTAAAATTATCATATATCAACTTTAATGTATATTTACATAACTTTAAAAAATTATCCTATTTGATGTTTCTTTACTTCGATAATTTACCATATTTTTAGATGACATATGATGATAAAGAAACATATATTATAAGCTTTGCTTTGATGACTTCTATCCCATTAGATATTTTGTTTTTTATTTGTAAGTGTTTTATTTTCTATGGTCATGGCATGTTTATAAGAAATTTTTATTTTATCCATTCTTTAAAATCAATAATGTTTTAACATATCTCCTTGACATCATGGAACATAACTTTCTTGTGCAAATTATCTCATTTCTTCAAATGTTTTACTTTAATTTAGTTATATTAATATGCCACTCTTAATCTTTAATTATTTAACCACTACATTGCTTTGACTTGCATATATTATTTTACTTCACTTTATCTCATTTTATCGTTAATATATAATTATTTAATATTAAAATAATAAATTTTTTTTTTTTGTAGTTATTCATTTTGTTTAATATAAAAATAATAATTTTCTTTGCAACTAAAAATTTATTTTTATATTTTTAATTATTCTATTTTCTTTAGTTTCGACATTGTTCGCACGAGGAATCAATTTGGACTAATTTGATAATTATTGATGTTACATTCTATGTCATTTATATCCAAGAAAGTGGCTTTCTTGTATAATTTATCTCATTTATTCAAATAATTTATTTTTATTTATTTATATTTCTATGAAACTATAATTTTTTGCTCACCTAATAATTACATCACTTTTAACTAATTAAATTACATTTCATAAAACTTTATCATTTCAACTTTAAAACCTTTTTTAGGCTCATTTGGGTGAACTCTATCACATTAAATATTTATTATTAATTTGTTAAATATTTTTTTCACTTTAGCATTCGTTTTGACCAATCATAGCATGCAATATTCCCTTAAATTTTGGCTTATTTATTTAAACTGTTTGCCATTATTTTTGTATATTTCTACAAAACACTAGCACTCCTCTCATGTGGTAGTTACATCGCTTTGGTTGTACTATATTTTATTACTTTAATTCATCTAATTTTATCTTCATTATACATTTATTATATTCTATAATAGAACTTTATTATGATTTTAGCTCATATATTTTGCTAACTCAGTTTTTTTCAAATGAGTTTTAGTAGGCACTAAGCTCAATCTAATTAAGGATTAAAGAATTACTATAATTATCAAATTAGAAAGCATAATAATAATAAAATATTATTTTAATATAAACATAGTATATATATATATATCTAAAATAAAATAATACAAATTTATGGAATTTAATATAACCTAATTATAGAAATTAGTTAAATTATATTATAATGTTACAATCAAAGATACCAAACAGATTGAGTATAACATCTTTGATAGTCAAACATGATAATAATAAAAATATCTTATGAAATATACAAAATACATAAAAAATAAAACATTTAAAAATATATAGCTTAATTTTTCAATTGATATAGTTCATTTAGATGAGTTTAACAACGTTAGTTACGTCTTAGTCAGACCTTATTTTACTTTATTATAAATTACTAGAATAGATAACCATAAATAATAATAAATTATTCCTTTTTATATAGTAAATATATGTCAAAGTGTGAAAAAAATATTAGTCATTTTATAGAACTAATTAAAAGAAATAAAAAGGTCACGTGGTAGAAAATTTAGGGTTACATTGTAATATAACCAAGTCAAGATAAATAAGTAAAAGAACATGATATAAATTATATAGAAAAAGTAGAACTCCTAGACATTGAGGAATATAACATTACATGGAAGAAATCATTTAAAACTTTAAAAAAGTATTTCAATTAAACAAAGGTCTGTAACATGAGTCCAACAATAATTATTTCATCACAATTGATCTCTTTTAAAATTACAATAAAATCTAAAATAAAATAATAATAAATGATTAATATGAAAATTTGTAAATATATATTAAATCTTAAGAAATACACTGAATCAACACAATATAATCATATGAAAAAATTAAATGAAATGAGATAAATTGGACAAGAAATTTGAGTTATGAATGAAATTCTACAGCAAAAAATTAGTCATGAATAAAAATGTCTCATAAAATGTGCCAAAGAAATATAAAAAAATAAAATTTTAAAAAATGAATGTTTAATTATATTAAGAAAGTCTAATAAAGTGCAATGACTTTTGATTCACCTCAAGTAGACCTGATTAAGAATTAAAAAATTTTGACAAAACAAATAAGTAGAAAAAATAGAAATATATTAAATATTAACTAAATATTAAATAAATTTGAAATGAGATAAATTGAAGGAATGTAATAGAGCCAAAGAAAAAGAATGTAAAGCTCACATGAGATGAGGATTTGAATTTCATTGTGATATAACCAAATTAGAAAAAAAAATATTTGAAAAAATGTGATACATTTTGTGGTATATTTCAATTCCAAGGTACTAAGGAGTTATTTTCAATTCCCTTAATCATGAAATGAGGTACAAATGTAAAACTTTTATAAAACATGTTAAAGGCAGATAAATTGTATAGTATAACTACGTCGCTAGGTAATAGAGATATTGAGTGCAATATTATTGAAACTCAAATTATGAATGAATTTAAACTATTGGTAAAGCATGAAAAACTTTAAAAAATATAAAAAAAATAACTGTTTAATTTTATAGAGCTAATTAAGAAGAGTCTCATGATAATTTTTCCATCTCTATCTAACTTCAGTTAGAATTTCTATTAAATAAAAAACAAATAAAAATAAAAATTATAAAAAATTTATCTTAATTTTAAGTAACAATTTATTAAACTTCAAATGAGATAAATTTATGAGATATAATGTTTCCAAATCAAAGAGATGCAAATGCTACATGTGAAGAAATAGAGTTTCATAGCTATATTCCCAAAAACTTATAAAATTAAAAAATTGAAATATCTAAAAATGAATATTCAATTTGATAAATCTTGTTAAGAGGATTCTAATAATGCTTGTTTCATCATAATCAAACCTCGCTTGGAATATATGTGAATTACAATAATAAATAAGCATAAATAACAATGTATTTTTTTATCATTAAAGAAATATATTGAAGCTAAAATGAGATAAAATAAAATAATATAATTTAACAAAATCAAAGTATAGTAATCTAACCATGATAAAGAAAAAAATTTTAAAATAAGATAAATTATTTTAGACAATTCCACTTAAGGAATTAATGTGATTGAGTGCAACATCAATATTCATTAAATCAAATATGAACAAAAATGTCTTTTAAGCATGCAAAAATATCATAAAATAAAATGTTTTGAAGGGTAGAAATGATTATTTTATTGGATAGAACTCATCAAGGTGAGTCCATGTTGAATATTTTGTTTCTATCATACCTTGTTTTGAATAACTACAAATTATCAAATTAAATAAGCATAAATAAGAATAAATTACTACTTTAAAATTAAGCTAACATATATCAATGTTGAAATAAGATAAAGTTAAGAACTGTAACTTAACCTAATAAAGGTGATATAAAGGTTTCATAAGATGAGAATTAGATCTTCATAGAAATATACCAAATCAAAGAAAAAACTTTGAATAAATGAGATAGATTGAAGGGAAAGGTTACATTCCATGACACTGACCAGTTAGTGTGTCATGATGTTGATCATCAAATAAGGTCTGATCAAGAGGAAATAGATATGATTAGTCTTATCTTGTAAATTCTATCTAATTAAATATCTATTTTTATATTTTTAACTATTTTTTCTAGTATATTTACATACTTTATAAGCCAATATGATTCACACATGAAATTATGATGATGGATGTTAGTCCATCACCCTAGCATCATAGAAAGTAGCTTTGCCAGATAATTTATCATTTTTCTTCAAATGTTTTATATTGATATGGTTATACTACTATAAAACTCTATTTCATTACCAGGTTAACCTTTAAAATACTTCCATTTTGTTATATTACATTGCTTCATTTTATATCATTAAAGCTTTAATATAAATTTACTTTATATTGAAATAATAAGTTATTATTTTTTAGGCTTATTTATCATTGTAATTCACAATAATTTTAAATAAGGCTTAATCAAGATGAAACAAATATTGTTGGACTCATTATGATAAGCCTTATCATTTTAAATATTCATTTTTTTTTATTTCTAATAGTTTTATTTTCTTATTTTTTGCACAATTAATGGGATATTTTATTTTTTACTTGATATGTCTAGTAAGAATTTTACATTGATCTTCTTAGTATCTTAGAAGGCTAACTTTCCTTAAAATTTATCATATTCTTCAATTGTTTTAATTTTATTCGGTATGTTACTATGAAGATATAGTTCTCATTTTGTGTGACCTTTACATTGCTTTTATTTTGCTATGTGAGATTTGTTCAATTTATTTTATTTTATCTTTAATATATATTTTCTTAGTGTTAAAAACATTTTTATTATTTATATCAATTTACCTTAATAAATTATAGTTATTTCAAATGCAATCTTATTAAGATGAAACAACCATTTTTAGACATATCTCATTAACTTTAAACAATTAAAAAAATTTTAAATTATTTATTTTCATAATTTTGCCTCCCTATATGAGATATTTCAATTCGTACTTGATTAGACAAACGAGGTTGTTACAATCAATGTACTTTGTATGTGGAATCAAACATACTACTATAATTTATCTATTTTCATATAATTTTCACTATGATCTATTTATATCACTTTCTAACTTTGAATCTTCTCTTGTTTGATCTTTACCTTACAATGATTTGGTTATTTCATTGCTTCAATTTATATCATTTTAGCTTCAATATATATTTATTTATTATTAAAATAATAATTCAAAATTATTAATGTTTTTTTCTTAGTTAATATTTAGTAATTCTAAATGAGGTTGACGAAGATTAAAAAAAAGTTTATTGACTCGTCTTGACGATCTTTATCAAATTAAATATTTCGTTTTATTTTTTAAATTCTATGATTTTGATATAATTTAAGAAATTTTTAATGTGATGAAATAAAAGCTATTTTAAAGTCACAAAAAGTGAACTATTGTTTTGTAGTAATATAACGAAATCTTGGCAAAATGTTTGAATAAAAGAGAAAAATTGTATGAAAAAAATACATTCCAAAAAACTTGGGGGATCAAATCCTAAGAAAATAAATTTAAATAAAGAAAATTTATATTTAATTAGATATAGGTTTGCAAAAGATTTCCATTGATATTTGTTCTTTTTAATGAAACCTCATTTGAAATTTTCATGAATTGCTAAACAAAATAAATATAAATAACTAAAGATTATTGTTTAAGTATTAAATAAATGTACATTATAATTAAAATGAGATAAATTGTGGTCATGCAACATAACCAAATCAAAATAATATCATAGTTACAAGAGTTGTGATTTATAGTTAAATTGTAATATGAAAAAAGTAAAGAAAAAATGAATGAGATAAGTTATATGAGAATGATAACTTCAAAGTACTAAGGGGAATGAGCATGACACGCTTGATCTACAAATTTGACTTGAATAAAACTATCTCATAAAGCATTTCAAAATCTTAGACAATAAAATATTTAAAAGATATAAAAAAGAACATTTAATTATATTCCACTCCTCACGATGAGTCAAAGGATACTTGTTTTATCTCAAACGGATCGCTGTTAGAGTTACTACAAATTAGTTATGTAAATAATCGTAAATAAAAATTAATTATTATTTTGAAACTTTGTATATATATATAGTAAAACTAAAATGAGATAAATTGAAAAAACATAATACTAAGGAATCAAAGTCTTATAAAGGTCACATGAGTGGACAATTAGTGTTTTGTAGCAATATAACAAAAAATAAATAAAAATTTGAAAAAATTAAATAAAGTATATGGAAAGGTTTTATTCAAAGATATTAAAGTGATTTAGTATAATATTATCCATCAAGGAATTGAATATTTAATTGATAAAGTTTGTCATGACAATACTTATGACTTTTGTTTCCATCTCGATTGGCCCTTGTTTAGATTATTATTTTTATATTAAGTCAACATTTATTAAACCCAAAATAACACAAATTGAAGAAAATTAATATAATGAAATAAAAAACTAGCGGTTACATAAGAAGAGAATAAGAGTTTTGCATTAACATAACAAATTTTGATTGAAAAGTATGAAAAAAACAGATGAATTGTGTAGGAAACTTATATTCAAAGATATTAAAATGATTGAGTGTAGCAACAATGATTTTCGAATCAGATACATTGTGAAATATTTTGAAAAATAAACCAAACCCCATAAAAATAAAATATTTAAAAAAAATATTTAAATAAATATAATCGAACATGGTAAGTTTGACAAAAATAGTTTCTTCTAATATGGAAAGTTTTTGTAACCAGTATACATTATTACAACATATTTGAATAAATAATTATAAATTATGATTTTAATATTTTGTACGTATATACCAAAGCTAAAATTAGATAAATTAATGTAATACGATATACCAAAATCTAAGCAATGTAAAGGTCCCATAAGAGGAGAATTAAACCTTTATAATAATATGACCAAATTAAAACAAACATTTTGAAGAAATAAGATAAATTGTTTGGGAATGTTTCATTCCATAATGCAAAGGTGATAAATTGTAAGCTCTTCAAGATGAGCACAACTACATTTGTTTCCTCTCCAATAAACATCATATAGAATTAATACAAATTATCTTAGTAAGCAAAAAAAATTGTAAATATTCATTAATTTAAAATTAAGTGAAAATTTACTAAAATTGAAATGAGATAAATTTAAGCAATATAATATAACAAAAATAAATAAATGCAAAGCCTAGAAAAGAGGGGAACTAGAATATCACAGAGATATATCCAAAGAAAAGAAAAATATTCAAAAAATTAGATAAATTATATATAGAAGTTGGATTAAAAACTATTAAGAATATCAAAGGTAACAATGTTGAATATTAAGAAAGGAACATATAAAAATATTCCTTAAATCATACCAAAATCATAGAATTAAAAAAATGAGACATTACAATAAAACTCAATCTCGTTAGTTTCTTATATATGATGTCAAAACTCGAGAAAATATAATATCTATAAATATGAAAAGAATTATTTAACTAGATAGAGCTCGATGAGACGAGTATAAAGTGGTTTATTTCATCTCAATTAGTCCTTATTTAGAATTTCTAAAAATTACAAAATTAAATCTATAAATATAATAATAAATTATTATTTTAATAAATAAGTATATTAAACCTCAAATCAGATTAATTAAAGCATTGTAATATTGCCAAATCAAAATAGTATAAAGTTTGCTTGAGAAGAGAATCAATGTTATAATACAAAATAAGAAAATCAAAATTACATTTCAAGAAAATAAGGAGATCAAGTGTATTATCTTTATTTGTCAAATCTTGTATGAATTGAAATATCTCACAAAAGTTGGTAAAACTCATAAAATAGAATTTTAAAAATTTATATGAAAGAATATTTTATTACATAAAGGATGTGGAGACAAATCTAAAGCCATTTCTTACATCTCGATCCGACATCCTTTTTAATTCTTACAAATTGTCAAAGTAAATAAGAATAAAATAAAATAATTTATTATTTAAATATTATATATACACATATATATATATATATATATATATATATATATATATATATATATATATATATATATATATATATATATATATATATATATATATATATCATAATTTGTAGCAATATAATTAATTAAATCAAAGACATGTAATAATCAAACTTGAGAAGATTTAAATTTTAGTAATAATATATCCAAATCAAAGTAATAAGTTTGAAGAAATGAGATAAATATTATGACAAAGTTGCATTTTACATATAAAGGAAGTCAAACGCAACATTATCGATGATTCGACCATGTGCAAAAAATTATCGTAATACACGGACACTTACACACACACTTACACACACGTGCACACGTAGATAAGCACAAGCATGCACACACACACTCATACACACATGCAAACTCATACATACTGACACACACAAGCAAACTCACTCATACTACATGCACAGGCACACATGCACATAGATATACACACAAAAACACACATACACACATGCATATGCATCTGTGCATGTGCATACATGGATGCACAAACACACACATGTGCCCACATGCACACATGTAGATACACACACGCACATATAAACTTGAATGCATAAATACGAACACACACATATGCACCCAAGCACAAAAGTACATGCACATGCATACATACTCACACATAGGAACATGTATGCACAACAACAACCCACATGTACAAATGCAAACACACACAAGCATACACACACCCACATAAGTACACAAACACCTACACATAGCCACTCATGCACACACACACACACATACATACATAAAAAAACATGCACACACACATGCATATACACAAACAGACATATAAGACCATGTATATACATACATAATACACATACACAAAAATATGCACATGGACATATAAGCATAAAAGTGCATGCATGCAAAAACAAACATATAACCATGCCTACTTACATGTACCACATGCACACGAATGCATGCGTGCACACAACCACACACATGCACACACATACAAACATGAACACATGAAGACAAGCACAAACACATACAAGCAAGCAAAAGCACACACATGCACTGTGCACCTATGCAAACACAAACACAATTGCATACACACATGCACTCACACACACAAATGCCAAATCACAAGTACACACGTGCACATAGACACATACACACACATATACAGACACAAAAACACACATGGATGCACATGCATAAACACATACACACACCCATACAAACACACACACATACATGCACACACACACAAATGCATACATCCATACGATTATGCACATGTACATACACACAAACACATACATGCACTTACACGTGCACATTCACCAATACCTACATGCATATACACATTCAAACACACCCTTACACACACATCCACATGCAGTTCGACATGCACACATGCTTGCACCTTCACACTCACCTACACTCACACTCACATAAGAACACACATGCATATAGATGCATGCACACACACACACATGCACTGAAAAACATACATAAATCCAATCACACAACCAAACATGTACATACGAGCACACACACACTTGCATGCATAAGTACACACACATTCATGCATACGCACTTGCACTACATATAGGTTTATGGATGTCCACATACATGCACTTGCACATATGTACAAATGTATACACACATGCATACACAATCATGCACATGGACATATGTGTACACACATATGCCCATATACACACATAACCAGATACACCCACACACTAACATGAACACATAATCACGCTCATCTTGACAATCACACACATGCACACACACACACATGGGCACATGCCCACACACCTGCACACACACACACCCCAACACAGATGAACATGAACACATGCACACATATACATACACACATGCAAAAGCGTGCACACACACACACATGCACATGCATATAATAGATGCACACACAAACACTTGCACACAATTATACACAATTGCACATAGATAGAGAACACATAGATGCATACACTCCAAAACATACCCACACAACAGTACACATGCACGCACATTGGAAAACATGTACATACACACATACACAAGCACACAAAGGAATACAAGAACTTACTCATAAGCACACACATGCACTCGTGCATGCATGCAAACACAATCACATATGCACCCATGTTTACATATGCACATACACAAATATGCAAACACATGCCAACACACAGGTACATAAACACACACAAGCCCATGCACAAGCATACATACACACACACACACCTACTCACATGCATACACATATAGAAATGCATGCACACACACACACACACATGCACAGATACACACAAATGTACATGCACACACATGCCCACACCCAAGTGCATGAATACACATGCACACACAACACACATGCATAGATAAACCTACATGCATGCACACTCACACAGAAACACACTCATATGCATAAGCAAACATACACACATGAACACCTACACACATGCACATGCATACCCACACATATGTGCATGTACCACCACACACACAAGCATGCTCATACACGCACACACACAAGCATGTACACACGAATGCACACACACACACATGCATACATATAGACAAATGCACATGCACACACATGCATCTATATGAGCACACACTCACATGCAATTATACACACTCACGCACACACACTCATGTACACAAATGTGTGCAGAAGCTGACATGCATGCACACACACTCAAACACAAATGCTTGTGCATTTGCTCACACACACATACATGTAATTACACACATGCACACCAACATCCACCACACAAACATGCCCACACAAATACATAGGAAGGTAGGCATGCTCACATGCACACACACACATGTGCATGATGACTTAAACACATTCATGTGTGCGCATAGACACATACATGCACACTTATTCACACAAACACAGACACAAATGTAAAAGCATATGCACCCACCCACACCTGTGCAACTTCTCACACAGACATCAGTACCTATACACATATGCACATGCACTCCACATGAAAACACATGCACTTGCACACACTCACGTGCACACAAACACACACAAGCACGTACATACACACACACACTCGTGTACTCACATACACAATCGCACATGCACGTTCAAACACACACTCACAAGCACACATATAATCTCACACACAAGTGGACACACACGAACATGCACGCACACCGACAAACACACACAAACACATGCACACACACATGCATGCATGCACATAAACATAGACATATGCAACCATACACACATATGCACAAAAACATAAGCACACACACATACGCACACTCACACATACCCACACACAAGCTTGCACTCACTGACCCACACACACACACATGCAAGTAGACACATGCACACACAAGTGCACACATGCACATAGGACTTGCATGTTGACCTATACACACACGTACACATGCACACACATATGCACACACAATCATATGCACACACCAATAGATATACATACCCCCATAGACATGCATGCACACAAAAACATCAACACACACAAGCAAATGAACATGCATATATGTGCATAGGTATGTGCACACACACAACAACAACAACAACACATGAGCACACATGCATGCATACATACACACATGCACATAAGGACAAATGCATTCACAAACACACACACATGTGCAAACACATACACATACACCCACTTTAGCACACACACAAACATGCACAGGCACACAAACACATACACACACACATACATAATTACACACACATCAATGCACTCACATAAGCACACACATGCACACACAAACACACATACACACAAATGTACACAAAATCCCACATGTAAATACACATATGTACACACACTATGCAAATCCATAACTACATGCACACACACATGCACATGCACAGACATATGTACACATGTGAGCTCACACACACATGCATAAACACACACACTTGTATGAAATAAGGTACACCCATGAACACACATGTGGATACACACACACACATAGATGCACACACTTGCTCAAACAAGCATGCACACACACAAATAAATAAAAGCACACTCACATGAACACACGAGCATACACATGCATGTGCACACACAAGCAAGCACACATGCTCAATCATATACATGTACATGCACATAGATACACACACACCTGCACACATGCATGAACCTACACTAGCACATAAACACAAATGTGCATGGACAAGCGCACACTTGCAGACATGGAGAATCACACTCATTTGTATACATGCACACACATGAATGCACAAGAAAACATATGAAGTCACACACACACACACACAATCCTACACAAGCTCACACACACACATACACACACACACTTGAGTGTATGCACATATTATTGTACAAACATGCACACATGCATGCACACATACACACACATATACACACACACTTGCACACATATATAGACATACATACACACATATGCCCACACACACATACATATGCTTACATAGAGAATTACAAATGCATAAATACACATAGACACACATATACCTGTACGTGCACCTACATATGCTAATCACTTGCACACACATACACACATGCACACATGAATATACACACACATGCTCATACCTACACATATGCACACACACACATCCATGCATACACACACATGCACACATATGCACACATACACATACACAAACATGCACACACCCACACACATGCATGCAATTGCATGCACATAAACACACACACACATACTCATATACACACATGCACCCACGCATGCTGACTTGCACATAGTCACACACATGTACGCAAACACACACATACACACACATACACACACATATGCATGCACATATAGACACGCATAAACATATACACACATGCACATATAGATGCATACCTACACACAAACAAAAGCACAAATAAACACACACAAGCACATGTATGCATGCACACGCACACACATACATGCTTATGAACACAAGCATGCACACATGTGCATACATGCACCCAAATGCACATCCTCAAAGACATATGCCCGCTGACAAACATAGAGAAACAAAGATATGCACACACACACACACACAAATCACCATGCACACACATGCACATAGACAAGTGCATTCACACATAGGCACACACACACATATGCACAAACACACACACACACTCATATGCATGCACACAAACATACACATTCATCCACACATGTCTATAAGGATAGACATGTAAGCACACATAAACACATGTATTTATGCACACACATGCACATGAACACACACTTGAGTACTAATGCACATAAGCGCATGCACATTAACAAATCATATTCACTCATATGCATAAACACACATGTACACATGCATGTGCATGCATACCAATGCACATACATGCACAGGTATTTAAACACACACTTAAGCATAAGCACACATGCACAAATAGAAACACCTACAAGCACGTGCACTCACAAGCATAAGCATGCACATCCATAATCGCTCACACACATCCACCCACATATATGCACATACACATGCTCAAACACACCCACATAAGAACATTCTTGCTTACAAGCACAAATGCATAATCACACACGTGAATGTACCATCACACATACATGCATATGCATAAAAACATACACACTTGTACAAACACACAAACACACATCAAGATGCATACACACACTTGTACAAAATAAAAATGCACTCACGCACACACACATACAAATGCATACACACATACACAAGCACATGCACACACAATAACACATCATGCACACACATGTCTGCACACACACACAAGCACACAGACTCGCACGAACTACTACACACATGCACAAACACATGCACACAAAAATACACACTATCACAACCATATGCAAACACACACACCAACTCAAATGCATATGCACACATATATCTACACACATATGCAAGAACACATACATATGCACACACTAAAATATGGGTGTGAACTAACACACACACATATAGAAGTGCACGCACAAATGTACCTACAAATATGTAGATATGCATGCAAATACACAAACGCACGTGCACACAGATGTAGTCACACATATACAATCACACACATCCACATTCACACATGCACACATACACATGAACAAACACACGCATGCACCTACTCATACATATGTGCTTGCATGCATGAATACATGTGCACACAGTCATGTGCACACATAGGCACACAAACATAAACACCCACACACATACACATACACACAACAAACACACAAACATAAACACACTTGTGGGTGCATTAACATGCACATACACATACACATACACCTGCATATACACATATAAAATCACATGCATATAAACACCCCCACACATACGCACATGCATAGACACGTAAACCTGCACACACAAGCATAAATTTACTCACACACATAGACACACTTACAAAGGAATACAAAACACATGCACAAGCACACATAAGCTAATATAAACACAAGAACTCATGCACACAAGTAGACATACATGAATGCACACATGCATGTGTGAGCACACACGTACACATTTATGCGTGCATTGCATACACAAATACACACACAAGCATGTGCTCACACATGCACACATAGGCATGCAAAAACACAAAGGACATGCAAATGTACACACACTCGTATGCACGTACATGCACACATTTTCATGGACACACACAACCACAGACAAGCATATGCACACACACCCACATAACAAATGTGCACACACAAATATACACATGTGCATGAACACACAAACATATATGCACACACACACACGTGTGCCTGCACACTCATGCACTCACACACAAACACAAGCACACTAGGACACACACCCACACACTTCTAATAGCAAACATGCATACATATACACAACTCAAAAGCACACAAAGTTACACATATATACACCACATGCACATACACACACACACAAACACACTCAATATACACATGTACAAGCATACACATACACATGCACAAGCATACACATACACATGCACACAAAGATGTGCGTGTTGTAGCACACTTTCACATACATGTGCATGTAGTAGCACACTTTCACATACATGTGCATTCGCAAATGCCTACACACACATATGTATGCATACACACACACACAAACACACATGCACATATAAGAATACATGAAAACATATGGACACACACATGTGCTTGTGTGCACATTCACACACACACATGCATGCACACACACATACATTGTTATGTGCATGTGCACAAGCATACACACACACACTTACTTGTGTAAGAACACAACTACAAGCATAAACACATTCATAACACACCCCCAAATACTCACATATATGCACACACACACATAGAAACCCACACACATGCACATATACACTTGCACGAACAACTGCACATGTACATACACACATCGACATGGACACATACTTACATGTATAACATTATAGACACACATTCATGCACAAGAATAAATATACTCAGACAAATACACAAAAAGGAACACAGACACAAACCAGCACACAGATGCAAACACAAACACAAGCATGAATACACACAAGTAGGCACACATGCATGCATAGAGATGCATGCATGCAAACTCATGTGTCAGTACATAGACACACATGCACATCACACATAGACATGTACACACATGTACAAATAGACATACACATACACACATTCACACACACACCCACACATAGCCACACACTCACACATGCACACATGCACATGAACATATAAACACTTATAAATACACACAAGCACCACACATAAGTGCATGCAAACATGTACATGCACTTACACGCACGTGCACATCCATACACACACATGCGCACTCCAACACAAGCACGCATATGCACACATAGAAATGCACATGAAAACACACATAGATGCACACACACACACACACACATAAAGCACATGCACACATACATGAAATAGACAAATAAGCACCAATGCTCATGTTCACACATGCCTGTACATACACAATCACACATGCACTTGCACACACACATTAACACAAATACACACATGCATGCACAAGAAAATAAACATAGCCGTGCAAATACACTAGAAAATGCAGGTACACATGCACAAGAAAACAAGCACACATGGATAGGCATGCATAAACACTTAGATACACACTTGCTCACACACACACAAGCATGCTCATATACACAAGCATGCACACACATGCACATGTAGACCCATACACACAAGCTTGCACACACACACACACACACATACACATGCACTCACACACACATGCACATGTAGACCCATACACATAAGCTTCCACACACATACACACACACACATACACATGCACTCACACACACATGCACACACTCCTACACAAAGACATATAAGCACATTGGCACAACAAACATACACACAAGTATACAAACACACATAGACACATGCATGCTTGTAAGCTCACACAACATGTGAACATGTATGCACCCATACATGCACGCATAAGAACACATGTGTGCACACATATACACTCACACACATGTACACACATGCACATGCACAAGCATGCATGCTTATACACACAAAAGAACACATGCTTATATGCAAGCACACATGCACATACATTTGCATGTATAAACATGCATACACGTATATATGAACACACACATGCACACTACCACACATGCACAGATATGCACATCCATACACATTTATAAAAAAATTAACATGCACACACAAATACACATACTAGCATGCACACAAACAAGTGCTATGACACACATATGCACATGTACGTACACACACATTCACACACACACGTGCACATAAAAATGCACAAAACAAATACACACACACAAACACACATGCACATCTATACATACACACACACACATGTGCACATGGATATATGCTTACTCACATGCACACAAACACAAACATAAATGAATACACACATTTGTGCACACATATGTATGCAAACATTGCATACACATGCAACATGCATGCACACACACATATACACAAACAAACACACACACATGTACACACATATATAGACAAATACACACATTCACACACAGATGCATTCACACACACATATGTCCACTCACATGCAAACACAAGCATGCATATGTGCACACACATGTACAAGCACATGCACACAATCCCACACACACCTGCACTAACGTACACACACATGCACACACCAACACATTTGCAACATAGATGCATGCACAAAACCACAAAGATGCACACACATACATAGCCAAGCACACACACACTGATTCACATAAATGCATGCACACACTCACAACCACATCACCTTCACATACTTACACACACACACACAGCACATATGCATATAAGCACACACTCAAGAATACTCACAGAAGAACAAATGCATCGATAATCACATGCATGCCTGCATGCACACAAAAATGCACATGCATGCACACACAGACACACATTCACACAAGCATGCAAGCACTCACGCATGCATACACACATGGAGACATCACATGTAGACAAACTCACATACACATAGATGCACACACAAAACATGTATGCATGCATGCACAAAAATGTGTAAAGACATGCATGTGCACATAGACACTTGCACACATGCACACATGTGCACACACGACATATACACATGTGTATGCATACATCAGCACACACACTTCTGCACACCTGAACACACACATGGACCAATGCACTCACATACTCACACATGTGTGGGCCTACAGTCGCACAACATGTGTACATGAATTCAAACACACACAAACACTAACATTAACCCCCACACACACATTCTGACATGCCTATACACACATAAACCCAGACACACATACACACACACTTAAGTTCTTGAGCATACTACTAATGCACACACATGAACAAAAGCACACATACACACACAAATACTTACACACATGTATATGCACAACCACACATACACTTGAGCACACATATGTATTCCTTAACCCACACATACGTACACACACACACACACAGACAACCACATGCACAAACATACAAGCACACATACAAACACATATAAGCATGCACACAAATGCACATGCGCACACATGTGGGGTGACACACTCACACAATAACACACCCATTGCCACACATATGTACACATGTATGCAAACCACAAACACATGTAAACTCATATGCATGCACACATAAACATACAAAAACATGCTCACAAACACACACATGCATACACATACACGCATGCACACACACATACACACAAACGTTTATGTGGACAAACACACACAAGTACAAGCACAAGTGCGTGCACCCAGAAACACACACACACACACACATACATGCACACAAACACCCACACACATGTGCGCATACACACACATGCACTCACATATAGGCATGCACACAAACTTGGACAAGTACATGCATGCACACACATACACATTCGGATGTAAAAATTTGAAAAAGCATGCACACACACTTACACAAACATGCATAGACACAAACACATAACACATGTAAATGACCATGTACACATATGTACACATATGCACATGCATGCACAAGGGCACACAAGCACCTGCACACATGCATGTACTCTTGCACACATACACACACAAACCCACACACACACACATGCACAACCACACTTCTACACTAACAAACATGCATATACACACACACATGTACCCACACATGTACATTTATACAAACACAAAAACATATGCACACATGCACGCACATATGTCTACATGCACGCATTCACAAATACCTATACACACATGTACACTGATGAACAACCATGCTTATAAACACATGCACATGCACACATGCATTTGCACAACACAAATAAGAACTCACACAATGATACACATGCACATGTAAAGGAACACACACAAGTGTTAATGCTTGTGTGTGTTCGCATGTATGCATGTGTTTGTGTGAGCATATGTGTGCATGCACATGTTCTTATTTGTGGATGTGAGTGTGTGTACATGTATGTGTGTGCAAGTGTGTATGTGTGGTTGTGCAGTGCATGCATGTACATGTGTTTGATTCTATGGTTTTATGTGCATGTGTATTTGTGTACATGTGAGATTGTGTATATGTGTAACTAAACATGTCTATAAAGGTGTGTGTTAGTGTGTGTGATTACATATGTAAATGCATGTGTACATTTGTACAAACCCACACACACACATACATACACCTACACATACACACAAACATATGCACACAACAACACAGACACACACGTACATACATGCATGCAAAAAACAACATGCATGCATACACACATAAACACATAGACATACACACACAAAGAAACACACATGCACACATTATAACACATAAATGTGTACACACACAAGCACACAAGTACACATACACAAAAGAACCATATAGACATGTACATGAGCATGCACGCACACCTATACACACAAATACACATACACCCACACCTACATGAATGTAAGCATAGCATAGATAAACATGCACTCACACTCGCTTGCACAAAGGCACTTGCACACATGCATGCACACTCTCACATACACATACACAAGCATAATCACACGAAAATACACAAATATGGACAAGCACATGTACACACACACTCGTCGACACACACACAAGCATATAATGCCACGCACTCTAACATACACCAAACTCACATGAATGCCTACACATGCATGCACACCCACAAATACAAACACTCAACCACTTATAGGCACAAACACACACGCACATGCACACACACACACACACACACATAAGACACTCACACACAAACATGAAAATGGATAGACATGCACAAATGCACATGCACCCAAAAACAAACTCACACCCATAAGCACTCGCATGCACACATAAGAATGTGCATTGGCACACATAAACACATGCACACACCCACACAAAGACAATACAAACAAACATGCAACCACTCACACACACATACACACACCTACATGTGTGCACAAACACACACACATGCACACACATACACACACATTCATGCACACATGCATATTTGCTCACACACACCCATAACCATACATCTGCACACTTACACAGCACACACACACACACAGGCATCCATCAACACATGCAAGCACATTTACACACATTTGCACACAAACGAACACACAGACATGTAAGCATACACACACATACACATACAGACATGCGTACACAAACACAAAGACACACATGCATAGTCACAGACATGCATGTGCACAAATGCACACAAACACATCAAATAACACAAATAAGCACCCACATGCATACATATGTGCCTGCATGCACACACACAAAAATGCACAAACACACACACACATACACAAACACTTACGTACTCACACAGAAGTGCATATGCACACACACAAAAGCACAAACACATGCATACACAATCACCCCCTCCACACACACACAGGCACATGCACACACATACAAATGCACACACACAAGTTACACACTCACACACATTCACTTGCATGCATACCTGTACATGCAAGCAATAACACAATCATACACTACACACATGCATGAAAAAACAACACACATGCATGAACAAACATGTGAAACCACATGCATAAACACCCATACAAAAAGGGACACGTATGCACATGCATTAACACATACACACACTAAAACAAACATGCACTAACACATACATGCACTAACACACATAAGAACTCATTCACATAGGCATACACATGCAATCAAACATGCATGTGCACACACACATAAGCACACACCTATATGCATGCATGAACAACACATATTCATTTGTACATAGACATATGCACACATATGTATACACACTCATGCATACATGGACACAAACACAATCACACACACATAAGCACACACACATAAGCGCATAAACACATAAGCACATCCACATGCAATGACACACACTCATTGACACACACATAGTGTCATGCACTCCCGCATGCACAACACACTCAGATGAATGCATGCATATGTGTGCACATCCACCTACTCACACAAGCATGCACACACACACACAATCACAGATATGCACAAGTGCACACACACAAAACACTTGCCCACAAACACAAAAATGAATAGACACATAGAAATGCATATGCACATAGAAACAAACTCACACCTAACACACTCATATGCACTCACATGCACACACATGTATGCACACAAATAACCATATAGACATGTACAAACAAATATGTACACAAATTTATCAAAATATGCACATGTATTCATAGACTCACACATGCACTCATGCTTGCACATAAATACAAGCACATATACACCTGTGCTTTCATATGCATATGCACACACATGCTAACACATTGTTACACATATGTCAGTACACATTCATAATCAAATACACACACACTTACACATATACACATACACACATGCATATGCACCAAAATTTGCACACATGCCTACACCAACATGCACTCCTACACATGCACACACAACACACATGCATAGATAAACCCACATGCTTGCACACTCACATACAAACACACACATTTGTACACATAAGCAAGCATACAAACATGAACACCCATACACACATGCACTCACACCTACCCACACACACACATCCATGCTTGTACACTCACATAGCACACACATATGCATGCACCAACATGTACACACAAGAATAAACATACACATAAGTACACACACACGCACAAAAGCACATATAGACACGTGCACATGTACATGCATACACACAAGCATGCCTACACGAATGCAAACACACATGCACACATACAGACACATGCTTATGCATACACATGCTTATGCATACACATGCATGCATGAATGTGTACAAACACTAGCATGCACTCTCACACAAATAGATGTGCGCATAAGCTAACAAGCAAGCACACATGCACTCATGCAGTCGCTCACACACACAAACAAAGGCACACACAAGCACACACACAAACCAACTCACACCTATACATAAAAAGCTAGACATGCACACACACACATATATGCACACACACACATGTGCATGATGACACAAATACATGCATAGACACATGCACATGCACACACACACTTGCCCATAAACACAGACACAAATGAAAATGCATATGCACATGCACACTCGCAAATGCAACAACTAACACAAACATCTTTACCAATGCACACCCACACATGCACTTATACATGAACACATATGCACATGAATGCACTCACATACACACATGTGCACAAACACAAACACAGACATGCTTGCACATGCAGATAAACACACACACACACCAGTGTACTCACACACACACATGCACATGAAAGTATAGCAAGCTCACACACTCATACATGCATGCAAACCTATATGCACATACACACACATGCTATCATACTCACATATACATGCTCACAAGTGCACACACAAACATACATGTATACATAAGCACACTCACACTCCTCTTGCACACATACACATATTGACACATGCACATACAAGTGCACACACATGCATACACATGAACATAGACTTGCACACGCACCGACACACACACATGCACATACTTAGACACAAACATATGCACATAGCCAGAATCACTGATAGATATGCATGCATACAAAAACATACACACACATATTCCCATAAACATATACTCACACACACATAGGCAATCACACACATACATACAACAATAAGTGAGCACAGGCATATACATGTGCACACACATGCACATGACACATGCTTACACAAATACACACACATATTAATGTAATCATGCACATACACAAACACATGCATACACATGCCCATAAAAGCACACTAAGCTCAAACACACACACATGCATACTTATAATCACAGAAGCATACATGTGCATACACACACACACTCGTATGTATACAAAATGAGACATTCAAATACACACAAATAAATGCACAAACATTCACATGCATAAACATGTGCATGCATACACAAGCATATGCACAGACATATCCTCACACATATGTTCATATTCACATGTGCATGCACACACACACATGCATGCATGTCCTAGCACACATAGGTGCACACACATAGGCACACACACACACTCATGCACACACACATGCATACTATCCTGCACATGCACATACACAGACACACAAGTGCACACATATCTATTGCATAAGCATGTATAAATGCATGCACACACACATGCACACACACATGTACACACATACACACACTCACACATACATATATGTAGACACACAAGTACACATACTCACACACAGATATGCACACACAAACATAGGCCCACACGCACATGTACATGCCTACATAGATAACAACATATGCATAAACATGCATACACATACACACACATGCATTTACCTACCCACACTGATTCATATGCACACACATGCACATACACTCACACATGCAAATATGCATGCACATGCACATGCTCATGCACACACATGCTCACATTGATACATATACACACACATGCACAAACACACACTCACGCATTTGCACAGATGTGCACATACACACACACACACACATACAAATATGCACACCTACCCACACACACTCATGCCCATGCATTCACATAGATGCAAACATGCACACTCACATACACCCATGCATGCACATATTCTAAAATGCACATAATCACAAACATGTAAGAATGCACACTTATACATACACATGTGCATGCATGCATAGACATGCAAAAGCACATGCACATATTCAAGTGCACACTTTTACATGCACATGTAGACATGAATACATATAGGCACACACATACACATATATGTATGCGTGCGCACACAAACACACATGCTCATGCACACACATGTGCACAGAAGCACACATGTGCACATATGTACATACACACACCCAAATGCACACACACAAACATGCCAACATACATAAACCTATAGATATCATGGAGAAACATAGATATGTGGATAGACATTACCATGTATGTATGTGCACAAACACATGCACATACACATACAGGCACATGCACACACTTGCACAATGACTCACATATGTAGGTACACATACTCTCATATGCCTGCACGTGCATGCACACTAGCATGTGCACAAATCCATAGGGATAAACGTACAGGCACATCTACACAGATGCACCTATGAACATACTCACATGCACATACACTCTAGTACCAATGCACAAAGGCATATGCACATTGCTAAAATCATATGAACACACCTATAAAAACACACATACACACACATGCGCATGTGCACACATGTGTACCCATGCAGGCACATGCACACTCATGCATACCCATTCATGCACACACACACTCACATGTATAAGTATTTGAACATACACTTAAACATAAGCAAACAAGCACAAACACACACAAAAGTATGTATGTCCACACACATGCACAAACAAACACACTCAAACATATCAACATGACCACATGCTTATACACATGCACAAATGCATAAACACACACATGAATGCACAATCACATATATGCACATGCAAAAAAACATACACACATGCACATGCACGCACACATAAACACACACAAAGATGCATACATACACACACACGTACAAAAGAAAATGTACTCGCACACATAGACATAAATATACACACAAATGCACAAATATATATGCACACACACATACACACAAGAACGCATGCACAGACACATGCACATGCACATAGACTCACACAGACATCCATACACATACACGCATGGACACACAGACACACACACATAAAAACATGCACACAAACAGATACACACACACATTGGTATGCACACACACCCACCCACACACACAAATATAAATGCACACCGACACACACACATGTACAAACATGTACACAACCAAACATATATGCACGCCCTCAAACATATATGTGAACTAGCATACACACATATATAAGTGTATACAAAAATGCACCTACACACATACAGATATGTACTCACGTACACATGTACAAACACACACATATACACACACATGTGCACATTAGATGCAGACGCACATTTATAATCACACTTGCATGTACACACATGCACACATACACACACACACACACACACACAAACACGCACATATGCATGTGCTCACATGCAAACACACACGTGAACACACAAACACCCACAGTAACGAACATACACATGTTGCACACACATACACACGCACACACACACACTTTTACATGTGTGCACACAAGCACACATAGACACATGCGTAAGTAGGCACACACACATGCATACACATATCTGCACACACATGCACACATAAATTAGCACACACACACACATTCACATATACACATGTAGGCATGCCTACAAAAGAACAAAAAGCAATCATATTGACACAAATTTGCACAACAACACACACATATGCACACACAAGCACAAACATACTCATACACAGACACAGACATAGAGGAACACAAACACACGCATAACAACCCACACATAAACATAAATATAAGTACACATGCATGCACACATATGCATAAGCACACATGTGCATGTGTATGCACACACAAACATACACATGCATTACACACACATGTGCTAAAACACACACAAACATGCACAAACACAACTATACATACAAACACACACACACACACTTGTATGCACTCACATACACGCATTTGCATGGACACACACATCCACACACATGCACATGCACACACACATTCACACAAGCCCACATACACACATGCGCATGCACAAATACACATGTGTGCATACACCCACACATGCATACACACACACAAGTGTTCATTCACACACATGTACTTACACACAAACACATTCATAGTAAGACAAATATGCACCCACACACTCCCACAAGCGAACATGCACACATACACTCAAAAGCACACAAAGTCACACATGTTCACATATGTAGATGCACATGCACATACCCATGTAGGCGGGAGCACGCACACACATATACACACAAGCACAAACATACAACATTACACACACACATACAGAAGAACACAGACATGCACCAGCACGCACATGCAAACACAAACACAAGACTGCTTGTACATAAGCTAACACACATGCATGCATGCAAATGTGTGTATGTGCACACACATACATGCACATATGCATATGCACACACACATCTGCACATAAACATTCACATACACACACCCACACATAACCATGCACACACATAGGCACACGTGCACATAAAGGTACAAGCCGTGTAGACACATAAGCACGCACACATAGACAACAAACATGCACACAAACCTACACACACATGTGCATACACACTAACACACGTGCACACACATAGATACGTACACAGCCACACACATACAAACACATATACAGTACATGCACATGCATATGACACAAATTGATTAGAACTAATGTGTAAGCACACACATGCATGTACACATAGAACAACAAAAATACACTTACACACACATACACACAAGCACGCATATGCAAATAGACATAGTCATGCAACAATACTAGCAAATGAAACTATGCATGTGCAAGCAAACACACACACACATGCACACATACATAGATACACACTTGCACACACATGCACATGCACACCCATATGGACATTCATGCACTCACACATACATGCATAGACACCCACATAAATGCATATAAGCACACATAACACACTAACAAACTTGCATACATCAACACGTGCACACAAATAGACACACACATGTATACAGACAAACACACACCTACATAAAGGCACAAACACATGCATACATGTATGCTCACATAACATTTACAGATGTACTCATCCATACATGCACATGCACACATATATGCATGACACAAAAGAACACATACACATAGGCACACACAAGCACACATGCAAACATTCATACAAACACGAACACATATATACAGACACACATACACACATGCATAAGCACATGGATATACATACTACATAGGCACACTCACAGTCACAGACACATGTATAGTTTCACAGACATGAACACACACAAGAAGACACACATGCACAAAAAAAACACATGCATGCATGCACGAACACACACAAATGCACATAGATGTACAAATGCTAACAAACACAAACACATACAGATGTGTGCATGCACACCTGTACATGCATGCACACACACACACAAACACATATATGCATGTGCACATTCACAAATCTAGACAAACGCACATGCACACATGCATGCATAGACACAAAAAAATACACTCACACATGCACACACAAACAAACAAACACATACTTATATATTGACACATATGTACACATATATGCATGCACACAAGCACACATGCTTGCATAGACACACACACAAATACACAGATGCACAAATGCATAGTCACATACACACACACACACACATACACATATAGATACACATGTGCACACACACACACACACATGCACACACTCGGACACACATGCACACACACACACATAAATACGTACATGTACACATATTTGTAGAAAAACACACACGCACACATACACAAAGGCCTATAAGCAAAAACATACACACACACATATGCACAAACAAGCACATATGCCATATAGACACATGCATAGATGTAAGCACACACATTCTCGTACACACACAAAAATACACATGAACAGACACACATGTAAACAAACATGCACATGAACACACAAAAATAAACACACACCCACAAAATGTAGACACATGCACGCACACAATACACACACACACACATGCAACACACATGCACACAAAGGCAAATGCATATGCACACATACACATGCACAAACACACTAATGCATGCACACATAGACAAACACACACATATGCACACACCTATGTACACTCACATGCAAACGAAAGCACACACATGCATACACATATATACACACACACCTACACAAGCACACACATACACCCACACACACCTGTTTACACATGCACTAATAGTTGCACATATATTCATGCACATGATGCATATGTACACACACACATGCAAAACAAGTGCACATACACAAGTTGATGCACATAAATGCATGCACACACACCCCCACAAAATCAACCACAAAAAAAACTTACATGCATACAAGCACACACTCAAGAACACTCATGCAAGCACAAACACACACACACACATGCACAGAGAAAATGCACACATGCACACACTCAAACATATGCACATATGGAGATGCACACACATATGCACTCACTCAAAGACACATGTTCACAAACTCTCATATGCACACATGCACACACACACACATGTGCATGTGTTCACGCACTCACACACACATGTGCAAAGACATGCACATGCACACATGGACACATGAACACGCACACTACATACACATATGTAAATGCATACACACACACAAGCATGCACACATGACACACACACACCTACACACTTCAACACACACACGCACAAATGCACTCACTTACACACACATGTGAATGTCTGCATGTGTAGCACAAACACCAACATAGACACCCCCACATACACATGCACACATACATACATTCATGCATGTTTATATGCACATAAACCCATATGCACATGCACACACACGCACACATTCATGAACACACACAAATGACATGTAAATGGACACAAAAACATATAAGCACAAATATGCAAGCACACAATCACAAATACACATGCACACATATGCAAACACATGCACACCTTACCCTAAACGCACATGAACTTACACACGCTTACACGCACAATAACATGCATACATATGTAAAGGCACACACACACACACAAGTACACAAATAAACACAGAAACGTATACACACAAATACATATGCACACACACGTAGGTGCACACTCTCACCCATATTCACACCCACACCCACACATATGCACACACGCATGCATAGCACAAACACATGCACACACAAAAGCAGAAACATGCACACATCATGCTCAAATATGCACACATACACACAAATATGCAAAGACACATGCATGCATACACAAACACAAACACCTACATATGCACAAACATTCGTGTAGAGAAACACACATGAACACATGCACACAAGCACATGTGTATGCACCCATGCATACATTCACATGAACACATGCACACAAGCACATGTGCATGCACCCATGCATACATTCATACACATTCACCCCCACACACACATACATATACACATGCAGACAAACTCATGCAAGTACATGCATGCACACACATACACATTCATATGCAAACATTTGCATTAGCACTCACACACACACACATGCAAACATGCATAGACACAAACACATTAACACTCATAAATGACCATGCACTCACATGTACACACACACACATAAAGACATGCGTTTAGGGAGACACGTGCACATGCACATACACATTCAAAAGTGCATATAGGCATCCACAGACACACATAAATGCATACACACAAACCTACACACACATGCACACACATGTGCATGAAAAAATAAAATAACATGCACATGTACAAAGACATAAGTATGCACACATGCATGAACACACACACCCTTGTACACACATGCATACAATCACATGCACATGCACATGCATACACATGTGCTCGCACAAACACAAACATGCACTAATAAAAACATAGAAACACAAACTCATAGAAACACAAATAGCCAAAAATAGTAGATGCATACATGGGCACACACATGCACACACATGTGTCCATCCATGTGCACACATGCATACACTTGCATAAGCACACACATGCTTATAGATGAACTTGCACACACACATGTGTACACATGCTGTCACATGCATAAACACACACGCACACTTGCACGTAGGCATGCCAACATGTATACATGTGTACACAGATACTATACACACACAAATACAAACACACATGCACATACTCATGTACAAATGCACCTATACGCATGTATACAAATGAATATTCTCACATGCACATATGAACATACACAAACACAAACAAACTCACACATATACAAGCACACACAGATACACACACATTCACATGCACCCACAAAAAATCATGCTCAAGCACATACACATGCATGCACACATAAAAACATACACACATGTATACATTCACATGCACCTTCCCACACACACACAAACACACATACACATCTATAAAGGAACACACACACACACACAAATATATATATATATATATATATATATATATACATATGTCTATGTATATGTATATGTAGACATGCACATGCATAGAAAGTCACACACACACACAAATGAATATGCACATGCACACATTCACAAAGACTCCAAAACACACATACACACGCATGATCATACACACACACATGCACACTTGTAGAAAAGTGTACATGCACATAGTCACAAAAATATACACACACACTTACACATGCATGCACACACACACAGGCATACAGTCACACACCAATATGAACACACACATACACATCCACACACACATGCACAAATGGACACACACAAACACAACCACATAAGTGTGCACACACACACACACAAATGCACATAAGGACATACACAAAGCTACACAAACACTCACACATATGCACACAAAATCACATACATAGAAGTACATACATGTGGGAACATGCATGCACACACACACAAACATACATATGCACACACACAATACACACATGGACAATCACACATGCATGTGTAGACATAGGCATACACAAAGACCCACACATGCATACTAATACACACACATTCATTCAAGTATTCATACACACACATTTGTGCACACAAATGCACACACATACACACACACACATGTACAAACATGTAAACAAAGACATACACATGTGCACACACATACACACATACACATATGCACATACACAGCACACACATACAAAATCATACACATACACATATAAGTACAAATGTAGACCTAGACACATACACTCACTTGCACACAAACTAACTCAGGCACATTCATTGACACACACACATATAGACACGTGCATGTCCAAATGCACACACAAACATGCACACAGACATATGCACACCTATATATAAGCAAACACACATGTATGCATGCTCACATGCAAACACACATGCACACACATATATACAATCACATACATGTCTACACACACATGCACGAATGAACACATGCACCCACGCACACATTGTGCTAATGTACATACACAAATGTATAAGCACACAGATGTACTCGCACACACACATATACTTATGAACATGCACACACACACCCATATATACACCCCCAGATGCACACTTGTATACACATCCACATGCATGCACACTGACACATACACACATGAATGCACACACATGCACATACACATACACGAAGATATACACACACACATGCACATGTACATGCACATGCACAGCCACATACACATGTGCTCATGAACACACACACACATGCACCAATACACACAAACACACACACATGGATGCACAAGCACATAATCACATGCATGCGTACAAATACATGCTTAAGAAAACATAAAAGGACAAACATACACAAGCTTGCACACATTTACATAGACACATTCACATGCCTAAACTAATATGTGCATAAATGCACACACACATGTGTGCACTGACATTTGCACACATGTATGTGTGGACAAAGATGTGAACACACATAGAAAAATGCATGTACACATGCACACATACACGCATACACACATGTGCAAACATGCACATGCACACACCATGCACAAGCACAGATGTGGGAAAATAGATACACAGTAGACACAATACAACCAACACACACACACACACACGCATGCACACACGTACACACAGAAAACACATGCATGTAACACACACATGATTCGAACACACAAACTTACACATCATATATGCACATGCACTCACATATATGTACTAAAAATAGATAAAAACAAACACACATACACCAAAACACACAAATGCACACATGCACATACATGCTTGAACACATGTACAATATGCACATATGTACAAATCCTCAAATACACACATATAAGAACACACAAGCACGCACGTACTCATGTGGAGATATACACATGCACCCACACATATAGTTTTGCATAGACACACACACAAACATGCACATGCATGCATGCACACACACACACATGCACCTACACATGCACATGCACACACACAACACAAAGCACACGCAAAAAAAAAACTCAAGATATGCTCACTTATGTATACACACACACATAGACAAGCACCTAAATATCGATGCATGCAATTACATGCATTAAGACATGCACACTCATGCACAAACACTTTGAGGCACACACACATACTTATGCACAAGCATGCACATGCCAACACACCCATGCACACAAGCACACACACATACACACGCACAGACACACACACACTTAAAGCACATGTAAACTCACACAAGCACACAAAAAGACATTCACATGCACACATGCATAAATGAACAAACACAAATGCATTCATGTATACAAACATATAGAAACACATGTGTGCACATGCACACATATAAGCTTACACGAAGATACTTACATAAACACACATGCATACACACATATGATCATGCACATGCATATGCACATACATGCACATACGTATATGAACACACATACTCACACCCACACATAAGAACACATGCACACACATATGAGCACACAAACATAAGCACACATGAACAAATGTAAACACACATGCATACCCATGCATAAACATGTGCACTTGTTGGTGTAACATATAAATGTGCACAACACAAAATGTATAGACACAAGCACAAAAAGATAAGCATATATGCACACATGTAAACACACAAAACATTAACACAAATGTGTGCACACACACATGCATGCATACACACACACACACACAATGCATATGCCCATGTAGTACACACTTGAATACATGTGCATGCACATACACACACACCCACATGAGCACACACACAAACTCACATGAACATGCACACACAAATACACCCACATGCATGCATGCACACTTGCACATGAACACATCCACACATAGATAAGAATGCATACACATGGACACACATGCATAAACACAGACCTCCATGCATATGCACATACACATACACAAACAAATGAAAACATGCATACACATGCACACACATGCATCTATATGGATGCACACACTCACACACACCTAAACACATGCATAAACATGCACATGAGCATGCACGAATGCATGTACACATACACAAAAGCTTGCACACACTTACACACACAAACATACATAGACACATGCACACACAAACATGTGTATGCACATACATGCATAGAGGCACACAAAAGCATGTAACCACTCATACACATATGAAACTATGCAGACATGCACATGTACCATGCATGTACATATTCACACCCACTAGTGCATGTACACATACACATACATAAATGCACATAAAAACACACTTACAAAGATAGAAACACACACATATATGCACACACACATGCACATTTGTACACACTTACCCCATCAAACCACCCACAACACACATATGCACGCACCTATCCACTCACACATACATGTACACAAATGCATACATGCATGAATGTATGTATGAACTCACACATGAATGCATGCACACATTCATGCACCCACACATGAACAAACAAGTACACATGAACACACACAAATGGACTTGCGTATGCACATATAAGCACTCACATGCATGCACACACAAACAAACTCCCGCATGCACACAAGCGCACACATTCACACATATAGGCACAAACATTCACACACACAAACATATGCATAAACACAGTCACACATAAGAACACACAAATGTTTGCACACATGCATGCTCCCAGATGCACACACATGCTATGACACAAAAAACTCACATTCATACACATGCATGCAAATATGCAAAAACAATTGCACAAACTCTCCCTTATATGCATACAAAAACTAATCAACTCACTCTCACACACATACATGCATATGCATCACCATGTAGACATGTGCAATTATATATAGAAACACATGCACAAGACAACACATGCATGTATTAACATGCACAAGCACACACACACAAATGAACAAGGGCACAAACATACGCACACAAATGTATGCACATGCACACACATGCATACACACATGCATGAACATGCACACATACACATACACCTATGCACACATACAACACACACACTTGCATGTACACACACACACACACAAGTATGCACATGCACAAACATACATGTACGCACATGTGCAAATGCACATACATATGTACAAGCATGCACACTCACATGAAAGCACATGCATGTAGACATACATGCATGTGCATACATGGACACAAACACATGTATATAAATATATATGCACATGAACACACACACACATGCACTTACTCATATGCATGAATACATGCACAAGCACACAAATGGATACTAACACAGTCACATGCACAAACATAGAAACATACTCATGCATGTACAAATATCTATATATACACATATGCATGCAGACACACACACACTAACACAAACACATGCACAAATACATAGACTCACCCACACACACACCTGTGTTAACAAACACATACACGTGTACATACACACACACACAAATATGAAAATGCACACATGCACATACATGAATGCTTACATGTACAAACATGCACACACATACCCACACACATAAGCACACACACATACATCTATACAAATGCATGCACATCTATACAAAAGCACACACACACACATACAAGAACACACAAACATGCATGCACACACACACACATGCACACCAACACACACACATGCAAAAACATAGACTTACACATGGATGCACACATACATGCGCATGCACTCACATAGGTACATATGCATGCACACATATAGGTTCAGACATATGCACACACACACACACACAAGCATGCACATGCTCACAATCATTCATGGACATGCACATTCATGTACACATGCACATTAACATACACATGCACTCACTCACATACATAATCAATAGGATGCACACACAAATACACACATAGACACATACACACATGCACTTGCACTTATGAACGTGCATGCAAGCATGCACAATTCATAAACTCACAGTCACACTCGTGCATGCATGCACTCATGCACACACATACACAAACACACCCATGCACACTGAAATATGTACACATGTACATACACAAATGCACAAATTTGCATATACATGTACACAAATGTATAGGCACACAAACTCGTAGACACATGCACATATTGGCACACATGCCTACACGCACACACACCCCTATATAAACATATGCACACAAACATGCACATGCACATATACATGCACACACAAATACACAGGCACACGTATCCAAACATATGTGCACATTAGCATATAGACAACCCACACAAATGTACACATACAAATGCATGCACATCCATATGCACAAACTCAAATGCATATGCAAGCACACATCCACACACACCCACACATGTAAACACATGCACATTAACATGTACAGATATATATAAACACACACACATGCACACACAAAGTCACATAGATGCATGCCCTTGCACACACACAGCATGCACACATACTCCCACACATACACACACAATCGTAGATGCATACATAGATATGCACACATAGACATGGACACACACAAGCAAGCAGACATGCACAAACCTACACACACACACATATGCATATATGCAAAAATACACAAATGTATATGCTCACCACTAATAACATAAAAAATAAATATTCACACACACACACATGCACAAGCAGATGAACAAACACACACACACAAACATACACATACACACATGAGCACAAGTAAATGCATAAACACACTCAAACATGTACATGCAAGCATACTCATTCACACACACATGCACAAACATAAATTCACACCTTACACAAGCACACATGCACAAACAAATGTACATGTACATGCACATGCACATACATACACTCTTAAGCACACACACACACACATGAAAAGGTATTGGGGTATGCGTCTGTGTGGGTGTGTGTGTGTATCTATGTAATTGTCTACCTATGTATGTGTATACCTATGTGCAAGTGTGTAAGTGTATGTGTGTGTATTCATATTTGCATGTGTGTAGCTATGTGAGTATGCATGCATGTGTGTGTGTGCATGCATTCTTGTGTGTGTGTGTGTGTTTGTGTATGTGTGGGTGCGTGTTCTGTGTATGGTTGGGTGTGTGCATGTCTATGTGTATGTGCACATGCATAAATGCATATGTGTGGGTGTGAATGTAAGTTTATGTGTGTGTGCTTGTGTGTGCATGTGTCTATGCATTTGTGAGTCTATATTTCCATGTGCATGGGTGTGTTTCCATGTAAATGTGTATCTCTATGTGTGGCATTTCTGAGCTTGTGTGTGTATTAATGTGTATGCACATGTGTGTTCATGTGTGTGTGTGTGTGTGTGTGTGAGTGCTTGTGGATTTGTATTTGTATTTGTGTGTGTGTGTGTGTGAGCATATATGCATGTGGGTGTGTTTGTGCATATGGGTGTGTACATGTACGTGGGTGCTTATGTGTTTGAATGCAAATGATAATTTGCATTTGTGTCTGCATGTGTGTGTGCTTGCATCGATTTGTATGTGTACATTTTTTTGTGCTTCTACATATAGGTGCATGTGTGCAAATTGGTCTACATATATGTGAACAAGTGTGTATACACTTGTATGTGCTATGCATGTGTATGTGAGTGTGTGCATTTGTGTGTGCATGTGAGTTGGTTCATGTGCGTGTGAGCATATGAGTGTGCATATGCATGGGTGGGCATGTGCATGGGTGTGTGTGTGTGACCATGAGTCTTTATGTGTTTGTGTATGTTTGTGCATATGAGTGTGTGAGTGTGCAGGCAAGTGTGCTTGTGTGTATAGGAACGTGTGTGCACATTCATGTGGGAGTGCATGGGTGTGTACTGTCTATGCATGCACATATGTTTATATTTTTTGTCTATTCCTATGGGCCCTTGTGCATATGTATGTGTGCTATGTGTGCATTTATGCATGCATGTAGGTGCGTGTGTGTATTTATGCAGGCATGTGTGTGTGCACATGTGTGTATGCTTGTGTATCTTTGCATGTGTGTTATGTGTGCATGAAAATGTGCATGTGTATTGCTATGTGTGTGTGTGTTTGTGTGAGTGTGTGAGAATTTGCAAATGTGTGTTGGTGCATGTGTGTGCAAGTATGTGTGATTGTTTGTGTGCATGTTTATACATGTATGTATGTGGCTGTGTGTCAACGTGCATGTGTGCATGCTTATGTCTTTGTGTGTTTGTGCATACATATGCATGTGTATGTGGGTTTGTGTGTCAGTGCATATGCTTGTGTGTATGAGTATGCATGCATATATGTCTGTGTGGGTGTGTTTGCTAGTGTGCATGCATGTATGTGTGTTCATGTTTGTGTGCATGCTAACACTTGGGCCATGCATGCATGTGTGTGTATGTCTGTCAATGTGTACGAGTGTTCATGTGCATGCATTCTTTGTGTGTGCCTGCTTGTGTGCATGTGTGTGTACATTTTTTATGTATGTGTGCATGTTTGTAACAATGTGTGCTTGTGTATGTGCATTTGTGAGACTATGGGTGCATGTGGGTGTGCTTGTTAGTGTGCATGTGCATGTGCTTCTAAACTTATGTGTGTATGTATGCATTTGTGTGTGTACATATGCAAATGTATTTTTACATGTGTGTTTTTACATGATCATACATTTAAATAATTTTATTCTTGTGTGTGTGCATGTGGATGTGTGTGCAAGCATGCATGCATCTTTGTGTGAGAGTGCATGTGCAAAGGTCTTAATGTATTTGCAAGTGTGTGCGTGTGTGTCTATGCATGTGTGAAAGTGTTTGTGCATATTATCATGTGTGCATGTGCATTTGTGTGTGTGCACATGCACATGCATGTGCATGTGTGTGTGTGCACATGCACATGCATGTGTATGTGTGCGTGTGTTTGTTCATTTGTGTGTGATTGAAAAATATGAGTGTGCATGTTTGCTTGCACGTTCATATATGTGTCTGTGTATGCATGTGCGTGTGTGCTTGTGAGTGTGCATGGGCGAGTGCATGTTTGTTTATGTGTGTGCATTCGTGCATGTGTGTTTGGTTGCGTGTAAGTATGTGTCTTGATGGGCGAGTGAGCATGTACAAGCTTGTATGTGTGTATGTGTATGTGCACAAGTGCATGAGTGTGTGTGCATAATCGTGTGTGTATGTGTGCATGTGCATGCATATTTGCATCAACACTAATGTGTGTGCATTTGTGCATGTGTGCTTATATTTTTTTTTGCATGTGTGTTCTATTATATGTGTGTGTGTTTTTGTACTTTTGTGTGTATGTGTGAAAGTGTATTTCTATTCATGTGCATATGTCAATGCATATGTATGTGTGTGTGTGTCTTTATGCATATGTGTGGGTTTGCATGTGTGTGCATGTACATGTGTGTAATTGTATTCATGTGTACGTGCATGTGCATGTGTGGGCGTATGTGTGTGTATGCATGTGTGTGTGCATGGGTGCATATACCTGAGTACATGTCTATGTTTGAGTGCATAGATGTGTGTGTGGGTGCATGTCTTTTTATTTTTGTTCATGTGTGTTTGTATGTGTGCAAGTGTGTGTACACATAGGCAAATGTATGTATGTTTGTGTGTGTGCTTGTGCAATTGTGTAGTTATGCATGTGTCTATGTGTGTTCATGTGTATGTGCATGTGCAAGTGTGTGATTGTGCATGTGTGTCTGTGTGTGTGCACACATGTATGTGCATGCATGTTTGTTCTTGTGTGCATGTTTGTGATTGAGTTTTTCTATCTATCTGTGCTTGTGTGTCTGAATGTTTGTGTGTGTGTTTGTAAGTGTGTGTGTGTGTGTGTGCTAATGGATGTACATGCAAGTGTATGCATGTGTGTGTGCATATGTGTGTGCATGTACGTGTGTTTGTCCCTATGTGTTGACGCGTGCATATGTGTGTGTTTCTTTGTGTATGCATGTGTTAGTTGTTCTGCATGTGATTGTATGTGTTTGTGTGAATGTGCACTTAGGTTAGTGTGTGGGTGCGTGAGTGTGTATGCCTGCACATATGCATGTTTACATGCATGTGTTTGTGTGTAGGTTTAGTACATTGATACAAATGTGAAGGTGTGTTTAAGTGTGTACATGTGTTTGCGTGTGCGTATGTGCATGTTTTCTATGTGTGGGTGTGTGTGCTTATGTGTTTATGTGTAGGTGTGTGAGAGTGTGTTCTTTTGTGTGTGCACGTCTGTTTGCATGTGTGTGCAAGTTTTGACCATTTCTGTGCAAGTGTGTGTGTACATCTATGCATGTGCTTGTGCATGCATGTCTATCTATTTGTGCCAATGCTTTTGTGCAATGTATGTGAGTGTGCATGTGTGTGCATGCATCTTTATGTTTATGATCATATGTGTTGGTGTGTGTCTGTACACATGGGGGCATGCACCCTTGTTTGTGTGTGTGCATGTGCTTGTGTGTATGTGTTTGTGTGTGCATGTTGGTGTGTGGGTGTGATGCTTGTGTGTGTATGTGTATGTGTCTATGGGCATGTGCATGTGCATTTATATTTATGTGTGTGTGTGTGCATGTGTGTGTGTGTGTGCACATGTTCTTGTGTGCCTGTAAGACTATGTGTATGCATGTCTATAGGCTTGTGTATGTGTGTGTGTGCATGAATGTGTGATTGCTTATGTGTTTATGTGTGTGTAGGTGTGTGTGTGTGTGTGTGTGTGTGCATGTAAGCATGTCTAGGTGTGTGTACATGTGTGTAAGTGTGTGTGTGTGCACTTATGTGCACGTGTGTTCTTGTGAGTGTGCCAGTATGGGTGCATGTGAGAGTGCAAGCATGTGTGCATGTGCATGTATGTGTGGCTAAGTGTGTGTGTGTGTGCATTTGAGAGCACAAGTATGTGTATTCATGTGTACATGTATGTATGCCTTGGTGCATGTGCACATGTGTGTGTGTGTATTTGTGTGCATGTATTAGTTTCTGCATTTGTGTGTGTGTGTGTGATGTGTGCATGTGTGTATGTGTATATTTGTGTGAGTGTATGGGTGTGTATGTGTTTATGCTTGTGCCTTAGTATGTGTGTGTGTGTGTGCGTAGATGTATATGTGTGTGTGCATGTGCATGCATGTCTATGTCTACATGTACCTATGGTTGTGCAAGTGCATGTGTGCATGAGATAGTGCATGTGCATACCTGTGTGTAGCCATGGTTGTTTTCACGTGAGTGCATAGTGCATGTGTATGTTTGTATTCCTATGCTTGCATGTGTGTTTTTGCATGTGTGTGTGTGCATGTGTGTATGTATGTGTGTGTATGTGTTAGTGGTTCTGTGAGTCCATGCATTTGTGTGCATGTGGGTGCATGTAAGAAGGTGTGGTTATACATTTATTTTTTGTGTGCAGTTGCTTTTGTACCTGTATGTCCATGCACATGTGTTTGTGCATGCATTTTATGTGCATGTGTACATGGACTTGTGTGTACATGTGTGTGTGTGTGCTTCTTCTTATTTCTAGGTATGTGTGTGTGTGCTTGTATGTGTGCATGGGTGCATGCATGTGAGTGAGTGGTAGTGTGTGGGTGTTTTTGTACTTGTTTGTTTGAGTGTATCTATGTATGAGTGTGTGTGCATATATGGGTGGGTGTGTTCATATGAATATGTGTTTGTATAGGCAATGTGCTTTTTGAACATCCATGTGTACACGTGCATAGATTTATATGTGTGCATATGTGTGTGTTTGTGTGCATATCTATATGTGTGTGTCTATGCATATGTATGTCTAAGTGTGTGTGCACATGCATATGCAAATGTGTGTGTACTTGTGTATGTATGTGCATGTCTGTGTTTATATGTGTAAGTGTGTGCATGTGTATGTACTTGTTTGTGCAAGTGTTTGTGTGTATATGTGTATATGCATGTGCTTATCCATGTGCATGTGTATCTATGTGTGTGCAAATAGCTGTGCATGTTTGTGAGCCTTTGTCTATGTTTGTGCCCATGCATATGAATGCAAATGTGTATGTATATTAGTGCATGAGCAATTGTGTTTGTATGCATGTGCATGTGTGCATGTGTGTGAGTTTGTGCATGTGTGCATCTCTATATGTGTGTAAATGTGTGCATATGTTTATGTGTGAGTATGTGCATGTTAGTGTCTATGCATAGGCCTCTATGTGTGCCTGTGTGTGGGCATGTCTATATGTGTATGCATGTGTGTGCGGTGTGTGAGTGTGTGTCCATTTATGTGTGCTTGTGTGCATATTTGAGTGCATGTGGGTGTGTGTGTGTGTACATATGCTTATGTTTCTATGTGCATGTTTCTACATGTTTGTGAGCTTGTGTGTTCAAGTCTATGAGCTTCTATGATTGTGTGCCTATTCATGTGAGTGTGCTTGCATGTGCATGTATGTATGCATTTGTATTAGTGTACATGCATGTGCATTTGTGATCAAATTAGTGTGCATGTCTGTGCTCGGGTGCTTTTATGTTTATGTGTGTGTGCATCATTACATGTTTTTTCATGTGTGTGTTGTGTTGTTGGATGTGTGTGTTTGTGTGTCTATGCATAGGCATGTGTGTGTGCATATGTGAGGGCATATGTGTGTGTGTGTGTGCATGAATGTGTGTATGTGTGTGTGAGTGCATCTTTGCATTCTTGTTTGCGTGTGTGTGTGTGCATACATGTGTGTCATTGTGTGAATGTGTGTGTGTTTGTGTGTCCATGTGGCTGTATGGGCATGTGTGTACATGTATTTGTTGTGGGCTTGTGTGTGCAAGTGTGTCTACATGCATTCATGTGTATGTGTGTGCATGTGCATGCATCTACATGTGTGCATGTATATGGGTCTATGAGTCTATGTGTGCAAGTCTATAAGACTATGGGTGTGTGTTTTTGTTCCTATGTATGAGTGTGAGTATCAATGTGCTTATATGTATGCATGCATGTGTTTGCTTATGTGTGCATGTATGTGTGGGTCAATGTGCAAGTGTGAGTCTGTGTGTGTTTGCACATTTGTTTGTATGTGTATGTGTAAGCATGTATGTTTGTGTGTGCATTTGTGTGCACGTGTGTATTTGTGTGCGTGCCTGTGTGGGTACATACGTGTGTGTCCCTGTCTGTGTGAATGTGTGAGTGCGTATGTGTGCATGAGTGTATGTGTTTGTGTGTTGGTGTTTGCACATGCATTGGTGTATGTATTTGTGCGTGAGTGTGTTGTTTGGATGTGTGCATGTGTGTGCATAGATGTGGGTCTATGTTTACACATGTGCTTCCATATGTGTGCATGTGTGTGTGTGTGTCTATGTGGATAGATATACCTATGTTTATGCATGTGTGTACATGCATGCACATGTGTGTAGGTGTGCATGTGTTCATGTGAGCACACAATGTCTGTGTGTGTGCATGTATGTGCATATGCTTGAGTGTGTGTGTTTGTGTACATCTGTGTGTCTATGTACATGTGTGTGGTTCTATGTGTTTATGCATTTTTATGCATATGGGAGAGTGTAAATGTGTGTGGGTGTGCATTCTATTTCATGTACATATGCTTTTATACATATTTAGCCATGCATGTGTGTTTGTGCTTATGTTTTATGTATGTATGAGCATGGCCTTGCGTTGCATGTGCGTATGTATGTGTGAGTGTGTGATTCATGTATGTGTGTTTGCATGTGTGCATGTGTTGAAGCATACATGTGTGTGAGCATGCATGCATGAGTGAGTGGCTGTGTGTGTGGGTGTGTACTTGTGCATGTGTGTGGGTGTGTGCATGCTTGCAGGATTTACTTATGTGCATCTATGTGAGTCAACATATGGATGCATGTTCTTGCTTGTGAGTGTTTGAACACACACTTGTGTGTATGTGTATTTGGGTGCATCTATATACATCTATATATGTGTATATTTTTATGTGTTTGTCAATGCATATTAGTGTGAGGGCGTGTGTGAACGTGCATGTGTGTATGTTTTTATGCATCATTTGTGTGTGCATCATGTGAGTGTGCATCAATTTGTTTGTGTGAGTGTTCATATTTGTGTACTTGTGTGTGCATATGTGTGTTATTGCATGTGTGTCTATGAGCCTTTGTGTATGTTTGTGTTCCTATGCATGTGAATGTGCATTTATGTGCGTGAGTGTATATGTTCTCCTACATATGCACGTGTGCATGGGTACATGGAAGTCTCAGTGTGTGAGTAAGTGCATGTGCAAGCTTTTGTGTGTGCAAGTATGCATGTAATTAGTGTGAGTGCGTGCATATGAACATCATTGCATTGGTGTCTATTTGTTCCTGTGCATGAATGAGTGTGCTTTTAGGTACGTGCATGCATGTGTGTGTGTGTGTTTGTGTGTGTGTGTTCATGTATTCATGTGTGCATGCATGTTTGTGTTCATGTCTGTGGTTGTTTCTATGTGTGTGCAAGTCATTGAGTTTGTGTGCATATGTGTGTGCCTATATGGATGCATGTGTTCATAGTATTGTGTGTTTATGCTTAGATACTTATGCATTATGCTTGTGCAAGTGCATCTATGAATGTTTATATGTGTCTGTGTTCATATATGCAAGTGCAACCATGTGCATGTGAATGTGTGGTTGGATGTCTGTGTGTGTGGCTGAATGTGCACATGTGTTTGTGAGTGTGCATGTGTGTGTGTGTGTTGTGTGTGAACATATGTGTTTTTAGATGCATGCAAGTGTGTTTTTGCATGTGTGTGCATGTGAGCAAGCATGTCTACGTGTGTGTTTTGGTAGGTGAATGTGTGCATGTGTGTGTGTATGTACATGTGTGTTTTTTGTGTGCATGTGCACACATGTTTATGTTTGTGTGTGCTTGTATATTTTTGTGGGTGGTTTCATGTGTGTGTATGTGCATGTGTTTGTGTATAATGTGTGAGCATGTTTGTGTGTGTGTGTGTGTGTGTGTGCTTATAGGCATATATGTGGGTGTGACTATGTGTGTGCATGTGCATGTGCATGCATTTGCATGAATAAGGATGTGGTTTTGTGTGTATGTGTGTGTATGTATGGACATGCATGCATCTTTGTGTATGTGTGTGTGTGTTTGTGTGTATGTGTATTTATATATGCACTTGCATGGTTATGTGTGTGTATTGTGTGTGTGCACATTACGTATTTGTAAGGGCATGCATATGTGTACCTTTTTGTGTACATGTGTCTATTTTTGTACATATGTGTTACATGTAAATGTGCATGTGGTTCGTGTCTATGCAAATTTGTGTGCATATGCATTTGGGTCTGTGCATATGTGCCTATGAGTGCATGTAGGTGTGTGTGTGGTTATGTCTGTGCATTCATGAGTGTGTATATGTATGTATGTGTAGGTTGTGTGCATGCTCAAGCATATGTATGGGTAGGTAAGTCTACATGTCAATTTGTGTTTGCTTGTATGTGTGTGTGTGTGTGTGTGTCTGCAAGTTTATGTGCATCTATGTATGTGTTTGTACATGTGTCTATGATTGTGTGTGCCCATGCATGCATATGTGCACATATGTGCACATTCATGCATTTATGTGTGTACATGTGTGTATGTATCAGTGTGTGTAGGTGTTGGTGTATGCATTTGTGTATGCATATGTGCATGCATGCCTGTTTGTTATGTGTGTGCATGCATGTGTGTGTTAATAAAATTGTAAATGCATCCATGCACGTGCACGTGTGCCTATGCAAGTGGACATGTGTGTGTGCATTTGTGTGTGCATATGCATATATGTGCATGCGTAAGTGTAGATGCATGTGTATGTGTGCATGTTATTGAGTGTGTATATGCATGAGTGCATGTGTATGTTCATGTGCATGTGTGCATGATTGTGTGTGTATGTGTGTGCATGCAAGCAAGTGCATGTGTGTGTTCATGTATGTGTGCATATGTGCATATATGCATATGTGTGGGCCTATATGTATGCATGTGTGTGTATCCATGTAGATGCATTTGCATGTATGTGTGTGTGTGCATGTCTAAGAATGCATTTGTGCACGTGTGTGCTTGGCGTGCATACGTGTATGTGTGCATGAATGTTTGTGCTTGTGTGCTTGCATGTGTGCATGCATATGACTATGTGCATGTATATGTGTGCATTTTCATGGATGTACATTTGTGTGAACTAATGTGTGTTTGTGTATGTGTGTGCATGCAAGTGTATGGGTGCGTGTACCTATATGTACATGTGTGCATGCATGTTTATGTGTGTTTGTGCATGTGTGTGTTCATGCATGTGTTTGTGAGTTATTCTACATATTTTTACATTGTTTATGCACGTTTGTGTGCCTACATGTGCACGTGTGTCTAATTGCATATGTGCATGTATGTGCATTTTTCTATGTTTGTGTGTGTGTCCATGTGTGATTCCATTTGTGTGCATATGTGCATATCCTTACATGTATATGGATGCACATGTGTGTGTCAACATCTGTGTATATGTGCATGTGTTTTTGTGTGTGTGTGCATGCTTGTGCATGTTTGCATGTGTGCATGTGTTTGTACGTGTGTGCGTGTGTGTGCATGTATGTGTGCATGCGAGTGTGTGTGTGTGTATGTGCATTTGGGAGTGCCTATGCATGTGTGTGCATGCACATACATGTGTGTGTGTGCCCCTATTTGTTTGCGTGTGTGGTTATACATGTGTGCATGTGCATGATGTGCAAGTGTGTCCATGTATAGGTGTATGTGTCTGTAAGGTTGTGCATATGCATGTATGTGTGTGTGAGTGAACAGGTTTGTGTTTGTGTGCATTATGGCTAGAGTTTGTGCACATGTTGTCGATATGTGCATGCATGTGAGCATGCGTATCAATATGAGTTTGTGTGTGTAGGAGTGTGTGCATGTGTCTACGTGTGGGGGAGTTTGTGCCTATGTGTGTGCATGTGTGTGTGCTTGTGTGTGTCTGTGTGCATGTATGTGTATGTCTATATTTGTATAGGATATGAATTTGTTTGTCTTTTTATGTACTTGTTTGGTAATGTGTGAGTTCATATGTGTATGCATGTGTGCATGCATGCACATGTGTGTGTGGATGGGTGCGTGTATGCATGCAAGTGTGCACACATGTGTATGTGTGCATGCTTGTGCAAGCATGTTTTTTTATGCATTTGTGTGTGTTTGTGTATATGCAATTATGCAAGTAATCATGTGCAAGTGTGTTGTGTGTGTAGGTGTATGCATTTTCACATATGTGTGGGTATAAGTGTATGTGTGAGTGCAGACATGCTTTTTTGTGCATATGTAATGTGCTTGTAAGTGCATATGTGTGTGTGTGTGTGTTTGTGTATGTGTGAGTTTTGACTATGTGTACATGTGTTCGTGCACGCTCATGTGCATGCGTATGCATTTGCATGCATGGGTGTGTGCATTCTTGCATGTAGATGCATGTGTGTGAATGTGAGTGCATGAGTGTGTCTTTTTGTGTGCATGTGCATATATATGCATGTGTATACTTGAACGAGTATGTGTGCATATTTTTGTTTATTTGTTTGAATATACATGTGTGTGTGCATGGATGTGTGTGATTGTCCATATGTGTGCATGTACGTGTGCATGTATGTTTGTATATATGTGTGTGTGCATGCATATGTGTTTGTTTTTGGGTGTATGTGTGTGTTTATCGGTGTGTGTGCATGCATGTGCATATAAATGCATACATGTGTGTATATATGTTTGTGTACATGTGCAAGTGTGTATGTATGGGCATGTGTGAATGTGTGCATTTATGGTTGTGTTTGTGTGTGTATGTGCATGGGCATGATTGTGTGTGTGTGCTTGTGTGTGTGTGCATGTGTGTTCTTGTATGAGTGTATTTGTGTGTGTGTGTTTGCAAGTGTATCGGTGTGTGTGTGTGTGTGTGCATGTGCATATGTGAGTTTCTATATGAGCGTGTGCATGTTTGTTTGTATAATGTCTATGTGTGCATAGATACATATTGGCATTCCTATGTGCGAGTGTGTATGTGTGCATGTGTGTATGTGTGTATTTGACCACATGTGTGCACATAGGTTTGTTGAATGTGTGTGCAAGTGCATGTGCAAGCTTTTTTATGTGTGAGCTTGTACATGTGTGTGTGTGTGCATGCATCTATGCACATGTGTGTGTGTGAGTGTGATTGTGTGTATTTGTGTGTGTGCATCATCTACATTTTCCTTTGCGTGTTCCTTTACATGTGCATATGTGTGTTTATGCGAGTGTAGGTGTGTTCATGGGTGCACATGTGTGTATGGCTATGTGTGCTTGCATGCATATGTGTGTGTGCATGTGTGCATGTGTGTTTATATGCATGTTTGTGGCTGTAGGAGTGTGAGTGTGTGTGCATGCATGCCTGTGTGTGTGTAGTAGTGCACACATGTGTGCTGGTGCCTGTGTGCACTTGTGCATTTGTATGTGTGTGTATACGTGTTTGTGCATGGTGATTTATGTGTGTTCATCTGTTTGTGTCTATGCATGTTTGTGTGTAAATGTGTGACATGCTTGTGCAAATGTTTGCATCCAAATGTGTATTTGTGTGCATGTTCTTATGTGAGTTTATGTGTGTATGTGCATACATGTGTGTGCCTGCATGTGTTTGTGTGTGTACGGGCTTGTGTTATGCATACATGTGTATATGTGTGGGTATGGGTGTGCTATTGTGTGAGTGCATGAACTTAAGTGCATGTGCACGTGCACTTGTGTGAATGTTTATGTGTGTTTGTAGGCGTGCTTCTGTGTTTATGTAAGTAGATACTTGTGCATGTGTGTGTTTATATGTGTGTACATGCATAAGTGTGTAGGGTGGGGGTTGCATGTGTGTGCATGCGTACGAATTTTTATGTGTGGCTATACATATGCATTTGTGTAGTGTGTTTTTTGTCCACATGTGTGTCATGTGTGCATGCTTAAGAATGGGAGGGTGTGTGCATGTGCATGTGGGTTTATGTGTATGTGGGCATGCATGAATGCATTTGTATGAGTGTGTGTGGGTGGGAGTTCCTATGTTAGTGTTTGTGTGTGTGTCTACAAGAATGCATGCATGTGTATATGAGTGCAGGCATGCATATGTGTGTGCGAGTTAGTGCATTTGTAAAGATGTGTGTACGAGTGTATGGGTGCGAGTGTTCATTTGTTCACATACACATGTGTGTATGTGCTGCATGCATATGTGTAGTATGTGTGTACATGTCTTTACTTGTGTGTGCATGCGTACATGCACATGTGTGTACCTGTGTGTTCATGTGTGTGTATGTGAGTCTACATGCATGTGTGTCTAAGTGTATGCAAGTGGATATGTCTCCATGGGTGTATGCGTTTGTTTGTGTATGTGTTTGTGCTTACATGTCTGTGTGAATGTGCTTATGTGTGTGTATGTGTATGTTAGTCTATGCACATATATTTGTGTTTGTACTTGCATGAGTGTTATTGAGTGTGTGCTTGTGCACATGTGTAAGTGTGTGTGTGTGCATTGTTATGGGGGTTTGTGTGCATGCATTTATGTCCACTAATGTGTTTGTGCATGCTTATCTATGTATGTGTGTGCATTTATGTGGTTATGTGATTACATCTTTGTGTAAGACATTGTGTGTGTGCATGTATATTTATGTAGGAGTGTATGTGCTTGTGTATGTGCATGTGCGTGCATTTGTGTGCATGCATGTGCACACATGCATTTGCACATCAGTATATGTAATGTGTGCATGCGTGCATATGTGTGTGTGCTTGTGCATGTTTGTGTTTGTGCTTTTGCACATGTATGCAGACATGTTGCAACTATGTGCAAATGTGTGCTTGTATTTATGTTTGTGTGTGTGTGCATGTGTGTGAGCATATAAGCTTGTGCATGTGTGTGTGTGCATGCACATGTGTGTTTGTATGTGTGTGTGTTCGTATACCCTTTTGTGTATGTGTGTGCATATGCATGTGTGCCTACGTGTGTGTATATGTGTATGCATGTGTTTGTATATTGTATGTGCTTGTTTGTGCAAGCGTGTGTGTGTGCGTGTGAGTGCATGCCAACCTGTGTGTATGTCTGTGTGTGCAAGCACATGTGTATATGCATGTTATTTTTTTGTGAATGTGTCTGAATGTGCATATCTGCATGTGTGTGTGCATATGTTTGTGGGACTGTATATGTGCATGTATGTGTGTGCATGCATATGTATGTGTATGTGTGTTGTGTGTGTGTGCATGTGTTCTTGCATATAAGCACATGTCTGCTTTTGTGTGTGTGTGCAAGCACGTGTGCATTCTTACATGTGTGTGAGTGTATTTGTGTGTGTCTTTGTGTTTGTATGGGCAATGCAAGTGTATTTATATGTGTCTATTTATGCATGTGTGCATGTGTGCATATATGTATGTGTGTGTACACATATGTGTATGTGTGTGCATGTCAATATTTGTGTATGTGTGTGCATGTGTGTGCAAGTGTGTGTATTTTTGTGCATGTGTGTATTCCTGTGTGTGTGTGTGTGCATGTCTATGAGACTAAACATGTGCATGTAAATATGGGTGTGCTTGCTCATGTGCATGTGCATGTATATGTATGTGCTTATGCAAGCATATTCATGTGTGTGCATAGGTATGTGTGTGCTAGTATGTGTATGTCTGCTTGTATGTCTATGTGCACTTGTGTTGTGCACCTATGTGCACATGTTCTTGTAGATGTACATTTATGGCTACAAGCATGTGCATATATTGTGTGAGTGTGCAAGCATGCATTCATCTACGTGTGTTTGTATACGTGTGGGTATGTTTGTGTGCATGTGTGTATGTGTGTGTTTATTTGTGTGCATTTGTGTTCCTATGTTTGCATCTATGCAGGTGTATGTAAGCTTGTGAGTGTACTATGTGTGCCTATGTGCATTTGTATAGGTGCAAATACATGTGTATGTATGTGTGCAAGCTTTTGTGTATGGGTGTGCATGTTTGTGTGTGTTTGTGTGCAAGTGTGTATATGTGTATACATGTGTTTGCATGTGTGTGCATTTGCTTTCATATAAGTGCATGTGTTTTTGACTTGCACCACTGTGTTTGTTTGCCTATGCGTGCATGTGTGCATTTGTGTGCATGTGTGTGTGTGCACTTGTCTGTGAAAGTCAGTCTGTGTGGTTGTGTACATGCATGTGTGCACAAGTGCATTAATGCTTATCTATCTATATCATGTACGTGTGCATGTGTTTTATGTGTGTGTATATATGTGTGTGCTCATGTGCATGTCTATTTGTGCTTATGTATTCTTGTACATGTGTATCTACACGAGTGTGTTGCTATGTGTGGGTGTGTGTGTGGATGTGTGTGCACATATGCATATGTGTATGTGTGTGTGTGCATGTCTATTTGTGCATGTTTGTATCAATTTATGTGTGTTGTGCAAGTGCGTGTATGTGCACACACATGCATTTACATGCATGCATATGTGTGCATGTATGTGTGCCTTTTTGTGTATGTGCATGCTAGTATTTGTGTTTGCATGTGTGTGCTAGTGCACGTCTATATTCCTTTATATGTATGTGTGCGAGAATCGTTTTGCTTGTGTGTTCATGAGTGTGTATTATTGTGCATGTAAGCATTTATATGTACAGGTGTGTGAATGTACATGTGCATGTGTGAGTGCATATGTATATGTGCATGTGTGTGGGTTTGCCTCTTTGTGAGTGTGTGAGGATGTGTGTTTATGCATGTGTTTGTGCAAGTAGGTGTGCACCTATGTATGTGTGTGCCCATTCATGAGCATAAGTGCATAAGTATGTGTGTGTGTGTGTGTGTGCACGTGCTTGCGTGTGTGTGTTTTGTCATTGTTGTGAGTGTGTGGCTATTCATTTGAGTGTGTGCTTATGCATGGCTATTTCTATGCATGTGTGTCATTGTGCACGCAAGCACATGAGTATGTGTATGCATATGTATGCACGTTAGTGCATGTGGATGTGTGTCATTTTACTTGTGTCTCTACATGCTTGTGCATGTGTGTGTGTGTGTCCTTATGTTTACTTGTGTGTGCCTTTGTATGCATGTGGGTGTGTGCATCTGTATGTGCATATGTATGTGTGTGTAGGTGAGTTTGTGCATACGCATGTGTTACTGCATACACATGTTTATGTATATATGTGTGTGTGCCCACATATATGTGTGCATTTGTGTTTGTGTGTATGTGAGTGAGTGCATTCATGTGTGCGTATGTGTGTGTGCATGTGTGCATGTATACATGTGTGACTTTATGTGCTTTCGAGTGTGTGCATGCTTACGTGTGGGTGCATGTGGGTGCATGTGTGTCCAACTGTGGGCATGTTTGTGTCTGAGTTCTTGAGTGTGCATGCACTCATGTGTGTGCAAATGCCAATGTGTATTTGTATGTGTTCATGTATGTATGTGGGCATGTGTGTGATCGTGTGTGCACATGCAAGTGTGTGCATGTGGGTGCATACAAGTGTGTGTGTTTGAATGTGCATTTATGTTTGTGTATGTCTATGTGTGTGTGTCTGTTTGTATGTGTAAGGCAAGCATATGTGTGTGTGTGTGTGTGCATGTACACACTCCTATGTGCTCATGCACATGTGTGCATGTGTGTGTTTACTTGTGTGCAAGTTTGTTTATGTTTATGTTTTCTTGTGTGTGCTTATGCATGTGTATATGTCCTTATGTGTATGTATCTATGTGTGAGTATGTTTGTGTTTGTGTGTACATATGTGTATGTTGTTATGCACATCTATGTCTATATGTTTGTGTCCATCTGTGTGTGCTTGTGTATGTGTGTGTTGGTTTACATTTGAGTCCATATGTGGGGGTGTGTGTATGCATGTGATTTTGCATGTGTGTGTGCTTACATATGAGTTTGTGTGTGCATGTGAGCACATGGACAAGTGTGTGTGTATGGGTGATTGTATGTGTCCCTATGTGTGCTCATGAGTGTGTGTACAGATATACATGTGTGTGTGTTTGCATGTTAGCGCATGTGTATGTGTATGTGCATGTGTGTCTATTCCTGTGTGGGTGTGTGCATGTGTACGTGTGTGCATGTGCATATGTGTGATTGTACCTATGTGTTTGCACCTATGTGCATGTGTGTGTATGTGTTTGTAAGCACATGTATGTGTATGTGCATGCATATCAGCATGTTTGTAGGTACATTTATGTGTGCACTTCTATATGCATGTGTGCTATTTCGTGCATGTTTACGTATGTGCTAGCATATCTGTGTGGATATGTGTGCAATTGCATTTGAGCTTGTGTGTGTAAGTGTTTGTAGATATGTGTGCTTGTGTGTGCATGCATGTGTGTGGTTGTCTTACCAAGTTAATGTGCATATGTGTTCATGTTTTTGGGCATATGTGTGCATGTGTGTGTGCTCTTGTATTCTTATGTGTGTTTATGTACATGCATGTGTGTGTGTGTGCATTTTCTATCTATGCATGTGTTTTCATTTTTTGCATATGTGTGTGTGTAAGCATCTTAATGTGTGTTCGGGGGTGTGTGCTTATGTGTATGTTTTTGCGCATGTGCATGTATGTGTCATTATGCATTTGTGTGTGTGTTTGAACTTTTGTGTGCGTGTATATGGGTACATGTGTGTGCAATCATGTATGTGTGTGGGCATGCTTGTCTATGTAGATGCATGCATGTGTTTATGTAGACATGTGCGCTTTTGCTTAAGTTTATGTTCAAATACCTATGCATGTGATTGTGTGCATGTGCATCTACATGCATGGGTACACACTTGTTGGTGCATGTGTATGTAATGGAACACATGTGTGCATGTGTGTTTGTACACTTGTGTGTACATAAGAGTTGAGCATGTGCATGTTCCTGTGTGCTTTGGTACTCAAGTGTGTGAGTATGTGCATGTGTGTGCATAAGTACCTATGTTTATGTGTGCTTGTGTGTCTATCCTTACAGACATATCTACATGCAAGTGCATGTTTGTGTGCCTACATATGTGTGTGTGTGTACATATCTATGTTTTTTCGTGTTTGTCTATGGGTATATTTATGTGAGCATGCTTGTGTGTGAGCATTTGGGTGCATCTTTATGCATGTGTTTATGTGCGTGTGTGCTAATGTGTGTGCATGTATGCATGTAAACATTTATGTGTGTGTGCTTGTGCATGGTTATGTGTGCTCATGTCTATGTGTGTAAGTGTGCATGTGTTTGTGCATATCTATACATTGGAGCACATGTGTGTATATGTGTGTGTGTATGCATAATTATGTGTGACTATATGCATGTTAGCATCTGTGAGTGCATATGTGTATGAGTGCATGTGTGTGTCTGTGTCTATATGCATGCATGAGCATGAGTGTGTGTGCATGTTTGTGTATGTGTGTGCATGTATGGGTGTGTGTGTGTGCATGTGTTTATGTAAGTTGCTATGAGCATGTGTGTACATTCATGTGCACATGTGTGTTTGCATGTGCATGTGTGTATATGTGTGCATGTGAATCAGTATGTGTGGGTCATGTATGTGTATGCACATTTGTGTACATTTTTGTATTCATGGTTGTTTGTATAAACATGTACAAGTGTGTGTGGGCCTACATGTGTGTGTATTCATGCCTATGTTTGCAAGTTTATGTGTGTGCATATGTGTGCATGTGTGTCAACATATGGTGTGAGTAGTGTGTGTGTGTGCATGTGCGTGCATATGTGTGCTTGTGTGTCTGCATATGTGTGTGAGTGAGTAGTGAGTGTGTGTGTGCATGTGTGTGTGCATACATGCATGCACGCTTGTGTATTAGTATGTGTGTGCACTCATGTGTGTGTGTATGTGTTCTTATATAGGATTGTGTGCATGTGTGTTGCAAGTGTGTGCGTGTGTCTATGACTACATGTGTGTTCTTATGTGTGCATGTGTGTGTGTGTATATGTGTGTGCTTCTCTGTATGTGCTTGTTCATATGCATCTATGTTTGTGTGCTAGTGTAGGTGCATGCATGTATGTGTGTTTGTGTATTGATGCAAACTTGTCTGTGTGTTTTTGTTTTTGTTTGCATGCATGTGTGTTTGTATACCTTTGTGGGTGTATATGTCTGGGTGTGTGGGGGTGTACATCTATGTTCATGTACATGTGTTTGGTTGGGCATGTGTCTACTTGTGTGTTCATATACATGTGTATGGTCATGTGTTCATATGAGAGTGATTTTATTTGTGTGTGTGTATTGTGTATGCATATGCATGAGTGTGTGTATTAGTGAGTGTGTGCACATCTATGCATATGTAGTGTGTCCACATGTGTGTTCATGTGTGTGTGTGTGTGTATAAAATTGTACAATTTTGTGTACTTGTGAGTGAGTGTGTGTGTCTGTGTGTGCATGTGTGCTTGTGTGAGTGTGTGGATATATGTGTGTGTGTACATGTGTTTGTGTGCATGTGCATATGTGTGTGTACATCCATGTGTGTGTTAATGTGGGTGTATGTGTTTGTGAGTGTGCACGTGTGTGTGTGTTTGTGACTGCATGTGTGCTTATGTGCATGAGTATGTGTGCATGCTTGTGTGCTTATGTGTTGTATATGTGTGTGTGGGTGCATGCATGACAGTTCATGGGCATGTGTTTTTACAATTTTATATGTGTGCATGTCTACAGGTGTGTGTATCAATGTGTGTGTCTATCTATGGGTGTGTGTATGAGTGTGCATCTATTTTTATGCATGTGTGTGTGTGCACACATGTGTATATGTGTATCTACAAATTTGTCTATGTGTGTGTGTGTGCACTTGCATGTGTATGTGCATATGTGTGTGTGTGTGTATGCATAAGTGCTTGTTTGTGTGTGGGTGTGCGTATGTGTGCATGTATGTGTATGTGCTTGTTTTTGTGTGTATATGTGTGTATGGTTGTGTATGTCTATGTTTATCTGTATGCATGCATGTGTGTGTGCATTTTATGTTAGCTTGTGCATGTGTTTTTCTATTGTACATGGGTATGTATATATGTGCATGTGTGTGTGCATGTGGGTGCGCATGCATGTGCATGTGTGCATGCCTACATGTTTGTTTATACGTGTGCATGTGAGTGTGTGTTTGCACATGTCTGTGCATATGTGTATGGGAGTACACTGGTGTTGGTATCCATGTGTGTGCGTTTGTATTTGTGACATTTGTGCATGTGAGTACCTACATGCGCGTGTGTGTTCATGTTCTAGTGCATGTGTGTGTGCATGCATACACATGTGTGTGTGAGTTGTTACACATGTATGTGTGCAAGTGCATATGTGTTTGCATTTATGTTTGTCTTTTTGGGAATGTGTGTGCATGTGTGCAAGTGTATGAAGAAATTGTGCACATGTATGTGTGTGTCTATTTTTCTATATGTATATGTGACATGTTTGTGTGGTGGATGTGGGTATGCATGGGTGTTTTTGTGTGTGTGAGAGCCAGTGTATGATTGTGTGTGTTTGAGTGTGCGTGTGCATGCATATTAGCTTGTCTACATATGTGTGTGCATGTGTGTGTGAACATGTATGTGTCTGTATACGTGTATGCGTGTGTGCGTGTGCATGTATGTGTATGTGCCAATGTGTGCTTTTGTGTTTGTGTATTTGTGTGCATGCTTTTGTGTATGTGTGTGGGTGAGTGGGTGTATGTGTGTGTGTGGGTGTGCATGTGCATGTGTGCGGGTGTTTCTGTGTGTGTTTGTGTGCGAGTGTGTATGCATGTGGGTTTATTTATGTGTGTGTTGTCTGTGCATATTCGTGTGTGCATGTAGGTGTGGGTATGTGTGTATATGTATGTACATGTCCATGCATGTGCTTGTGCAAGTGCATGTATTTGTATGCATGTGTGCGGGTGTGTGTGTATGTATGCATGTGTGTGGGCATGTCTATGTGTATATCTGTGTGCCTAAGTGTTGGCATGTTTTTGCATGTGTGCACATGTGCATATGCAAGCATTGGTGCATATGTGCTTGTTTTTGGATGCACAAATGAGTACATGTGTGTGCCTATGAGTATGTATGTGTAGTTTTGTGCATGTGTGTTGGTGTGTGTGCATGTGTGTGATTGTTAGTGTGCTTACATGTGTGTCCATGTCAGTGCATATGAGTGTTTGTGGGTGTGAGTTTATTTTTGTTTGCATGTTCATTTGTTGTTGTCTATCCATTTTCATGTTTATGAGGGAGTGTTTTTTATATGTGTACATGTGTATCTATGTGGCTTTGTGTGTGTGTGCATGATTGTCTATGTGTGTGAGTGCACATGTGTGTGCATGCATCAATCTGAGTGTGTTATGCATGTTTGAGTGCATGGCATTATGTGTGTGTGTGTGTCGATGCATGTGTATAAGTGTGCATGTGCATGTGCTTGTGTGTGTATGTGCATGTGATTGTGTTTGTGTGCATCTGTGTGTGAGTGTGTGCACATCTATGTACACATGTCTATGTGTGAGCAAGTGTGTATGTGTTGTGCATGCATATGTGTAGATGTGTAGCTGTTTGTGCATGTGTTTGTACATGTGTATTCCTCTATGTGTGTGTGTGTGTTTATGCATGAAGTTGCTCATGTTTGTGTATGAGTGTGTTTTTTTTGCATGCATGTGTGTACATGTGTGTGTTTTTGTAGTTATGTGCATGTGCATATGTGCATGCAAGTGCATGTGTGTGTGAGACTATGTGTGTGTGCATGAGTGAGAATGTGGGTGCATGTGTATGTGTGTGCTTGCATGTCTTTTTGTTTGTATGTGTGTGTGTGCGTGTGCATATGTGCATGCATGCATGAATGTGAGTATGTGTATGTGTTGGTGCGATTGTGCATGTATACAAGCCTATCCATGTGTGTGTTCATACATGTGTGTTTGTGTGTGTGTATGTAGTTGTGAGTGTGTTTATGTGTGTGCACATGCACATGTGTTTGTGTTTGCATGAATGTGCATGGGTATGTGTGTGTATGTGGGTGTTTATGTGTGCCATGAGTCTACGTGTGTGTGTCAGTGTGCATACTTGTGGACACCTATATGCATGTGTATCTACATGCATTTGAGTGCTTATTTTTGTGTGTGCTAATGTTTGTGCATGTGTTTGTGCTTGTGTGCGTGTGTGCGTGTGAGTGTGAATGTGTGTTTACTTTTATGTGCTTGGGTTTGCACTTGTGATTATGTGTGCATATGTGTATGTCTACGTGCATGCATATGGGCATATGTGTATTATTGTGGGTGTGGATGTGAGTGTGTATGCATGTTTGTGTGTTTATGACTATGTCTACATGTGTGTGTGTGCATGTGAGTACAAATGTATCTACGATTACTTGTGCATATGCGTTTGCATGTGAGCATGTGCATGTGTCCTTATTTGTATGTTGCATTTGTCTTTATGCAGCTATAGTTATGTTTGTGTGTGCACATGCATTCATGTGTGCATTGGCAAGAGTGGGTGTGGGTGTGTGTGCGTGTGTGCATGTGAAAGCATGTTCATATATGTGTGTTCATGTATGTGCATTTTTGTGTTGTTCATGTATGTGTTTGTACATGTGCATGTGTGTGTGTGTACATTCATGTGTCTATGAGTGTGTGTGCCTGTGCATGTGATTGTGCATGTATGTGCACATTTGCATATTTGTGTGTGTATATGTGCATCTATCAGTGTGTGTGGGTGTGTGTGTGTCTACATTATTACATGAGTGTGAATGTGTGTGTGCATCCACATGTGTGTATTTGTATAATTGTGGATGTGTGCATTCACGTGTATGCATGTGTATGCATTTGTGTGCATGCATGTGCATAAATGTGTGTGTGTGTGTGTGTGCATGTGTGTGTACATGTGTATGTGTGCATGCTATTGAGTGTGTATGTGTGTGAGTGCATGTGTATGCTGATGTGCATGTGTACATGAGTGTGTGTATGTGTGTGGGTATGCATGACCATGAGTGTTTGTAAGCTTAGGTGTGTCTGTGTGTGAGCATGCATGACTATGAGTGTTTGGATGCTTATGTGTATGTGTGCATATGTGTGAGCCTATGTATGTGCATGTATGTGGACCTATGTAGGTGCATGTGTATGTAAGTGTGCATGCATGTTCGAGCATGTATTTGTGCATGTGTGTGCATTGGTGTGCATGTGTGCATCTGTGTGTGCATGTGTGTTTGTGTGTGTGTGCATGTGCCTATGTGTGTGCGTGCATAGATGTGTGTGTATGCTTGTGTGTGCATGTGTGTAGATCTACGTGTGCATGCATATGTGTGGATGTGTGTGTGTGTTTATGTGCATGAGCATGTGTGTGTTTGCATGTGTGAGTGCATGTGCATGTGTGTGTACAGGTGCACACTTGTGTGCATGTGTGTGTGCACAAGTGTGTACGTGCATGGGTGCATTTGCACGCATGCATGTGGGTAAGTCTACATTTGTGCGTGTGTTTATGTTCTTGTGTGTGTCTCTAAGTGCATGCGTGTGCATATATGTTGTGTGCATATGCATGTGTGTTTATGTGATTGTGCATGTGAGTGTGTGTGTGGGTGGGTGGGTGGATGTATGCATGTAAGTGCGTGTGCATGTGTATATGTTCGTGCATTAATGTGTCTACATATATATGTGCATGTTTTGTGCAAATGTGTTTTTTGTGTTCATTTGTGTGTGTGCATGTGTGCTACATGTGCATGTGTGTGTAGTTTTATGTGTGTGTGGGTGTGTGTGAGTGCCTACATGCATGTGTGTACCTATGTGTGTATATGCATGCATACGTCTAAGTGTTTGTCTTTGTATGCGCGTATGTGGGTAAATTGTTTGTGAACTTGTGGGTAAATGTATATGGGTTTATGCATGCTTGCGTGCATGAGTGTGCATATGTATCAATTTGTATGCATGTGCATGTGTGTGGGTGTGAATGTGAGTGCATGTGCATGTCTTTGGATGTGCATGTGCATATGTGTGCATGTTCTCATTTGCATGTGCATGTGTATGTGCTTGTGCATTTATGCGTGTCTGTCCATGTGTGTGTATGGGTAAGAATGTTGGTGTGTGTTCATACTTGTATGTGTGTGTGCATGTGTGTGTAGATGCATTCGTGTGCATGTGTGCTTGTATGCATATGAGTGTGGATGTGTGTGCACATGCACATGAGGCTTTTGTGTACTTATGTGAGTGTGTGTGTGTGTGTGTGCATATGTGTGTGTATGTGTACGCACATGTGCATGTGTGCATTACATGGGCATGTGCATGGTGTGTGGTTATGTGTATCCATGTGTGTTAATGCTTTTGTGTGTTTGCATGTGTACATGTGTGCTTATGTTTGTGCTTGTGTGTGCACATGTATGTGCCGCACTAACAAGTGCATGCATATGTGTGTGTATGTGTGTATGTTGATGCTTATGTTTGTTTGCATGTGCGCTTTTGTTCGTGTGTGCATGTGTGTGCAGGTGCTTCTATGTGTGGGTGCGAGTTTGTGTGTTCATATGCTTATGTGTGTGTGCATGTGGATGTGCACATGCATAAATGTGTTTATGTGTGTGTGTGTTTGCGTATATGTCTTTATGTATGTTTATGTGTGTGCATATGTGTACACATGTTTTTATATGTGTATATACATGCACATATTTGTGTTTATTCATTTATGCATATGTGCATATGCAAGCACATGTGCATGTGGATGTGTGTGGTTTTGTCTTTTTGTGTGCTTGTGTGAGTGAACATTTGCTTATGCACATGTGTGCGTGTGTGTGCATGCTTGTGCATGTGTATGTGTGTGTGTCTCAGATTGTGTATGTATGAGTGTGTGTACATGTGCGTGTAAGTGCATGTAATTACATGCATCTATTTGTGCATGCTTGTATATGTGCGTGTGTGCATTAGTGTCCATGTAGTGAGCTTTTGTGTGTCTGTGTGTGCGTGCACATGTTTGTGTGTGTGTGACCAAGGGTATATGTCTGTGTGTATGTTTGTATCCATGCATGTGTGTGCACATGTGTGCTCATGTGTGCATACATGTGTATTTATGGGTGCATGCATGTTGTGCATGTGTGAAAGCATGTATGTGTATGTGCATGCATGTGCATTTATTTCTATTACATCTACGTGTTTGCAAGTGCATATATAGTGTGTAACTTTGTCTACATGTTCAAATGTGTGATTGTGTGTGTATGTGTGTATGTGTGTATGTGTGTGTTTTTTGTGTCCATGTGCCCAATCGGATTTTTTTATGTGTGTGTGTGTAGGATATGTTATGTATGCTATGTATGTGTGTGTCCACAAGTGTGCATGTGCATGGGTGTGGGTATGTTCCTGTGTGTGCATGTGCATATGTGTGTGTGTGTGCTTACACGTGTGTGTATTCATGTGTGTGTGTGTGTATGTGTGCATGTGTATATGCATTTGTGTGCATATGTGTGTGCATATATATATGAGCACATGCATTTATGCTTGTATACGCATGTTCATGTGCATGTGCTAGTGTGTGTGTGTGTAGGAGTGTACATAAATGTGTGCATGTATGTGCCTATGCATGCTTTGTGTGTTTGTCTTTTTATGTGCTCTTGTGCATGTGTTTGCATGCATGCATGTGTGTATGTGTCTGTGTACACATGTGTACATATGGGTGCATGTGAGTGTGTTTGCATGTGCTTATGCATATGTTTGCATGTCTATCAGTGCACTAGTGTACATGTATGGATGTACTTGTGTGAGTATTTATGTGATCATGTGAGTGTGCTTCTGCATGCATGTGGAAGCATGTGTGTGTGTGTTTATATGCTTTTGTGCACCTGCATGTGAGTGTATGTAAGTGAATGTCAATGTGTTTTGGTGTGTGTGTGTTTAGATGTGCATGTGTATATATGTGCATGTCTATCTATGTGTGTGTGTGTCTATGTTTTATGTTTTTATGTGTATATGTGTGTGCAAATGTGTGTGTGTATGCATGTCTATGCATGTGTGTGTACATGTGTGCTTCTATGTGTGGTAACGTATTTGTCATAGATTGTGTTTGTGTGTGTGTGTGAGTGCATGCAGGCATGTGTGGGTGTATGTCTGTGAGTGTCTGCGTGCATGTGTGTGTGTGTCGCATGCATGTTTGTGTGCATGTTTAGGTGTGATGTGTGCCCATGTGCATGCATGTGTGTGATTTTGTGTTTGTGTGTATATATGTTCATGAGATTGCATGCATGTGCAAATGCATGTTTGTGTGTATGCATGTGTGCTTGTACATGTGTTGGCATGTGTGTGCATCTGCTCACTACTCCATTATGTGTGTGTATTTGTGTGTATGGTGTACACATATGTGTGCCTGCATGTCCATGTGTGTACGTGGCCATCCACATCAATGTCTAAGTGTGTGTGTTGTCTTCGTGCATATTTATGCGTATGTGCATGCCTTCATGTGTGTGTGTTCATGTGCATGCTTATGTGTGCATGTGTGCAAGTGTAAATCAGAGGGTCTATGTGTAATGTATTCATTGATATGTGTGTTTTTATACGTGCAGTGTGTGTGTGATTACATTTGTGTACATGTGTGTTTGTGTCTGCATGTGAGCTTAGTGTGTGTGGATGCATGTGTTCTTCTATACATGTGTGTGTATGCATGTATGTGATTATATATGTGTGTGTGAATGTGTGTGTGTGTGTATGCATGCATGTGTGTGCAAGTGCATATGTGTGCACATGCATGTGTCTATATGTGTGTGTGCATGCATGTGCTTAAGGTAATTTGTGTGCAAGTGTGTGTGACTATATGTGTATGTGTGCATTTATACTTGTATGCATATGTGTATGATTTTTTATGTGCATGTGCATGTGTTTGTCTACATGTGTTTATATATGTGTGTATACATGTGTGTGAATGCATGTGTGTGGTTTCTTTTGTGTGTTTATTTACATGTTTGTGCATGTGTGTGTGCGTGCGTGCATTTGTGTGCATGTTCAAGTGTGTGCAAGTGTACTTCATGTGTGTGTGTGGTTGTGTGTGTATTGATATGTATGTGAGTGAGTCTTTGTGTGTGCGTATGTGTACACGTGCATGTGAGTGTGTCCGTGTGCACTTTTGTTTATGCACATGAATGTGTGTGATTGTATATGTGTGTATGTGTATGTTACTATGCATGCATGTATGTTTATATGTGCTTGAACATGCATGAGCATGTGCGTGTGAGAGTACAAGAGTATATGTGCGTGTGCATATGCATGCATGTATGTTTTTGTATTTTTGTGCATGTGTGTCGTTGATGTGCGAGTGCATGTGCTTTTGTGCATAGGTATGCATGTGTTAGTGAGTGGTTTCACATTTGTGTGTGTATATGCATGTTAGCTTGGTGCATACGCATTTACGTGAGCATGTGTGCATGTGTATGTATACATGTTTGTGAGTGTGTGCATGCATGCATACATGTGTGTGTAATGTGCACATGTCTATATATGTGCATGTGTGTCTATATTCATTTGTGCATGTGTGTCTGTATTGATGTGTGCATGCTTGTGTGTGTGCGTGTGCATGTGTGTGAGTATAAGTATAAGCAGGTGCCTATGTGTGCTTTCACATGTGTGTACTTATGTATATGTTTATTCTTATATGTGTACATGTGTTGGTGCTTTCATGTGTGTGTGCCATGCAATTGTACAAGCATGGATGTGTGTGTAGGTGTGTGTGCATGCACATGTGTGTGAGTGTTCATGCATGTATGTTTGCTTATGTGTGCACGTGTGTGTTTGTGGGAGAGTGTGCATTCAACTTTGTCTATGTGTGTGTGTGCATGTGTATGCATGCATGTGTGAATGAAAATGTCTATGGATGTGAGTGCATGTGGATTTATCTATCTATGCATGTTTGTGTGTATATGTATGCATTTGTGTATGCATGTGTGCATGTGTGTGTATGCATGTGTGTCCCTACATATTAACATGTGTTTGCATGTGTGTACATATGCATATGCAAGCATGGGTGCATTTGTTGTTGTGTTCACATGCAGGCATGAGTGCATGTGCGTGCCTATGAGTATGTATGTGTATTTCCATACATATGTGTGCTTGTCTGCATGTGTGTTTGTGCATATGTGTGTGTGTAGTTATTTGTGTGCCTACTTGTGTGTGCATCTTAATGTGTGCGAGTGTGACTTTGTTTCTATGTGCACGTGCAATTATGCATGTTAATCCATTTTCATATTTGTAGGCAAGTGTTTTGTGTGTGTGAGTACATATGTGTTTCTGTGCATGTGCATGTGTGGTGGTGTATGTGTGTGTGTGCATGTGTGTGTGTACATTGGTGTGCACACATGTGCTTGCATTCATCTAAGTGTGTTGTGCATGCACGAGTGCATGGCACTATGTGTGCGTGTGTCAATAAATGTATCAGTGTGGATGTACATGTGCTTATGTGTGCATGTGCATCTGATTGTGTTTTTGTGCATGTGTGTGATTTTGTGTGCATGTGTGTGCATATATCTATGTGCGAGGGAGTGTGTATTGTACATGTATACATTTAGATGTGTGTAGGTGTATTGTTGTGTGTGTGTGTTTGAGTGCATGTTTGAATGCATGTGTGTGCATGTGCATGTGTTAGTGCTTGTACATATTAATGCATGTGTGTGTGTGTTCCTCTATCTGTATGCATGTGTGTTTATACATGATGATGTTCATGTTCGTTTTTTTTTGCATGCATGTGTGTGCATGTATATAAATGTGTTATTGCATACATATGCATGTGTACATGCAAGTGTATGTCTGTGCATGTGCATGTGTGTATATGCATGCATGTGTTTATGTGGGGGGTGAGTGTGTATGCACATGTTTGTGCATGTGTGTGTGTGCATATGCACCTGTATGTTTCTATGATCATTGGTGTGAGTGTGTGTGGATTTTTGTGTATGTATGTGTGTTTGTACATTTTTGTGTGTGCATGTAGGCACATATCTATGCCATGTACGTACATGTGTGTGTTGTTTCGTTTACGTGTGTGTGTGGGTATGTGTGTATTTGTGTGATTGTGCATGTGTGTCTCTGTGTTTGTCCATGTGTGTGTGTATACATATGTGCATGTGTGCATGTGTACGTGTGTATGTGATTCATGTGTGTGCATGTGTGTGTATTCTTGCATGTGTTTGTGAATGCTTGGATGTGTGTGCACTATGTGTTAGTGTGTGGATGTGCTGGTGTGGGTGTGTGTGTGCATGTACATGTGTGCTTGAATGTATTTATGTGTGTGTGCATGTGTATGAGTGTTTATGCACATGTGTAGATGTGTGTATTAGATGATTGTGTGCTTGTTTATTTGTGTTGTATTTATGTAGGTTTGTGCTTGTGTGTGCACGTGTTTGTATATATGTGCCCACACTTGTGTGTGTGTGTTTGTGCCTATTCCTATGAGTACATGCATGTGTTTCTATGCATGTACATCCATGTGTCATTGTTTGTGCCTACATGTGCATGTATATGGGTGCATGAAAGTGTGTGTTGCTATGAGTTTTCATCTAAGTGCATGTGCATTTCTATGTGTCTATCCATTTACATGTTTGTGGGTGAGGGTTTTGTGCGTGCATGTGTGTGTGTGTGCATGTGCTTGTGCATGTTTGTGGTTGTGTGTGTGTCTGTGAATGGAGTGTGCATGCTTTCATGTGAGTTTCTTGTGCATACTAGAGTGCATGGCATTGTGTGGTTTTGTGTCTGTGTCGACTAGTGTGCATGAGTGTGCATGTGCTTGTGCATATATGTGATTGTGTTTGTGTGTGTGTGTTTGTATGCATGTGTGCAAGTGTATGTGTGCAAGTGAGTGTTAGTGCATGTTTGTGTGTGTTATTCTTGAGTACGTGTAGGTGTGGGTGGGTGTGTCTTTGTGCAGGTAGACATGCATGCGTGTGCATGTGCATGGGTGTATGCTTGTGTGTGTGCATGTGTACATGTGTGCTTGTGTACTTGTGTGTGTAAATGTATATATGTTATGGCATGTGCATGTGTGTTCCTATGTGTGTTTGTTTATTTATGTGTGTGCACATTTGTGTTTGTATATGTGTAATTTTTTTGGCATGCAAGTGTGTACATGTGTGTGTGTGGTTATGTTGATGTTTGCATATGCAAGTGTTTGCAAGAGTATGTGTGTTTGTGCAAGTATGTGTTCATATGTATGGTTTTGCATGTTTGCATTTACATGTGTGCATGTGCTTGTGTGTATGCATGTGTGTTTACTCACCTGTGCATCTATGTGTGTGTGTTCTTCTACACGGACATGTGTGCACATGTGTGTGTGTGTTTTTTTGCATACATGTGAGTGTGTGTGTTTTAATTGGTGTGTGTGTGCGTGTGTTTGAGTATTTGTTTTATGTGTACTTTTTTGTGCATGTGTGTGTTTGCATGCATGCACATGTGTATCCATGTGGCTACATATATGTGTATGTCCATGTGTTTGTATGCATGTGTGCATGCACATGTGAGTGATTGTTTAAGTGTATATAAGTGTTTGTGTGTGTGTGTATGCATATGGGTGTGTATCTATGTGTGTGTGTGTGTGTGTGTGTTTGTGTCTTGCATGTGTTTGTGCATGCTTACATGTGTGTATTCATTCAGGCATGTGTGTGTGGTTATGTGTGGATGTGTGGATGTGTGGGTGCGTGTGCATACTTATGCATATGTTTATGTGTCTGTGTGCCTTTGCATGTGTGTATGTATGTGTGTGCATATGTATGTGTGTGCATATGTATGTCTGTGTATATATAGGAGCATCTGTGTACACATGTAGGTTTGTGTGAGCACGTGTGTGTGCATGTTTATTTATGTTGTGTTTGTGTGGGTTTGTGCTTGCATGTGCATGTGTTTACGTATGTGTGCCCACACATATGTATACATGTGTGTGTGTGTGCATCTATGCATGTGTGCTTGTGCGTGTGTTTCCATTTATGTGGTTGTGCATGTGCATGTGTCTTTCTTTGTGTGTGTATTTTTGTGTGGGTGTGCATGTGTATGTGGTTGTGCACATGCAGTTGTGTACATGAGTGCATCATCATGTATATGCTTTTATGCATCCTTATGTTGTGTGTGAGTTTGTGCATATGAGTGGGTTTGCATATGTGTTTGTGTGAGCTTGTGTGTGTTTTTGTGAATGTGTGCATGCATTTGTGTGTGTGTGGGTGTGTGTGTGTTGCATGTGGACCTATAGACATGTGTGTCTATGTGTGCATATGCACTAACATACATTTCTATGTATGTGGGTAGTTGTGTATGTGGGGGTTGTTTGTTTATTTGCATGTATGTGTGAGAGAAAGTGCATATCTACCTGTGTATGTTGGGGGTTTGCATGCATGTGTTTGCTAGTGTGTGTGTTGTGATCTTCTACATGTGTCATTATCTGTGGGTGCACATGTGTATAGGCATGCATGTGTTTGTGCATGTTTGTGTATGTGTGTGTGTTTGCATTAGTGTTTGTGTGTGCATGTGTGTGTGTGTGTGTCTAAGCATGTTTGCATATGTGTTTTTATGTATCTGTGTGCATGTGTGCATTTGTATTTGTGCGAGGGCAAGCACATGCATGCGTTCATGTGTGTGTGTTTTTTTTGCATATGCATGCGAGCATGTATGTGTGTGTGTGTGTGGGTACATGTGTATGTATGTGCATGGTGCACATGTTATTATGTATGCATGTGTGCATGTACATGTGGATATGTGTGTGTTGTGTGTGCATGTATAAGTTTGTGTCCATGTGATGTGTGTGTGTGGGTGTGGGTGTGCATGTACATGCATGCATGCTTATGTGCTTATGTGGATTTGTGTGTGTGTGTGTGTCTATGCATGTTTATGATTATGCAACTATTTGTGTTTGTATGTATTTGTGTAAGAATATGCATGCAGGTGCGTATGAATGAGTGCATGTGCATGTGTGTGTGTTTGCAAGTGTACGTGCATTTGTGCAAGCGTGGGTGTCTGGGTGCAAGTGTGCTTATGCATTTGCACGTGTGCACGTATGTGCTTGCTTTTGTGCATTGGAATGTGTATGTATTTATGTGCGTGTGCTTTTGTGTTTGCGTGCATGTTTATGTGCATGTATGTGTGTGAGTGAGTGAGTGTATTTATGTTTGTGTGTGTGTGTGTGCATGCATGCGCAAGTGTAATGACCGTGCAAATCTATGTGCATGTGTGTCTACATGTGTTCATGCATGTTTGTGCATAAGTCTGTGCATGCGTGTTATGCATATGTGCATGCATGTGTATGTGCCATACTTGTGTATGTGTGTGTGTGTGTACACACATATGTATGTATTTGTGCATGTATGTTTGTGTTTGTGTATCTATATATGTGTGCATCTTAGTGTGTGGGCATGTGTGTTTGTGTATGAATGTGTGTATGTGTGTTTGTGCATTCAAATGTTCGTGTACGTGTGATTGTGCATTCATGTGTGCATTTGTGCATTTGTGAGTGTGTGTTAGTGTATGCATTAATGGATTTGTTCATACTTGTCTGTGTGTATGAATGGTTTTGTGTGTCTATGTGCATGTGTATATGTGTGTGTGTTTGGGTGTGTGTGGGTGTGCATGTGTGTGTGCCTATGCTTGTGTTTGTGAGCATGCATGTGACCATCTATGTGTGTGTGTCTTTGTGCATCTGCATATGTGTGCATAGATATGAGTGTGTGTGTCAGTGTGTCTGTGTGTATATGTTTATACACATATATATGTGTGAGTGATTGCTTGTGCATGTGCGTGTCTACATGCATGTATGTTCATGAATGTGTGACTGAGTACATGCACATGTGTGTATGTGAGTGTGTGTGTGTGTGCATATGCATATGCATGTTTGTTGATGCATCAGTGCCATTGGGCTTGTGTGCATGCATGCATGTGTGTACACTTGTGTGTGTGCATGTATGTGTGTATGTTTGCATGCTTGTATGCAAGTATTTTAATGTGTGTGATTGAGTCTGTTTGTGCACATGTTTGTGTGTCCATGGGTGTGTGTGCATTCATGTATCTGTGTGTATTTGTATGCATGCATTTGTGTGTGTACATGTATGTGCATGAGTGTGTTTATGTCTGTGTGCTTGTGTTTATAGAAGTGTGCATACTATGTTTGTATGAATCTGTGTGAGAGTATACTTGTGTGCATGCATGCATGTGTGCCCTTGAGAATGCATTTGTGTGTGTGCATGTATATTTGTGTGTCGATGTGTGTATGTGTGTGGATATGTGCCTATGTGTATGCATATGTGTGTAAGTGTGTGTGTATTTGTGTGTGTGCATGTACATGTGTGTTTGTTCATGTGCATATGCACCTATGTGTGTCTATGTGCAAGTGTTTATATGCATGGGAGTGTAATGGTGCACATGTGTGTACATGCAATAAGTGTGTATTTGTGTGTGTGCATGTCTGTATGTTTGTATGAATGTATATGTGTATTTGTGTGCATCTATGGATAGGCATAAGTGTGTGTAGGTGTGTGTGCTTGTGTGTACAAGTGTGTGTATGTGTGCATGAATGCATGTGTGTGTGCACGTATGTATGTTTGTGTGTGTGTGTGTGTGTGTGTCCATGGGTGTGTCTGTGTAAACATACATGTGAGTGAGAATGTGCACATGTGTTTGTCAATGTATGTTTATATCTATATGTTTATATATATATATATATATATATATATATATGCATGTGCATGTATGTGTGTGTGTGTGTGTACGAGTGAATGTTTGTGTGTGTGTGTGGACATGTGCATGTGTCTCTTCATGTGTTGTACATGTGCCTGTGTGTGTTTTAGTAAATGTGTGTTTATATTTGTATTTGTGTGTGGCTATGTGTGTGTGTGTGTGCATGTGTTTATGTCCATTTGTATGTGCATATGTGTACATGGGTGTGCACGTGCGTGAGCGTGCAAGTGTTTGTGTGTGCATATGTGTTTGTGTGTGTTTGCATATGTGTTTTTGTGTATAGGCATGAGTATGTTTGTGTGCATGTGTGCATACATGTGTGTGTGTGGGCATGTAAGCATATTTTATTACATATTTTTATGCATTTGCATGAGTGTGTGTGTGTTTGTGTTAATGCTTGTGCATGTATTGTATGTGCTCCTATGTGCATCAGTATGTGTGGGTAGGTACATTTGTTTGTGTGTGTGCAATTTTATGTGTTCATGTCTAAATGCATATGCACATGTGTGTGTGAGCTTTTGTGTAAGTGGATGTGCTTGCATGTGTGTAGTTTGCATGTATTAGTGTATGTGTGCATGTGGATTTGTGTTTACAAGTGTGCATCTGCATGTGAGCGTGCAGGCATGTGTGCATGCTTGTACATGTGCAAGTGTGTGAGCTCACCTATGTTTGCATGTGTGTGTGGGCATGTGCGAGTGTTCTACTTATGTGTGTGTTTGTAGGCATGTGTGTGCATTCGTGTGCATGGTTGTGTGCATGCATGTGCATATTTTTGTGCATGCACTTGTACGTGTGCTTAAATATGAGTGTAGGTGTATATTAGTGCTTGGGGCTACATGCATGCATGTAAGTGTGCATGTGTGTGTGTGTGCATGTGTGTGCATGTATTTTTTTATGTTCTTAGGTGTATGCATTTGTGTCTATGTGTGTGATTGCATACAAGTGTGTGCACATGTGTATGTTTGTGTGTGTGTGTGTGTTTGTGGGTATTCCTATGCAACTATGTGTAAGTGTGCATGTGTGTGTGTGTGTCTGCATGTATTTATGTATGTGTGCTTATTTGTGTGTGGGTGCAAACATGTGTTCTTATGTGCATGCATTTCTATGTGTGCGTGTGTGTGCATGTGTGTTCATTTGTGTGCCTATGCATGTTCATTTGTTCTTCCAAGTGTGAGTGTGTGTGCACATCTATATGCATGTTATTGGATGTGCATGTGTGTATGTACACTTTTGTCCATACACACATGTTTTTTGTGAGCATTTGTCTATGTGTGTGTGTATGTGCATGTGCCTGTGTGTGTGTGCATGTGTAATTGTTAGAGTAAGTGTGCTAATTTCTATGAGAGTGTCTTCCTATATATGTGTTTAGTTGTGTATGTGTTTGTTTAGGTGTGTGCATGCGTGTTCTTACAGTCAACATGCATATGAGTGCTTATGTGTGTTTGTATGCATGTGCATGTTTGTTTACGTGTTTATGTCCGTGTGTAGGTGTATGTGTGTGCTTGTGTGCACATGTATGTGGGGGTGTGTGTCTATGTGTGTGCGTGTTTGTGTGCTAACATATGTGCATATGTGTGTTTGTTTTTGTGTTCATGCATTTATGTGTGTTCGTGTGTGCTGATGGGTGTTGGTGTTTGTGTGTGTGCATGTGTGTGTGTGTGCACGTAGACACATCTGTTTGAGGGTTTGTATGTGTTTTTATTTATGTGTGTATGTGCGTGCACATATGTGATTATTCCTATGTGTCTACATGTGTGTGTGCATATGTATGCATACATGTGTCCATGCATGTGTGTGCATGTGTGTATTTGCATGTGTGTGTGAGTATGTGTGTGCATGTAAGTGTGTATGCATATGTGTGTGTGTGTGTCTACATGTGTCTGTGTCGTGTGTGTGTGCATGTGCATATACATGTGTCTGTATGTGTGTGCTTGTGCATGTGCATGTGTGGGTGTGTGCGCGCATGCATGTGCATGTGTTTATGCTAGTGTGTTAGTCTGTGCTTGTTTGTGTATTTGTGTGTGCATGCTTGCGTGCATGTGTGAGTTTTTGTGCATGTGTGCATGTGTGAGTTTTGTGCATATGACTACATGTGAGTGTGAGTGCTTGTGCATGTGTTTGTATGTTTATTTGTGTTTGGGTGCTTATATATGTGTGTATATACATGGGCTCATGTGTCAATATGTGTGTGTATATGAGAATGAGTGTGTGCATTTTTGTGTGCATGTGTGTGTGCGCATGTGTGTGCACATGTGTTGGTGTGTGGGTGTGTATACTTGTGTGTGTGCATATGCATGTGTGTGTGTGTGTCCATGTGTCTATATGTGTGAGTGTGCATGTGTGTGTGTGTTTGTGTGTGGGCTTGTGTGTCCGCATATGCTCATTTGTGTTTGTATGCATGCACATGTGGGTGTGCATGTGTGCCTTTGTGTCCATGCTTGTGTGCATGTGTGTGCATACATGTGGGTGTGTGTGCATGCTTATGCATGTGTATGTGTACGTGTGTGTGTTTGTGGGCTTGAGTGCGCTTGTGTGTGTACGTTTGTGTGTATGCCTGAATGTGCATGCGTGGGCATGTCTATGAGCATTTAAGTGTTTGTGTGTGTGTGCATGCGTATTCTTATGAATGCATGTATGCTTGAATGTGTGTGTGTGTGCTTACTTATTTGTGGATGCATCTACATGCTTGTGTGTATCTGTCTTCATGTGTATGTTTGTGCACGTGTATTGATGTGTAAGTGCGAGTGTGGGTGCATACGTTTGTGTGTGCCATACAAGTGTGTGTGTGAGTGTACAAGTGTGTGCATGTGTGTATGAGTGTGTGTGACTTTGTGATTTTATTTGTGCATGCATTTGTGTGCTTGTGGGCATGTGCGAGTATCTTTGGGAATGGATTAATTTGCATGTGCATATGCCTTTGTACATGTCTATGTGCATGTGTTTTATTTGAGTATGTGTGTGTGTGTGTGCATAGGTGTCTATTTGAAGGTGTTTATGAGTGCTTTTGTGAGTGTGGGTGTTTGTGCTTGGTTTTGTGTGTGCCTTTGAGTGTTTTTCTTCTTGTGTGTGTGTGTGTGGGTGCACACATGCATGCACATGTGATTGTATGTGTGGAGGTGTGTGTGTGTATATATGAGCATGTGTGTAGATGCATGTGTACATATGTGCATGTGCATGCATGTGTGTTCATGTGTCTATGTATGTTAGCATGTGTGTGTGTACATGTTTGCAAGTGTTATGCATGAATGTATGTGTGTATACACATGTGCATGCGAATGCATGCACGAGTGTGTGTGTTTTTTGTATGTGTGCTTGTGTGTATCTTTGTGTGTGTGTATGTGTGCTTGTGCATGTGTTTTCCTATGCATGTTTAAGTGTTCAAGCTTGTGTGTGTCCATGCATGTGTGTTATTATGTGCGCATGCATGTCTGTGTGTATGCGTATCTGCATGCATAACCATGTGTGCGTGTACATGTATGTGTGTGTGTATGTTCTTTTAAATATGTGTGCATGTGTATATGTGTGTGTTCATATTTGTGTGTGTGTGGAGAGGGAGGTGTATTTGCGTGTGCATGTGTATTGTGTGCATGCTATGAAAAAGTGTATACATATGTGTGGTGCACGCGTGCACATGCATGTGTTGGGTGTGTCTAGAAGTTTGTGTGCATGAAAGTGTTTATGTGTGTGCATAAGTTCATGCATGCGAGTTCATTTGTGTGAGCATGTGGACTCATGTGTGTAGGGTCGATGCTGTGTATGTATGTTCGTGTGTGTTTTTTAATGTGTTGGTTTGCTTATGTGTGATTGTGCATGTATGTGTGTGTGTCTTGGCGTGTGCACCTGTGTTTTTGTATGTGTGTGTGTGTTCTTGCATGTGTGACTGTGTGTCTGTGTGTGCTTTTATGTATGCATACTCACATGTGTGTGTGCTAAAATTTACATGTTTGTGGGTGCATATGCATCTACATATGTTTGTTCACGTGCACATGTATGTTTGTGCATGTGTCTTCTCGCACTTGTGTCTATATCTATGTTTATGTGCATGTGTGAGTTTTTGTCCATATGAGATTATGTTTTTTTTGGTAATAGTGTGTGCATGTGTGTGCTCTTAAGAATGTGTGAGTTCATGTGTGTGTGCTTATGCATATGTTTATGTGTGTAGGCATTGGATTGCATGAGCATCTATGTGTGTGTGTGTGAATTTGTGTTTGCATTTGTGAATGTCTATTTGCACTTATATGTGTGTGTGTTTGTGCATCTATGTAGGTGTGTATGTTTGTATGGGTGCATGCTTGTGTGCTGCGTGTGTTTATGTAGGCATCTATGATTATACTTGTGTGTGTGTTTTCTTTTTTGTGTGCATGCCTGTGTAGGTGTGTGTGGGTGTGTGCATGTGTGTGCATGGGTGTATGCTTGTCTGCATCCATGTGCATGTGTGCATGTATGTGTGTGTCTGTGTGTCGGGGTGTGTGTATATGTCTATGTGCATGTGTGTGGTTGTGTGTCTATATGTGTGTGCATGTTTCTTTGAGTCTCTATATGTATGTGTGTTACATTTGTGACATTTCTCTTTTAATGTGTGTGAGTTTTTATATTAACATGTGTGTGTATGAGTGTGTGCATGCATCTTAGTATTTGTGCATGTGTGCATGTGTGCATGTGTGCAAGTGTATCTACATGTGGGTGTGTTCATGAATGTGTGTGCATGTATGTGGGTACATGGATGTAGGTGCATGTGCATGTGATTGGTTATGTGTGTATGCTTATGCATATGGGTTTGTGTGTAGTTTTATGCTTGCATGTGTAAGTGTATGTGTGTGTGTGTGCTTATGCACATTCTTGCGAGTGCATGTGTATGTGTGTGTGCTTGTGCATATGAATGTGTGATAATGTTGTGAGTGTATGAGTGTGTGTGTATGGCACATGCATTTATGTGTACATCTATGTGAGTTTGTGCTTGTGTCTTCATGTGTGTTTGTGTGTGTGTGTATATTTGTTTATGTCCATGAATGTTTACAGGTGCACATGGGTAAGAATGTGTGTGTGTGTGTGTGCATGTACATGTGTGTGCCTGCATGCACAAATGTGCATGCGTGTGTACTTTCATGTGTGCGTGCATTTGTGCCTATGGACGTGTGCATGCTCGTGTGTGTGTGCATTTGTGTACTTTTATGCATCTATGTGTGAGTGCATGAGTGAGTTTTTGCATGAGTGTTTACGCATTTTCATGCATGCATTTGTTTGTGGTTGTGTACAGGTGTGTATTTGTGTATATGTGCCTATATGTGTGCATGTGTGCGTGTGTGCATGCATGTCTATGCATGTATGAGGATAAGCATGTCTGTGTCTCTACATGTCGATGTGTGTGTTCCTTTATGTGTGAGTGTACATGTGTGCATACTTATTTGTGTAGGCATTTGTATGCATGCATAAGTGCATGTGCTTGTGTGCATGTGTGTGTGTTTACATGTGTTCATGTTTCTTATGTGTGGGTGTGCGAGCATGTCTACATTTGTGCATGCATGTGTGTTTACATGTGTTTGTGTGTATGTGAACATGTCGGTATATATGTGCATGTGTGTTGGTGTGTTTGTTCATTTTTTTATGTATGTGTTCATATGCATGTCAGCATGTAGGTGCATATGTATGTGTATGTGTGTATGTACATGCATGTGTGTTTGTGTGTGCATGTGAATGCATGTTGATGAGCAGTGTGCATGTGTGTGTATGGGTGTGTGTGCACATGTCTATGTGCATATGTGAACATATATATATATATATATATACATGTTTGTGTGTGTATGTGCATATGTAAGAGCATGTGAACAAGTATATGTGTTTTTCTATATTTTTGCAAGTACATTAAGGTGCATGCATGTGTGTGAGCATGTGTGCGTATGTCTGCATATGTGTGCAAGTGTGTGCAGTTGTGTGTATGTGAATATGTGTGTGTGTATTTATGTGTATTATTTTGCATGTGTATGCATGTGTTTCGATGTGTATTTGCATATGTTTATGCATGAGTTTTCTTGTGTATGTGTATGTGTATGTGTATGTGTGTGCACATATGTTTGTTCATGTGTGTATCTATATGAATGTACTTGTGTGAATGTGCATATGTGTGCATGTGCACATGTGCATTTGTTTGTGTGTTCCTACATGTTTCTATGGATGTGCATTTGTGCATGAGTATTTTCGTGTGTGTGTGTGTGTGTGTGTGTTTGTGTATATGTGTGTGTGCATGAATGTTTGTGTATCTATGTGTGTCATTGCATTTGTTTGTGTTTATGTGCATGCAATTATGTGGATATGTGTATTCTTATGTGTGTGCATGCATGTGTATGTGTTAGTGCACGTTTGTGTGTGCATGTGTATGTATGTGTATGCAAGTGAATGAATGCGTGTGTGTGCACGGTGCCTGCGCTCATATGTGTGGGTGTGTTTGTATCATGTTCTTACGTGTACGGACATGTGTATGTGTGCGTATACTTTTATGTGTTTTCTTGTATGTATATGTGTATACATGTTTGTGTGTGTATGCATGTTTTTTATGTGTGTGTGCAACCACAGGTGTGTAGGTGCATGTGTGAGCGTATTTTGCTATGCATGTGCATGAGTTTATGTTTTTGTGTGTGGGCTCGTGTTTACATGTTTGTGCGTGTGTGCTTACAAGCATATTTGAGTGTGCGTGCATGTGTATGTGAGGGGTGGGTGGGTGGGGGTGTTTGTTAATGTGCATGTGTGTGTCTGTGTGCATGCATGTGTGTGTTTATGTGAGTGTGCACAAGCACAAATATCTGTATGTGTGCATGTGTTCATATGTGTACATGTGTATGTGGTTGTGTGTGTGTCACTACCTATGTCTGTGTGTGTGAATGTGCATGTGTATGTGTGTGTGTGTGCATGTTTGTGTGTATGCTTTTACAAGTGAATGCATGTGTCAACAAGTGCATACTTATGTGCATCAATTTACTTATGCATGTGTATGTGTGTGTACATGTGTATGTGCATGTGTTTGTGTCTTTATGAGTGTAGCTGTGTGAGTGTGTGTGTGCACTTGTATGCATGCCTGCATATTTTTATGGGCGTGCATGTGTTTTTGTATGTGTGTGTAGGTGAGTTTACACATATAGGTTTGGGTGTTCACCTATGTGCGTCATTGCATTTGGGTGTGCTTAAGTGCATGCATTCATGGGCATGTCTGTGTGTGCATGTGTGTAGATGTATGTGCACTCCTATGTTATGTGCATGCGTGTGCATGTGTTTGTAGATGACTGTGTATGCATGTGAATGCATGCAAGTGGATTTGTATGTGTGTTGTGCATGTGTGCATTCATGTGTGGGTGTGTGTGTGGCAAGTGCCAACATGTTCATACACGTGTATGTGTGTGTATGCTTCTATGTGTTTGCAAATGAGTGTATGCATGTGCATGCATGTTCTTATGTGTGTGTGCATGTGCGTGTGTGTAGGTGCATGTCTGTGAGTGTGTGTTTGTGTATGTGTAGCTGTGCATGTGCCTATGTGTGTGTGTGTGTGTTGGTGTTCATCTATGTGCATGTGCATGTGTGCTTGAGTGTGCATTTAAGTGTGTGTGTGCGTGTGTATACATGTGCATGCATATGTGTGTGTGTGGGGGGTGTTTGTTAATGTGCATGTGTGTGTCTTCGTGCATGCATGTGTTTATACATGTGAGTGTGCACACACACACACATGTGTGCATGCATGAGCATGTATGTCTCTATGTGCGTGCATTGGTGTGCATGTTTGCTTGTGTGAGCATGTATGCAAGCATCTATGTGGCTATAAGTGTATGTGCATGTGATTTTTTATGTGTGCATATATATGCACACGTGTGTATGGTTGTGCATGTACTTGTGCACATGTGTGTGTGCATATTTTTGTTTGTCCAAGTGCTTGTGTGTTTGTTTATGTGTGGGCATGTGTATGTTTGTGTGTGTGTGCATGTGGATGTGTATACATGTGCATGCATATGTATTTGTTTGTGTGCATGTACATGTGTGTACTATGCATTCGTATGCATGTTAATGTGTGTGTGTTTTGTGTGTATGTGGGTGTGCACTCATGTGCATGTGTGTGCATGCTTTTGTACATTTGCATACATGAATGCATGTGTGTGGGCATATGTGTATGTGCTGGTGCATATGGGGTTGTTGGTTTGTGAGTACATGCATGTTATAAGCATACATGTGTCTATGCATATCTACATGTGTGTGCTTGCATGTACGCTTTTTTATTTGCATTTATGTTTTTTTATTTGCATTTATGTGTTTAAATATGTGTGTATAAGTGTATGTGTGTGTTGGTGCATGTGCATGGGCATGTGCATGTGTATGTACATGTGTGTGCATTTGTATGTGTGTGTGCATGTATGTGCATGTGCATGACTGTGTGTGTCCATTTGTGTGTTCATGTATGTACATCCATATGTGGGTGTATGCTAGTACGTGCATGTGTGCTTGGTTGTGCATGTGTATGTATATGTGTCTGTGTTTATGCTTGCATGTGCTTTTGCATTTGTGCAAGAGTGTGCATGAGTGTGTGTGCATGCAAGTGTTTATATGAGTACATTCATGTATGTGATTGGGTGTGTGTGTGAGAGCCTGTGCGAGTGCATGAGCTATTTGTGTGTGTACATGCATTTGTGTATGCGTCTATGTGTCACTATGTTTGATCATGTGTGTGTGCCTTTACATGTGCCTACATATTGATGTGTGTTTGTGTATGCAAGCAAATGTGTCTATGTTGCTGCACGTGTGCATATATGTGTGCATGTATGCTTGTGTATGAGTGTTTGTATGTTTGTTTATTCCTATATGCATGTGCAGGTGTATTCATATGTGTGTATGCATGCATGTGTATATGTGTATGTAAATGTGTACATGCATGCATGTGTGTGCATGTGCTTATGCATGGGTATGCTTATGTACATTTGTGTGCATGTGTGTGCCTATGTGTGTGCATATATGTGTGCATGTTCTTACATGTTTATGTATGTATGTGCATGTATGTTTGCGATTGCATGCATTTGTGCATGTGCAAGTTGTGAGTGTGTGTTTGCATCTGTGTGTGGGTTGTGCACATGTGAATGCAAACTTGTGTGCATGTGTTTGTGAAAGCACATGTACATTTGTGTGCTTGTGTGCTGGTGTGTCTGTACATACATGTATGTGCATATTTGTCTATCTGAGCATGTTTGCATGTGCATATGTGTTCATGTTGTGCTTGAGCATATGTGTGTGCACATTTTTTTGTTTATGAGTTCCTACATATGCATTTGGGTATGCATGTGTGTATTTGTGTGCCATGTGTATGTGTGTGTGGGTGTGAGTTTGGGCATGCACTTGTGTGTTTGTGTACATGTAGGTTTGTGTGTGTGGGTGTGTGTGCATGCATGTGCTATTTTGTGAGTTTGTGCATGTGTGTGTCGATGTGTGCATTCTTGTGCATGTGTGCATGTGTGAAGGTGTATGCATCCATGCATGTGCATTCACGTGTTCATGTGTGTGCTTGTGAGAGTGTGTATATGAGCATGCAGTGTGTGCGGGTGTGTCTGTGTGTGTGCATGAGCAAGCATATAACATGCTTATGTGTCATGTGTGCATGTGCATTCTTGTGTTCGTGTATGTGTGTGTAGATGTGCACATGTGTATGTTTATGAGTGTTTCAATGTGTGCATGTGTGCTTGTGTGTGTGCAATCTTATGTGTGTTTGTGTGCGTGAGTGTATAAGTTTCTATGTGGTTGCATGTGTGTACAAGTGTGCTTATGTATGCATGTGTGTATTTGTTATTGTGCATGTGCATGCATGTATGTGTGTTTGTACAGATATGTTTGTTTACGTGCGTGTGTTGTTTTGAGTGGATTTGTGCATGTATGTGACAGACATGTATAGTGGTTGTGTGCTAATGTGTGTGTGGTAATACATGTCCACACATGTATATATGTGTGTGTGTGCACACAAGTGTACATGTGCATGTTTAGGTGTGTGCATGTATTTGTGTGTGACTATGCATATGTGTGTGGGTGCATGCTTGTGTTTATTTATGTGTGTGCATGTTTGCATGTATGAGTGTTCATGCATGTGCATGTGTTCTTATCTACATGAGTGTGTTTGTCTGTGTCTCGACATGTGTTTTTGTGCATGTTTGTTTTTATGTGTGTGCACATGTACACATGTGTGAATATGTTTTATGTGCAAGCATGTGTATTTTTATGCACATGTGCTTGTGGCATGTGTGTGTGTGTCTGTCTATCTTTGCATGCATAGGGTTGTGTGCGTGAATTTGTAAATGTGTGTGCAAGTGTATGCATGCATGTGTGTGCATGCATGGGTGTGTGTGTGTTTTTGCGCATGTGTGTACATGTATGTGTTTTTGTGCCTATACATGTTTTGTGTGTGTATGTGTGCATATGTGCAAACATGTGTCTGTGTTTGTGTGTGTGCATATGTGTGTATGTATACATGTCTATGCATATGTTTGTGCATGTGTGTGTGTATGAATGCTTGTTTGTGTATGTGTGAATGTGTGTGCAGAAATGTGTTTTCAATGGGTGTGTATCCATGCACATGAATGTGTTTTTGTATCTATGCATGTGTGTGTATGCATCCACGTCTTCATATGCATATCTTTGTGTGTATGTATTTGTTTGCATGCTTGAGTGTTCTTTTGAATGTGTGTATGTGCACTTCTGTGTATGTGGTTGCATGGTCATTTGCATGTGCATGTGTGGGAGTGAATGTGTGCTAGTCTATGTGTGTGTATGAGTGAGCATGTTATTATACTCATTTGTATGTGTGTGTGTGTGTGTGCATTCATGAGTAGGCTTGTCTGTGCCTATGTGCATGGGTGTGTGTGTGCATGTGCGTGTATAACTCTGAGCCTTTTTGTGTGCATGGGTCAATAATGATCCTTAAGGAGTTGCATGTGTGTGCATTTGTGTTCGTGATTGTGTGTTTGCATGTGTACATGTGCCTATGTGTGCATGTGTTTGTGTGTGTGCATGTGTGCAAGCATGCATGTGTACATGTGTGTGTGTGTGTGTGTGTTCATGTGTTATGCATGCTTTTGCAAGCACCTATTGGTAAACTTGTGTTCATGGCTGCATGTGCACATGTGTGTTTGTGTGTGTATGTGTGTACGTTTTAGTGTGAGCATGTGTGTATGTGTGTTAAGTGTGCATGTCTATGTGTATGTGTGTGTTAGAGTATAGGTGTTCTTGTATATATGTGTACGTGCATATGTGTGTGCATGTATATATGTGTATGCATGTGCATGTGTGTGTGTGTGTGCATTTGTGTGTGTGTGTCAAGTGAGTTCGTGTATGAGTTTGTATGTGCACGTGAGTGTGTCTCTATGCAAGTGAGTGCATGGATGTGAGTATGAGTGAAAATGTGCACAAGTGTGTGCATTTGAGTGTGTGAGTACATGTATGGGTGTTTGTGTGCATGTGTGCACATGCATATGTGTGTATTTGTCTACACGCATGTGTGTTAGCATGTGTGTGTGTGTATGTAAATGTGTTTGTGTGTGTGCATGTGTGTGTATGTGTATGCTTGTGTTTGTATATTTGTAAGTGCATGTCTGAATGTTTGTGCCTACTTGTGTGTGTGTACACATGTGTGTGCATATGAGCATGTTTGTGAGTGTCTTTGTGTGTGGGTGCATATGCTTATGCATGCATGTGTGTGTTCTTGTGCATGTGTAGGAGTGTCTATGTATGCATATGAGCACATGCATGTGCACATGTATGTGTGCCTCTTTGTATGCATGTGCTTATTTGTGCAAGCACATATGGATTTTGTGTAAATACATGTTCATGTTTGTGTAATAGGTGTGTGCATCTATATGTGCTTGTGTTTGTGAGTGTATTCATGTGAATATGTGTATGTGTGTATTTGTGCATGCATGAGTGTGCATGGGGGTGCATGTTAGTGTGTTTATGTGCGTGTGTTTTTGTGTGTATGTGTGAATGTGTGCATGTTTATCTGTGTACATATGTGTGTCCTTATTTGTTATGTGTGTATGTGTGTGTGCATGAGCATGCATGTGCACATGTGGTCATGTGTTTTACATGCATGTGCATATTTGTGTGTGCATGAATGTGTGTTTGTGTATGTTTGTATGAGCGTGTGTGCATGTGTGAATTGTTGTGTGTGTGTGTATATATATATCTGCATGTGTGTGTATGTTTGTTTGTATGTATAGGTTTTTGTAGGTGTGTATGCATATGCACATTTGTATACACATATGAGTGCATGCGTGTGTGCCTTTGTAGGTGCATCTATGGGTCTGTGTGCATGTGCATGTCTAGGAATATTTGTGCATGTGTGTATGTTATTGTGTGTGTGCATGTGTGTGTACATATGCACCTGTAGGTTTGTGTTTGCAAGTGTTGTGCACACGTGTGCATGCATGTGCTTGTGTTTTTGCATGTGTTTGTGTGCATGAGTATGTGTACATGTTTGTGTGTTTATACGCATTTTCGGGTGTGTACACGTGCACTTTTGTTTCTCTTTGAGTGTGTGTGTTTATATGAGTTGGAGTGTGTGTGTGTGTGTGCATGTGTGCAAGTGTGTCTGATTAGCTGTGAGCATGCATGTGTGTAAGTGCATGTATACATCGCTACACACATGTGCATGTGTGTGAGTCTAATTTGGTATAAGCCTACATATGTGAACGTGCATGTGTATGTGCCTATAAATATATGCATGTGCTTGTGCGTGTGCATGTGTGAGTTTGTATTTGTGTGTGGATTGGTGTGTTTGTGCATGTTTTGCAAGCACATGCACATGTGTATGTGTGCAAGTGTGTTTTTAGTGGTGTGTGTTGTTGTGTGAATGCATGAGTGTGTGTGTGCATGTTCACACACATACATGTGTGTTTGGGAGCATGTGTTCCATGTTCATGTGTGTGAGTGTATCTTGGTTTTTGTGTGTGTTGGTCGTGTGCATATGTGTTTGAGAGTTTACAAGCACATGTGTGTGTGTGCGTGCATGTGTCTGTGCATGTCTACATGTACATGTATGTGATTGTGCATATTTGTGTGCATGTGTTGCAAGCTTATTTGTGTATGAGTTTGTGTGTGTGTTTATGCATGTGTGTATTTTTTTACAAATGCACACATGTTTGTGCATATGTTTGTTCAAGCATGTGTGTGTGCATGTACGTGTTTTTGTCTGTGCCTATGCATGTGTGTGTGTGTATTAATCTTTGTGTGTGGGTGACTGTGTGTATGTATTTATGCATACTTATGTGTGTATGTACATTTATGAATGTGTTCATTTGTGTGCACTTGTTCATGAGCATGTGTCATTGTGTGCATGCTCTAATGTGTGTGTGTGCTTATATGTATGTGTGAGTGTGCGCATGTCTATCCATCTACATGTGTGTTATGTGGGTGAGTGTGGTGTGAGTATTCATGTGTGTGTGAGCATACATGATCTTTTGTGTGTGTGCGTTTGTGTCCATGTACGTGAGCCTACGTGTGCACTTGTGTGTGTAAACCTACGTGGATTCACATTGCGTGTGTGCATGTGCATGTTTGTGTGTGTGTGCATTCATGTTTGTCTATGTTTGTGTGTACTTGTTTGTATGTATGCATTTATGTGCATGTATGTGCATACACATCCATGTGTATGTGTATATGTGCATGCATGTCTTTTTGTGTGTTTATGTATATGTGCATGATGTTTGTGTATTCCCACTTATGTGTTTATATGTATGTGGTTCCATGTGTGTATGTGTGTATGTGCAATTATGTGCATGTGTTTGTGTTTGTGTGTGTGTTTGCAAGTGCATGTGTGCATGCTTATGCATGTTTGTGAGTGTGTTCATACTCACAAACACATGCACAAACACACACAGATACGTGCACATACCCACAAACACACAAAGATGCGTACACACACATGCACTCACACACATGCACACACTTACACATGCACATCCACACACACATGCACATGTAGACGCACATATGCACACACAGATGTACACTCACATGCACACAAAAATGTTATGCAAAAAAATATGCACACATATACACACATATATTTACCCACACACGCAAACACACATACACATAGACACATGCATATGCATTAACACTTACATGAATACACACACAACCACACATGCAAACATGCACAAACATAAACATACATACACACATGTCTCTGTGTGCACACATGTGCATCTGTACATGCACACACACCCACACACCTACACACATACATGCATAGTACACACACTTTCTTGCACACATGCATGTGCACAAAAAAGTGCACACATTCATACACACATGCACACAAACACTATTACACGAACATTCACACATAAGCACATGCAAGTGCACACTGACACACACTCGTTGATACACACATACACATAGTACCATACACTCACACATGCACAACACACTTAGATGAATGCACACACTTGCTTATACACCCATATACATAAACAAGCACCCACATACACACCCAAAACCACACTCATGCACATGCACATAGACTCACACAAACATAAAAAATACTCTCTCACAAATGCAAAAATTGATAGACATGCACAAAAAATATCACTCACACCGACACACACTCGCATGCACCTACATATACAAAAATGTAGGCACAAAAAAACCCGCACACATGCACAATCACAAACACACATGTACACACTTACACATGCACAAAAATATAGGTGCATACTCATAAGCACACACATGCACTCGTGCATGCATGCAAACACAAGCACACATGCACCCATGTTTGCAAATGCACATGCACAAACATGCAAACACAAAGGCACACAAACACATACATGCCCTTGCACATCCATACATATACACCCACACATGTATACACATATGCAGTTGCATGTACAGACACACACTTGTAGAGACACACACATACCCACACCCACATGCATACATACAGATGCACACATAACACACAAACATACATAAACTCACACACTTACACAGAAACAGCACATGCACACACTCAAGCAAACATACACAAAACAAACACCCACACACATGCATATGCATAACCACACACACATGCATGTATACCAACCCACACACACGCACACACACACAAGTATGCACATAAATACAACACCAAAGCATACATATGCATATGCACATACATGCTCATACACACACACATATGCACGCACACACACAAGCAGACATGAATGCACACACAACATGCATACATACAGACCATGCACATGCACACACAAGCATCCATGCAAGCACACACTCACATGCAATTACACTCACACATGCACATATGCTTACGGACACATATGTGTGCACAAGCTGACATGCATGCATGCACATACTCAAACACACACACTCGTGCACTTGCTCACACACATATATACATAGACACACACATGCACAACTACAATGACCAAACAAACATGCTCACACACATACATAGAGAGACAAACATGCTCACACAAACACACTAACACACATGTGAATGATGACACAAATGCATGCACGTGAATGCACAGATGCATGCATGCACACCATTCAGATAAACACAGACACAAATGCAAATGCATATGCACCCACACACACAGATGTGCAACTTCTCACATGCACAAGTATACCCATGCAGCCATGCACATGCATTCACACATGAACACACATGCACTTACACACACACACATCCAAATATGTACACATATGTACATGTACACACACATACTCATGTATTCATATACACACATGCATATGCACATGCAACACACTCATATGCTCACATATAAGCACATGTGCAAGTAGACACATATGTACACATATGCACACCCACATGCACACACACATACATACATCCACATAAGCATAGGCATATGCAACCATACACACATATGTGCAAAAACATAAGCAAACACTTACATGCACACACACGCACACTCACACACACACATGCACAAACATGATTTCACTCACACACACTACACATTGACACATGCACATGCAAATGCACACAAACTTAAAACACACACCTACACAAACACATGCACACGCACATACACATGTGCACACAAACACATGCACATAGCCACAAACACCCACACACACACCCATAATCATGCATACACACACACAAACACACTTTCATAGACATGCATTCACACAAAAACATACACATACCACATGCCCATGAATATGTATAAATGAACATAAGAATGCACACATTTCAATTAATTTACCCTTGTAATAGTACATATATGTTTTTTATTCATTTTTTAAAAATTTAAATATTATATTGGAGAAAATTAAAAAATAAAAAATAAAATAAAATTAATATTCAAAATATATTTTAAATAATTATAATATTTTATAATATTAATAAAACGAAAAATTTAAATATTATTATTAATAAACATTATATAAGATTAAATTAATATATTCTATAGATGGTTATTTTAATTTTTATTATACCTTTATATTATTTATATTTTTATATAATTAGATTTTTTTTATAAGAATGATAAAATAACAAAAGAAAAAACCATATGTACTAATATCTATGTTATTAAAATAATAAATTATGTAATGTTTTATTCATTTTGTGTAAAAGAAATATTATTACTCTAAAATATTATAATTCATTATTTTTAAGACAATAATCAACAACTATGATCATTTGTAATTTTTAATCATATATGACCACATCAATATTATAGTACTTGATCACTTTAGATTGCAATTTTATGTTTGCTTCGCTTCGAATAATTTTGGGATGGGTGATCACATTAAAGAATTATTATGTATATTTCTTTATAACATTATCTTTTTAATCAATGATAATTGATTTTTATAACATGTTGATTATAGAAAATTAAATTATTATAAATTATTGCTTAAAAAATTTAATTTTTGTATTTAACTATTAATGATCACTTTTTAATATTTTTGTTAATTTCATGTAATAATAAACATGGTAAAAAATATGAAATAATAAAAAATAAATTTTAATATTTTTTAATATTGAGAAAAATAATAATTAAAAAAAATTATAGTTATTAATTTATGTTTATAATAATATATTTTTATTGGGTACAAAACTTTTTAAATATAGTTATATTAAATTGTTAAATGTTAAAAATCTAAAAATAAAATTATAAGTATTAAATATTAATTATTGTTAATACCTATATTACATTAAAATATTTAGAATATTCTTTATTTAGTTTTTTTAATTTTAAAAGTTGAAATAGTAAAATTAATTTTATAGTTTTGAAATATTATAAATATTTGTTATATTTTGAAAGAATAATTAATCTAAAATAGTTTTTATTATTTTTTATTATTAAATACTATATATGATTAACTTATAATATTTTAAAAAAATTATTTGTTTAACTTTTAAGATTTCACTTTTATTTAATTTTTTCAATAAATTTTTCTCTTTATCTCAATGTCTCTCAAATTCTCTAACTTTCTTCTTCCTCTCATTATCATTCTCTTTTTCATCTTTGCATTTTCATTTGTTTATGTTCTTGGAGTTCTCACTTTACTATCCATCTCCTTTTTCTCATTCCCTTCATTTTACTTTTTTATTTGTTTTTATTTTACTATCTTTTTTATCTTATTAGTCAATGACTTTCCCTTTTATATAAATAGCTATTTCCATCCTCATTATCTCATTTTGAACTCATCAATTACTTATATTTAATAGAGCTCTTTTTGGACATAGTTCAATATTAAAATTTTTTTATAAATTTTTATGTTGTTATTTAAGTTTATTATGCAATTTAACTATTTATGTAAATAATGATATGATAATGAAATAAACTCATATGTATTAATGCTAATATTATCAAAAATATATATTTATATTATTATTTATATATTTCATAAAAATAAAATATTAATATCATAAAATTTTATGACTTACAGAATCACAAAGTTTATTAAAAAATTTATTTGGTTAATAATATTTTTCTTTTGCATGAATGTCTAACCACATCAGCATTATATTGCTCGATGTCATTAGAACTCCAAAGTTAAGCATGCTTACAAAAGAAAAATATTATCATGGTTGACTTTGTTTGAACTCCAATTATTGCACATGTTTTCATAGCATTCTTTTTTTCTAATTATTGACAATTAATTTTTACAATATCCTAATTTTAAGAAGAAATTAATATAAAAGATAATTTATAATAAAAATTTTCGTAATTACTTTATAAAATTAACTTAAAAATGATATTTTTTTTAACATAATAATGAATATGACATTTTATAAGATATAATAGAATACTAACTTTAATTTGTTTTAATACGAAGAAAAATAACTTATATTAGTTATAAGGAATGACAATTAATTTTTTTTATAATTTATGTCACTGTTGAAGGTGTAATGTTTCAATATAGAAATATTATATTCTAAAAAAATAAATATAACAATAATATTTAATTAATTATCAAAAAATTTAAATATTTGTAATATTCTAATATAATGATAAATCTCTAATATTCTCTTATTTTCTCTCTCTCCTGATATCAATAGTGTCTCTTTATTGCTATCTCTATATATGTTTCATGGTCTCTCCCTATTTACTATTCTTTTACCATTTTATTTCTCTCTTTTATATTGTTATATATTTTTTATATTTTTTTAATATTCTCACTTTCTTTGCTCTTTATTGAATCATCTTTCATCTCTTTATATTTTTATTTTATTTTTTAGTTTTCTCTCAATAAATTATGACATTTACCCCACTATAGGATAGTTATCTCCATCTTCATTATCTTTTTTTGAGCTCATTAATTACAAATATTTAAGAGAGAATTGTGTTGCATATTCTAATATATAATATTTATGATAACATATATTTAGTTATTTATATTTATTAAGAAATTTAATTTTTTATTTAAAACAAAGATAATAAAATTGAAGAATTTCATATAAATTAATATCTATATTAAAAAATAGTAATTTATTTAATTATTTATTTTTTTAATAAAAATAAAAATATTTGTGTTATAATATGACATAAAAAAATAATAATAAGCATAACAAAAGTTTTGAAGTGCATTTACTTGTTAATTTAAATAATTTTTTAAATTGAGCATTATTTTTAAAACAACGATCACGAAACTACGACTTTTTCTTTTGCATGCATTTGCGATCACACCAGCATTATAGCACTAGTTCCAATTAAAACTCCAATGTTAAGCATGCTTGGGCTGGAGTATTTATTTGATGGGTCACCTCTTCAGAATTCTAATTGTTGCACATATTTTTCCATAACAATCTTTTTTCTCATAAAAGGGTAATTTTAATAAGATGTTCAAATTGTGGCTCACCATGATGGTGGTGAATTCGTATGAGCAAAACATTGATTTATTATAAAATATTTCTATATAGCATTTATAGTAAGTTTTAATAATGTTTAACAAATATATAAAAGTGATGTTATATAAACTTAATTTTATTTTTAAAATATATTAAGTTTTATGACATTAGCTTTATTGAAAAATAAAAAATAATTAAAAATATAAAAAGTAATTTTTTTAGGTTTTATGGCCTATAAAAAAAGAATATATCCACTTTAAGAAAAAAACAAGACAAACACAACTTTATGTAACCCTTTCGTAAAAGATGAGTGGGCTAAACCCCCATAACAAAGAGGCAAGTGAGACACACTAATAAGGTCTTATAATAAAATAAATGAAACAAGCTGCTATAAACTTAAAATGAAATAAAAATGACAAAAAAAGAAAAACATTTAATGAACTAAATTCGAAATCAATGAAACCAAAGTTCTATGCTTGTTGAAATCATGAAGGAGACATAAGTATCTATATTAAATTAATTCAACGTCAAGAAAACTAGTAACTTAGCCAATTTGAAAAGAAAACAATTTGAGGAGTTTGATGAGTGAATGGCACATAGCATCTAAATACGACTATAGAAACAAGCTGCAAACATCATTAATATTTTTTCTTTGAATCACATAAATTTTTTCCTTTTTTTCCAAGAAATCACTTAGTTATTTTAATTTTTTGTTATTTAAAAATAGTTACAAAATGCCACATTTAGTTGGTATAATTTTTGGTGATTTATGAATATTTTAATTAGAAAACAAAACTCCAACGACTAAAAGTAATAGATAAAATAGCTGTTGCACTGTAGCCATTCGATTGGAAAGCTCTGAGATCGTTCGATTGAGAAAACTATGTGATCAGATAGATTCTTTCAAATCTGTGTTTCCATAAATATGAAATTGTTCTTGTCCATTAGATAAGAATCGTGATCTAAGGTGAGATCTAATTGTCGAATGAGTGAATTAATGATCATGCAATCACGATGTAGAGCGATCGCCCGGTGGAGAAAATTAGCTATTTAAATGAAAACAACGGTGGTGAGTGTTTGATTCCAAAAGTGTTCCATCGAACAGTGCACATTAATTTCACAATTTTGTAATTCATGGTGTTAACTAGTTCACTTCTTTTGTCCCACATCAAAAACCAGCTTTGCTGTTTTGGACTTATATGTATTTTGTTCATCCTAAGCAAACCTATAGTAGCCTGTCTCATTTATTTTATTATAAGACCCTAGTAGATAGTCTCATTTGTGTCATTGTTGTGTAGGTTTAGTCCAACTTGCCTTTTAATGAAAGGTTATATTGTATTATATTTGTCTTGTTTTTTGTTTGAGCTGATAAATGCTTGTGTTAAAAGCCAAGAAACTTAAAAATCGATTATGTATTTTTTAACTTTTTCCCACTTTTTAATTACTCTAATGTCATAAAGCATAACAAATTTTTAAAATAGAATTAAATTTATATAACATCACTTCTATAAATTTGTTAAACATTATTAAAAATTACTTTAAATGCTATATTGAAATATTTTATAGTATATCAATGTTTTATTCATAAGAACTCACTACCCTCACGGTGAGCATGATATCCAACATCTTATTAAAATTACTATTTTTCGTGGGAAAGATGAGTGTTACGAAAAAAAGTGCAACAATTAGAATTCTCAAGCGATAACCCATCAAATTAAAACGATAGCCCAAGCATGCTTAACTTTGCAATTTTAATAGGATCTAATGCTATAACACTAGGGTGTTCCCAAATGAATGCAAAAGTAGTAATTCTTAGTTGCGGGATCGGTTTTTAAAAAATAATAAACAATTTGAAAAGGGTTGGAAATTAACAAGTAAATACACTTGAAAACTTTCTTATGCTTGTAATATTTACCATATTATATTGTAATATAAATAATTTTTTATATTAAAAATCAAATAACCAAAATAAATTATTTTTTTAATAATATAAATTTTAATTCATAAGAATTTCTTTAAATTTATTATCATTATTATAATTAAAAAAACTTACTTAATAAATATAAGAAATAAAATATGTGGTATCATAAATATTATATATTACATTATGCAACACAATACTCTCCTAAATATTTGTAATTAATGAGTCCAAAAGAGATAATGAAAATGGTGATAACAATCTTATAAGAGAGTTAAAGTCATGATACTTTTAAGAGAAAAGTAAAAAATAAAATAATAATATAAAGAGATGGAAGATGATTTAAAAAGAGTAAAAGATAAAATGAGAAAATAGGAAAGATAAAATAATAAATAAAGAAATAAAAAAGAGAAATAAAAGAGTAGAAAAATTTAAATTATATCAACATTAATACATATAAATTTATTTCGTTATAATATCATTCTTTAAATAAAAATCTAAATTATATAATAAATATAAATAACAAAATATAAATTTTCTAAAAATATTTTATATTAAACTATTTCGAAAAAATGGTTTATTAAATATTAATAATATAATGTTCAAAATGAGATAATGAAGTATGGAGATATCAATTGTATGAGAGAGAAAGTTATAAATTAATAAGGTAAAATGAGATGGGAAAATAACAACAAAATGTGATGAGAGTTGATTTAATGAAGAAGAATTGAAAAAAATAACACAGAAGTGATAGAGACAATACATAAAAAATTAAAAAATAGAGCAAATGAGAAAAGGTGATGGATAGTAAAGAGATAGAGTTTTAGAACATAAAAAGATGAAGAACAAAAAGACATAAAATAAAATAATAATAATAAGAAAAAGAATAAAGTGATAATTATAGAGACATCGAAATATAAAGAAAAATTTGATAGAAAGAATTATATAAAAGTAAACCTTAATAATTAAACCTATAATAATTATTAAACTTGACAAGTTAATCATATATAATATTTAATAATAAAAAATATAAAAACCATTTCAGATTAGTTATTATTTCGTAATATTACAAATATTTAAAAAATATTTGAACTATCAAATTAATATTTTTATTTTCATAGTTGAAATTAAAACAATATCTAAATAATAAATATTATAATTTTTCTAATATATTATCTTTATATGATGTAATATATATATTAGAAATAAATAATATTTTATGTTAATGATTTTATTTTAGATTTCTAAAATTTAATAATTTATTGTAAGTATATTTAAAAAGTTTTGCACCAAAAAAATATATTATTCTAAATATAAATTAATTCATATTTATTATGTTTTTTACTAGTATTTTTCTCAATAATAAACTATATTAAAATTTATATTTTATTATATCATATTTTATGTCATATTTCTTATTACATAAAGTTCACAAAAATATAAGAATTTTTTTTAACAATTAAATGCAAAAATAGAATTTTTAAAAAACAATTGATAATCATTTAATTTTTTAAAATTAATATATTATTAAAATCGATTATCATTCATTAAAAAAAATAATGTTATGAACAAACATGCATAAAACAAATTTCAAAGTCACAATCATAAATTTATTCTCAACTAAGCAAACTCAACATTGTAATACTAATGTGATGAACTACAATGATACTGATGTGGTCATATATGAATAAAAATGACAAGTAAACATTGTTGTGTTATTACTGTCTTATAAATAATGTATTTTAATATATTCTTGTATTAATATTTTTTTATATAAAATGTATAAAATATTACGTAAAATATTATTTTTTTATAACATAGATATTAATAATTGTAATTTTTCCTTCGTTATGTTATCATTCTTATAAATAAAAATTCTAATTATATAAAAATATAAAAAATATAAAGAGATAATACAAATCGAGATAAATATTTTAAATGAAAGAAAAAATCATAGATTTATAAGAGTAAGATAAAAAGGAAAAATAGTAATAGGGGAGAAAAAAGATAATTTATTAAAGAAAAAAATTAACATAAAAGTGATGGGGGAAATAAATAAAGAAATAAAAGAAAGGGAGAAAAATGAGAAGGTAAAAAAGAAAAAAGAAGGAGAAATAAAGAAGCCAACAAGAATATAAGAAAATAAAAAATAAAGAGACAAATTAGAGAATTTTAATAAGAGAACTAAATAAGAGAATATACTATGCATTCAATAAATGCAAAGTAGTGAGAAAAATAATTTAATAAAATTTAAATTTTTAATATTTAAAATTATAATATTTATTAAATATGAAAATTTAATCATATATAATATTCATTAATTTTAAAATATAAAACATATTTAAGTTTAACATTGTATTAGGATATTAGTAATATTTAAAGATATGTTTAAACTATTAATTTAATATTATTTTCGTAATACCTAAAAAAATCAATTAAACAATTTATATGTAATTATTATAATAAATTATCTTTATTTGGCATAATATAGGTAATAAATATGATATTTAGTATTAGTGAAAAAATTTTAGAGTTTCTTAGGGAGCAAAATATTATTTTCTTTTAAAATAATATGCACAAAATATTAATACTAATTTATTATAATTTAAATAAGTTATTTTGCTCATTATTTTAAAAATTTAAAGTTATTATTTTATTATATTACAAAATGTGTCATATTTATTATTATATTAAATTGATAATAATGTTATATAGTTTTTATTGATTACTAATTACCAAGTCTGTGATAATAAAATTTTTTTTTTAATAATTTACTTTTTTGTATGTTTTAATTTTTTAATATTTAATATTTTATGCATTTTATATAAATAAAATATTAGTGCTTAAATATATCATAATATATTATATTAAAGTCAATAATCACACAACTATAATTATTTGTCATTTTTACCCATATGTGATCACATATGTTTTATGGCACTAGATCACATTAGTATTACAATGTCAAGTTTGCTTGTTTAAGAATAATTTTGGGATGCGTCTCCATTTGAAAGTGTTGTTATGCATATCAATTCATAGCATTACTTTTATTAATGAATGATAATTTATTTCAATAACTGTAAGTTTTAAAAAGTTAAATGTTTATAAATTATTGTTTAAAAATTTTATTTTTTATATTTAATTATTAACAAAAATTTCTAATATTTTTGTTAATTTCACAAAATAATAAATATGACATAAAATATGATATAATAACAAAATAGATTTTAATATAGTTTACTATTAAGATAAATAATTATTAAAAACATAATAAATAAGAATTAATTTATGTTTTTAAAAATATATTTTAATTGGGTACAAAACTTTTTAAATATAGTTATATTAAATTATTAAATATTAGAAATCTAAAATAAAATCATTGTGTTGAATATTATTTATTTTTAGCACCTATATTATATCAAATAATGATAATATACTAGAATAATTAAAATATTTGTTATTTAAGTAATTTTTTTAAATGAAATGTGAAGATAATAATTTAATTTGATAGTCAAAATTTTTTAGATATTAATATTATTTTGAAATAATAATTAATCAAAAACAATTTTATATTTATTTAATTATTAAATATTACATATGATTAACTAATAATATTTAATAAATATTATAATTTTAGTTATCAAAATTTTAGTTTTATTTAATTTTTTATCAATTTTTCTTTTTATCTCAATCTCTCTCAAATTCTCTCACTTTATCCTCCCTCTTATTATCATTCTCATTTTTGCATTTTTATTTTTCATCTATTTATATTCTTGGACTCTCTTCACTCTCTATCTCCTTTTTCTGATTCCCTCTATTTATCTTTTTTATTTACTATTTCTATCAATTTTGTGATATATTTTCTTCTTCGTGAAATCATCCCCTCTCTCTTTGTTATTATTTTCCAATCCATTTTTATCTCATTAATATATGACTTTCTCTTTCATACAAAAAGTTATACCCGTCTTTATTATCTCATTTTGACCTTATTAATTATTTATATTTAGCAAAACTCTTTTTAACATATTCTAATGTAAAATATTTTTAATAAATTTATATTTAATTATTTATATTTATTATGTAGTTCAAATTTTTAGTTAAAGAATGATATGATAATGAAATAAGTTAATATGAGTTAATGTTTATATTATCAAAAATATTTATTTATATTATTATTTATTTATTTTATATTAATAAAATATTGATATCATAATATTTTATGACTTATACAAAAGAATAAATTTTATTTAAAAATGTATATGTTTCATAATTTAAGAAATTTTAGAAATAGTTCATTTCCTTAAAAAAATCGCAGCACTTCCAACTTTTTATCATTTGCATGATTGTTTAACAACATCAGTATTATAGCACTCTGTATTATTAGAACTCCAAAGTAAAGCATGCTTAGTAAGGCATAATATTTGGATGGTTGACTTCTTTTGAATTTCTTTGGTTGCATATTTTTTAATATCATTCTTTTTAATGCTTATTAGTAATGAAATTTTATAATACTATAATTTTGAGAAAAAATTATTATAAAAGATAATTTATAATAAAAATTTTCATAATTATCTTTAAAATTTCTTTAATATATTATTATTTATTTAATATAATAGTGAATAAGACACATTATATGATATAATAAAATGCTAACTTTAATTTATTTTTTATATGAAAAAAATAACTAATATTAGTTATAATAAATTAGAATTAATTTTTGTTTGTAATTTCATATAGATGTTGTGACATTTATTGGCTTTGTCGAGACGGAACCCGGGGCTCGGGTTAGGGGGCCCCCTATGGGGAACTTCTCAAAGACAAAAGGGGGAATTGGACACACAAACACAAACATGCTTAGACACACCTACACACATACGCATATGTATACTTGCACACACAAACAGTTGTAAACATGCATGCACATACACTCACAAGAACACATGTCAAATGTTTGAACATAGAAATATTATATTATAATAATTAGATATAAAAATAATATTTTCTTAATCATAAAAAAATTTAAATGTTTGTAAAATTCTAATATAATAATAATTCTAAATAGTTTACATATTTTCTTAGTCTTAAAAATTGTATGTAATTAACATATTATAAGTTTAATTGTTTAGATTTAACTTTTATTTTATTATTTTTCTCACTTTACTCACTTTATCTCGATGTCTCTAATATTTGCATTTTTTCCCCTCACCTATTATCATTATCTTTTTTGCTACTTTATTACCTATCTCTATATTCTTTTCTTAGTCTCTCTCTACACTACCTTTTATATTATTTTATTTCTCTATTTTATCTTTTTATTTTTTTAACTTTTTATATTCGCTCTTTTCTTTTGCTATTTGTTAAATCATTTTTCATCTCTCTATATTATTTTCTTATTTTTTAGATTCCTCTTATCAAAGTTAAGCAAGCTTGAGCTACAGTATTAATTCTATGGGTCATCTCTTGAGAATTCTTATTGTGGCACATATTTTTTCACAACATTTTTTTTCTCATGAAAGAAAGTAATTTTAATAAAATAATTTAAGTGAGGCTCACAATGAGGGTGGTGAATTCCTATGAATAAAACATTGATTTATTATAAAAATTTTCAATATGGCATTTCTAGTAATTTTTAATAATGTTTAACAAATATATAAAAGTTATGTTATATAAATTTAATTTTAATTTTAATATATATTAAGTTTTATAATATTAGTGAAATTTAAAAAAAATAATTACAAATATACATAATCAATTTTTAAGATTTTCGATTTATAAAACAAGCATATATCCATTTAAAAAAAAAACAATGCAAACCCAACATAATATAAACCTTTTGTAAAAAGGGGTAGATTAAACCCACACAACAAAGAGACAAATGAGACATAGTACTAGGTTCTTATAATAAAAGAAATGAGACAGGCTGATATAGCCTTACAACGAAATAAAAATGAAAAAAAGGAAATTCATTTAAGGACTAAAATAGAAATCAATACAACTAAAATGTTATGCTTAATGAAATCTTTAAGGAGACATAAGTATATCAGAAAAATGAATTAAAGATCACAAAATTTAATAACTTAGCTAACTTGAAGAAAAAAATTTGAAGAGTTTTATGAGTGAATGGTGTAGCAGCATATAAAAATGACCATGGAAGCGAGTTTTTAGAAGCATTTACCATGCACTACATTTAGTTGTTCTATAATTTGGCACATTATAAATATTTTAATTATGAATTAAAAAATTAAAAACCCACCAATGTTTCAAAATAACAGGTAAAATAGTTGTTGCTCAGTAGCCATTCAATCGGAATGGTCCTGGACAGTCCGATTGCAGAAACCGTGTGATTGCAGAATTTGCACTTTGATAAATATGAAATTGATCTGGTCTATTAGATAGGAATAACACTCTAATGGCAAGATTTAGCTGTCCAGCAAAAGAATTAAGGATCGTGCTGGCGTGGTCCCACGGTTGAGACAATTAGCTGTTTATATGATAAACAACGGCGATGATTGTTTGATTGCAAAAATGCGCCATTGGATAGTGCACATTAATCCCCCAATTCTGCAGTTTTTGGTACCGAATTGTTTGCTTCTCTTGTCCTATATCACGTAACGCTTTTGGGCTTTTTGACTTATAGAAGCTTTTTTCAACTGGAGAGAGATGCTGTGAACATTATCAACTGTGGTTGCTCATTTTCGGAGTCAAGTATTCGATTTTTTCGGCGGGAGGGCTTCAATGTTTTGGTTTTTTGAATTACAGTAAACTCGATTATCCAACGCTTTGTTGGGGCGGGCTTCAATTTTTTTTTTCTGAATTTTCTAATTTGTGATTTCGAGTTTTTTTATTAAGTTTTTTGAATTGCAGATTTGCTTTCACTATGATGGGTCGAGAATTTTTTGTGGGTTCCATTTTTTTTGTTATTGATTTGCTGATCCAAATGTAATTTTTTCAATTAATTATGTGCTGAACACGTTACGGTCTTGTTACAATAAGCATTCCGGTGGAATTGGGTGACAAGTTTGTTTTTTGTAGTTATGTTTTCTAATTATTTCCATCACATTTTTTCTCTTTATCTTAATTTCTAACATATTTTCTTATATCATTTTTATAACTCATTTATCATGCTCTAATTTGTGTTTTCAGTCACTTTTTTTTGTCTTTTTTGGCCTTTTTCATTTTCCTATTCTTCTGTTTTTTCTTATTTTTCCCCGTTTCACTTATTTTTTATTTTGTCTACACTCTTGATGTTCACTCTTTTCTTTTTGCATTCATTAAATTCTCTCCATCTCTCTCTATTATCATTTACCTCTACGTGTTGCTCTTGTAAATTTATGGTTTTCACTACTTTATAGAATAATTATATTTGACTTTTTTATGACTTTTTAAATCCATCATTTAATAATGGTTAAAAAATCTCCCATATTGTATAGTTTAATATTATTAGTTTTTTTATGTAAATTATTTTTTAATTTATAAAAAAAGTATCATAATAGAAGAAAAGTAAAACAATTTTATTATATTATGACATGCAGTAAGCAAAAATTTTAATTAAAATTGTATGTGCTTGATAATTTAAGAAATTTTAGGAATGGTTCATTACCATTAAAAAAATAATCACATAATTATTATATTTTTTCTATATAAATATTTTCAATTACACCAGCTATTTAGCATTGGATTATGTTAAAACTCAAAAGATAAGCACACTTCAATGATAGTGGCATAGGGTTTGTGGTCTCTTTAAACATCCAGTGTTGTACAAACGCTTTAGTAGCATCTTTTTCCTAGTGATCAACATTTTCATAATATTATAATATAAAAAAATATTTTAAATAATGCTTCATAATTACAAATATAGTAAATAATTTTTAAAATAACGTCATTAAATTGTTATTAACTTTATAAAATTATAAATTTAGCAAACCATATAATATATTAAAATAAAAACTTTCACTTAGTTAAATATTTAGTAAATTAAATTATATCAATTATAATTAATTTGAATTAATCTTTGTTTAAATATTATATATATAGTTTATTAATTTTTTGAATATATAAATATTATATTATAGAAAATTAGAGATAAAGTATAATATAAAATTGACAACAAAAAATATATTTTAAATTTTTTTTCTTTGCTTCTCTCTCATCTATCTTATTTTAGTTTCTTATTTATCCTTTTTCGCTTTTTTCTTTTTTCTTTTTGTCTACTTAATGTTCTCTTTTTTCTTGTCTCCTTTATTAAATAATCTATCATGTACCTCTATCATTATGTTACGTTTTATTTTACTCTTATCAATTTGTAACTTTTCCTCTCTCTCAAAATCGTTATATTTTTCTCTACTATCCTTTTTCAATCAATTAATAAAATTTATCATGCCTCTCATTTACATTGTTCAATACATAATACTAATGACAATTATATTTTTATGATATTTATATTTTTTACTTAATTTAGTTTTTTATTTGCAAGGCAAAAAATTTAAAGAAAATCTTATGCATTAATGTCAACATTTTCAAAAATAATTGTTTAAGTAATTTGTTTTCTTAATTTCATGTAAATAAGATATTTATATTAGAATATATTAAAATACATATGGTAAGTATAATTTTATTAAAAGAATAAATATATTTCATAATTTAGATTAATTTTGTAATGATTTATCATTACCAAGACAGTAATTACACTATTATGATAATTTATCTTTTAAATTAATGTATGACCACGCAAGAAATATAGCGTTGGATCTCATCAGAGCTTAAAAGATAAACATTGTTATGCAAGAAAGCTGTTGGGACGTGTGGTCTTATGAGAAGTTATTTAGTTGCACATATTTTCTTATAGCACTATTTTCCTTAATGAGTGATAATTAAGTTTAATAACTTATTAATATATCAAAAGAAAATTATTAAGAAAATGTTTATAATTACAAGTTTTGTAATTAGTATTTAATAAAAATTTTATAACATTATTATAAAAATATTATAATAAAAGATTTGACACATTTTATATCATAATAAATTAATTACTTAAATTTTTTAAAATTTTAAGAAACATAACTTATTTTAATTTTAATAAATCAGTATTAATTTTATTTTATAATAGTAAATATATGTTGTGTATAGTGTTTTCAAATAAAATAATATTATGTTCTCAAAAATATCAAAATTTTTTCCACTAATATTAAATGATTTTTATATGATTACCTATATTATATCAAATATCAATAATATTTATAATAATTATATTATATATTATTTCATTAATTTTTTAAGCATGAATAAAATAATATTAAAAATAATCTTTTAATATTTGTAATATTCTAATATAATGTTATACTTTAATAGATTTTATATTTTAAAATTAATCAATATTGCATATGATTAATTTTTTATATTTAATAAATATTATAAGTTTAATTATTAAAATTTAAATTTTGTTAAATTATTTTTCTCCATATTTTCTCGTTAACTTAATGCATGATATTTTTTCTCATTTATTTGTCGCTCTTATTTTTATTCTCTAATTTTTTTTTAATTCTTCATTTTCCTATATATTCTTTTTCGTTTCTCTTTCAGTCTCTTTTATTCTTTTTTATTTTCGAATTTCTTTCTTTATTTTTTTATTTTTTCTTCCTATCTCTTTTATGTTCTCCTTTTTTTTTTCTTTAATCAATCATCTTTTATCTCCCTCTATTATTACTTTTATTTTTATATTACACTTATCAATCTATGATTTTTTTCTTTTAAAATAGTTATCTCCATTTCTATTATCTCTTTCTATTATTTATATTTTTAATATCATTAGATTTTTTATTTAAAAAATTGATAACATAACAAAAGAAAAAATAATATGTATTAAAGTCTGTATTATAAAAAATAACATTTTATCTAATTTTTTATTCATTTTATGTAAATAAAATATTATTACTTGAATATATCATAATTTATTATTCACAAGATAATGATCGCACAACTACAATTTTTTGTCATTTTTATTTATATATGATCACATGTGTTGTTGTACTTGATCAAATAAGTACTACAATGTTAAGTTTCTTTACTTGATAATAATTTTGGGATGGGGACAACTTTAAAGTGTTGCTATGCATATCTATTCATAGCATTATATATTTTAATAAATAAAAATTTATTTTAATAACATGTAACTTTTAAAAAATTAAATAATTTTAAAATATTGTTTAAAAATATTATTTTTTTATTTAATTATAAATAAAAAGATTCTAATATTTTTTCAATTTTATGAAATAATAAATATGACATAGAATATTGCACAATAAAAAGTAAATTTTATATAGTTTAATATTGTGATAAATACTTATTAAAAAACAGATAAATAGAATTAATTTATGTTTACAATAATACATTTTCTTGCACAAACTATTTTAAATATTTTTATATTAAATTATTAAATGTTAAAAAAATAAAAATAATATATTAAATGAATAATAATATTTTTATTTTATTCAATTTTAAATTTTAAAGCATGAAAATATAAAAAATTTAGGAAAAAATATTATAAAATATAATTTATAATAAAAGTTTTCGTAATTAATTTTTTAAAAATAAATTGAAATTTTTATTATTTAGTTAATATAATATTTAGTGTAACATAATATGTGATCTAATAAAATGCTAAGTTTAGTTTATTTTACTATGAAAAAAGAATATATTAGTGATAATAAAATAGAATTAATAATTTTTAATATAAAAATATTATATTATTAAATATTAGATATAAATATATTATTTTATGAATTATTAAGGAAATTTTAATTATTTGTAATATTCTAATATAATAATGAATCTCAAGTATTTCTTTTATTTTCTTATTTTTTAAAATTATATGTAATTAAAGTACTGTAAGTTTTATTTTTTAGATTTAACTTTTACTTAGTTATTTCTCTCACTATTCTCTCTTTATCTCAATGCCTCTAACACTCTCTTATTGTTTGTCCTCTCCTATTATAATTATCTTTTTTGCCTCTTTTTTTGCCTATCTCCATATTTTTTTGTCTCTCTCTCTCTTTACTATCTTTTTATACTAGTTTATTTCTCTTTATTTTTTATTTATTTATTTTATCTTTTTTATATTCTCTCTTTTCTTTTGCTCTTTATTAAATCATATTCCATCTCTTTATATTATTAGTTTTTTTTAAGTTTTCTCTTATCAAACAATGACTTTTACTCTCTTAAAGGATTGTTATCTTCATATTTTTATCTTTTTTTAGCTCATTAATTACAAATACTTAAGAGAGTATTGTATTGCATAATCTAGTATATAATATTTATGATAATATATATTTTATTATTTATATTTACTTAAAAACGAAAGTTTATAATTAAATATTTTGTAATTAGTATTTAATAAAGGTATTATAACATTATTATCTATTTAAGATAACTTCTTCAGAGATTATATATTGGGAAGGTTGGCCTCATAAGAAGTTCTTAAATTACACAAATTTTTTTATAACATTCTTTTTCTTAAAGAGTGAGTGACAATTAATTTTAATAGCATGTCAATGTACAAAAAAGTCAATTTTTAAAAAAGAAAGCTTATAATAACAATTTTCGTAATTTTTATTTACTAAAAACATTATAACATTATTAATAATTTAATATAATATTAAATTTGGCACATTTTATAAAATAATAGAATAATATATTTGTTGTGATTGATAACTTATTTTTATTTTAATAAATTCATGTTAATTTAAGTTTGTAATAGTAAATATCTGGTGTGTATAGCATTTTCAAAAAAAATAATATTATGTTGTAAAAAAATCTAACTTTTTTCACTAATATTATATATTATTTATAATTATTAAATATATAATATCAAATAAAGATAATATATTATAATAATTATATTATATATTATTTATTTAAAATTTTAAATGATTAATAAATAATATTAAATTAATTTTTAAAAAATAATGATTAAATATTTCAAATATTCTAATAGAATGTTCAACTTAATGGATTTTATATTTTAAAATTATAGAAAAAGAAAAAACATTATGTATTAATATATATGTTATAAAAAATAACTTTTATGTAATATTTTATGCTTTTTATATAAAAAAAATATTATTACTTGAATATATCATAATTTATTATTTCAAACATAATAATCACCAAACTATAATTACATATGATTTATATATATATATGATTATATTAGTACCACAATGTTAATTTTTCTTGACTAAGAACAATGTTAGGTTGGGAGATCACTTCAAAGTGATGTTGCAGATATTTGTTCATAGAACTTATTTTTTAATGAATGATAATTGATTTTAATTTAATTTTAAAAAACTAAATGATTGTAAATTATCCTTAAAAATTAAATTTTTGTACTTAATTATTAATTAAAAGTTTCCAATGTTTTTTTTCTTTCATTTAACAATAAATAAGAATTAATTTATGTTTACAATAATATATTTTGTTGTGTGCAAAAACTTTTCAATATAGTTGTATTAAATTATTAAATATTTTAAATTTAAAATAAAATCAATAGTGTTGAATATTATTTTTTTAAATTCCTATATTACCTCAAATAAAGATAATATACTAGAATAATTATAATATTTTTAATTTATTTAATTTTTTTAATTTGAAGTGTGAAAAAATAAATATTATTTTAATAGTGAAAATATATTTTAAATATTTATAATATTTTAAAATAATAATATATGTAAAATAATTTTTTTAATTTTTTACTATTAAATATTATATATGGTTAACATATAATATTTAATACTTGCAGTTTCTTATCTATGTTATTATCATTAGCTTTTCTGTCTTTTTATTTTTCATCTATTTATGTTCTTGGACTCTCATTTTATTATCTATTTGCCTTTTCTCATTTCCTATATTTTACTTTTTTATTTATTATCTCTATCACTTCTATATTATTTTTTTCTTTTCTTCTTCATTAAACCATCTCTCATCTTTCTTTGTTATTATTTTCCTTTCTATTGTTATCTTATTAATCTATAACATTCTATGTCATACAAATCGTTATCTCTATCTTTATTATCTTATTTTGAACTCATCAATTAATAGTGCTTAATAAAGATTTTTTTGACATAATTGAATAAATATTTTTTTAAAAATTATATTTCATTATTTATATTTATGATGTAAATTAAATTTTTATTTAAAGAATGATATGATATTGAAAAATAAATTCAATGTATTAATGTTAATATTATTAAAAATATTTGTGTATGTTTTTTTTTATACAAGTGAAATATTGATATCATAATTTTTAATCACATATATAAAAGCAAAAAGTTTATTTAAAAATATATATGCTTGATAATTTAAGAATTTTTAGAAATGGTTCATTATCTTAAAAAATCAAAACACTTCGATTTTTTTGTCTTTTGCATTAATGTTTACCCACTTTAGCATTATAGCACTCGATGTCATTAGAACTCATAAGCTAGGCATGCTTAGTTAAGCATAGTATTAGGATTGTTGACTTCTTTTAAACTTCTTTTTTTGCAAATTTTTTCATTGCATTGCTTTATATAATTATTATAAATTAAATTTTATAATATTCTAATTTTAAGAAAAAATTATTATAAAATATAATTTATGATAAATATTTCAGCAATTAATTTGTAAAAATAATTTTAAATATTATTATTTATTTAATATAATAATGAGTATAACACATTATATGATATAATAAAATACTAACTTTAACTTATTTTTAATATGATGAAAAATAACTTATATTAGTTATAATAAATAAGAATAATTTTATAAAGATATTGTTTGTCAAACATTTCAAAAAAGAAATATTTTGTTATAAAATATTAAATATAAAAATAATATTTTTAAATTATCAAAAGATTTGAAATTTTTATAATATTCTAATATTATAATAAATGTAAAATATTTTTATACTTTTTAATTTTTAAAATTATTTCTAAACATATTATAAGTTTAATTATTTAGATATAACTTTTACTTAATTATTTTTCTCACTTTTCCCTATTTATCTCATTGTTTCTAATGTTCTATTATTTTTTCCTCTCCTATTATTATTGTCTTTTTACTTCTTTGTTATTTATCTCCATATTTTTTCTATCTCTCTCTATTACCCCTTTATTATATTTTATTTCTATCTTTTTTATATTCTCTTTTTTCTCTTTGTCTTTATTAAGTAATATTTTATTTCTCTATATTATTATTTTACTTTTTATTTTCCTCATATCAAACAATGACTTTCACCCTATTATGGAATTGTTATCTCCATCTTCGGTATATTTTTTATCTCATTAGTTCAAAAAATTTAAGAGAGTATCTATGTTACTATTTATTTAATATAAATGAATTATTTATATTATAATATAAAATGGAAAATGTAATCAACATAACAAAATGTTTTAAACTGCTTTTACTTGTTAATTTAAAAATTTTTTGAAATTGTTAATTTTTTTTTAAAACAACGATCACGCAACAACAAATTTTTTTTTTGCATGCATTTGCGACCACACTATCATTATAGCACTAGATCCCATTAAAACTCCAAAGTTAGGCAAGCTTTGGATAAAGTACTAATTAGATGGGTGACCTCTCTTAAGAATTGTTATTGTTGCACATATCTTTTCATAGTACTCTTTTTTCTCACGAAAAATATTAAATTTAATTAGATGTTTGAAGTGAGGCTCACCATGAGGGTGGTCATTTCTATGAATGAAACATTGATTTATCATAAAAAAATTTCAGTATAGCATTTATAATGTTTTTTAATAATATTTAATAAACATATAAAAGTGATGTTATTTAAATTTAATTTTATTTTAAAAACATATTTAATTTTATGACATTAGTGTAATTGAAAAATAAAAATATAATTAAAAATATACACAATCAATTTTTAAGTGATTTAGCTAATAAAACAAGTTCATGTCAACTCCAAGTAGAAACAAGACAAAGACGACGCAATATAAGCATTTCATAAAAGGTCGGGTATGTTAAACACTCACAAAAAAGAGACAAATGAGACATACAACTAGGGCCTTATAATGAAATAAGCAAGACAAAGTACTACAAACTTACAAGGAAATAAAATTTACAAAAAAAACATTAAACGAACTAAAATGGGAATCAATACAAGTAAATTGTTCTGCCTGGTGAAATCATTCATGACAAAATCGATAAGGAGACATAATTATCTCAATTAAATGAATTAAAAAAGAAGAAATTTAATAACTTAGAGATAATTTGAAAAGAAAATAATCTTAGGAGTTTGATGAGTCAATGACGTAGTAGCGTTTAAAGGTGGCAATGGAAACGAGCTACAAACATCTTTAATATTTTTTTCTTAGAATTACATAAAAATATTTTCATAATTTTTTACAAAAATGTCCTATTTATTTTGGGTTTTTAACAGCAAAAAGTAGTTACCAAACACTACATTTATTTGTTATATTATTCAGCTCTTCATAATTAATTTAAGTTGGAAATAAAAAAAAACTCTCCAACAGCTCAAAATAATGGTTAAAATAGCGGTTGCGTAGTGGCTGTTTGGATAGAAAATGCCTAGGACCGTTCAATTTTGAGAACTATTTCATCGGATGGATTCCATCGAATCTGAGATTTCATAAATATGAAATTGAAATTGGCCATTAGATAAGAATGTCAGTCTGATGACAAGATTTAACTGTTGAGCAAAAGAATTAAAGATCATGCGATCATGATGTGGCGTGATCGCCTGGTTAACGGAATTCTGAAATTTTTTGTCCGATATCGTACAATGTCTTTGGACTTTATGATTTATAGTTATTTTGCTCAACTGTTAAAAAATACTTTGAATATTCAGTTGTGGTTACTCATTTTTGGAGTCGAGTAGCCATATCTTTTAGTTGGCATGTTGTAGTAATTTGCTTCAGACTCGAGTATTCGACTCTTTCTGTTGGAGGGCATTATAATTTTTTTGTTTTTTGAATTTGCTAATTTGTGATTTTGGCTTCATTTATTTTGTTTTTTGGATTGCTGATTTGTATTTCACTATGATGGCGTGGAAATTTTTGGCGGGTTGCTTTAAGTTGATTCTTGATTTGTGGACTCCTTTTTGGTTTCCTGATCAAAAAATGGAATGTTTTGAATTAATTTAGTGTAGAACCCGTGTAGATCTTGTGACTGTTAACCATTCCAGTTTAATTGGGTCACACGTTTGTTTTAGGTGGTTAAGTTTTTTTTAAATTATTTCATTCACATATTTCTTTTTATCATAATGTTCAACATATTTTTTTACATCGTTTCTCTCTTTCATTTATCAAGCTCTTATTTGTGGTTTCATTCCTTATTTTTTATATTATTTTTGGTCTTTTGTTTTTTCTATTCTTCTCTTCCTTCCTATTTCTCTCTTTTTCACTTATTTATTTATTCTGTCTATCTTCTTTTTGTTCCGTCTCTTATTTTCGTATTCTTTAAATTGTCCCCAATCTCTCTCTATCATCAATTACCTTTCTATTTTGCTCTTATCAATTAATGACTTTCTCTCTTTTACAAAATAATTGTCTCTGACTTTTTTATTAATTTTTCAGTACATTTAATAATATTTAAAAAACCTCTCGTATTGTATTTTTTAATATTATTAATTTTAACACATAATGTATTTTTTAATTTATAAGGAAATTAACATAATGGAAGAAAATTTCATTCATTAATGTTAAATTTTTAAAAATAATAGTTTACGTAATTTTTTTATTAATTATTTAAACTAAAATAATTATATTATAGTATATTATTACATATAGTAAGCATAAATTTTAATTAAAATTGTATATGCTTGATAGCTTATGAAATTTTAGAAATGGCTCATTATGATTAGAAAAATAATCACATTATTATTATTATTATTTTTCTTGTATAAATATTTTCAACTTCACTCATATTTTGCCATTGGATCTGTTAAAACTCAGAAGTAAAGCATTCTTGCGTGATAATCGTGTTGGCATTGGTGAACTCTCTAATATCTAGTGTTGCACATATATTTTAATAGAATCCTTTTCCTAATGATCGACATTTTTAAAACATTATAATATAAAAAATCTTTTAAATAATAGTTCATGTTAACCATTATAATAATGAATTTTTAAAAATAACTTCCTATAATTGTTATTAATTTTATATAATTATAAATATGGTACACCATAGAATATAATAAAATAATAACTTGCATTTTGTTAAATATTTAGCATAATAACTTATATCAATTATAAGAAATTTGAATTAATTTATGTTATTATATTATATATATAGGTTGTGTATTAAATTTTTTAGATACATAAATATTATATTAGAAAAAATTAATAATAAAAAATAATATAAAATTAATAATAAAAATAGATTTTAAATATTTATAATATTGTATGATAATATTAAACAAAAATATTTTTTTTATTTGTATTAATATTAAATATTGTATAATGTGAAATTATTATATTTCACAATTATTATAAGTTTGATTATTAAGATTTAACATTTATTTAATTATTTTACTTATGTTTTTCTCTTTATCTCAATGTCAATCATATTCTCTCACTTCTTTCTCCATCCTATTATTAATCTTTTTTCACTTCATTTCTATCTCCTCCATCCGTTTTTAATTTCTTATTTATCTTTTTTGTCACTTTTTTATTTATTTTTTCTTTATCTCCTTTATTTTTGCCTTTTTCTTTCCCTTCCATTAAATAATCTCTCATCTATCAATCTGTAACTCTTTTTGTCTCTTACAAAATTGTTATTTTTTTCTCTAATATCTTTCTTTTGTCCAAAAATTAATATTATTAATTAAATCTCTCAAATTAAGTTGTTCAATTTATAATACTAATGATAATTATATTTTTTACTTAATTTAATATTTCTCTATAAGAATGATGACACATTGAGAGAAATTCTCATGTATTAATGTCAATAATATCAAAAATAATAGTTTATGTAATTTTTATTATTAATTTCAGGTAAATAATAGTTTGATATTAGAACATATTAACATATATATGATAAGCATAATTTTTTTAAAAAAAGTAAATATAGTTCGTAATTTAGATTATTTTAAACGTGGCTTATTATCATCAAGACAATAATTAGACAACTACGATAATTTGCCTTTTGCATCCATGCATGACCACACAAGAATTATAGTATTGGATTGCATTAGAACTTAAAATTTAGATATTCTCAGGCAAGATTACAGATGGGAAAGGGTGGCCTCAAAACAAGTTCTTTAGTCGCACATACTTTTTTATAGCATTTGTTTCTTATTTAGAGAAAATTAGGTTTAATAGTACGTAAATATACAAAAAATAAATAATTATTAAAAAAGAAAGCTTATAATTATAAATTTCGTTTTTTTAATTTTTAGAAAAATAAATTATTTTAATTATAATAAATTAGCATTTATTTAAGTTTGCAGAATTAAATATATGGTGTGCATAGTGTTTTCAAATAAAATAACAATACGTTCTAATATAATTTTTTTTAATATTTTCTTATTATTAAAAATTATATGCAATTAACATAATATAAGTTTAATTATTTAGATTTAACTTTTCATAATTATTTTTTTTCACTTTTCTCTATTTATCTCAATATCTCTAATATTCTCTTATTTTGTTACCTCAGTTATTATCATTATCTTTTTTGCAATTTTATTGCTTATCTCCATATTTTTTTTGGTCTTTCACTCTCTACTATACTTTCATAATATTTTCTTTCTCTCGTTTTTATTTTTTTAACTATTTTTTTCTTTTATATTCTTTCTTTTCGTTTGCTTTTTATTAAAGCTTCTTTCATACAGTTATATTATTATTTCTTTCTCTTCTTTCCAATAATCAAATCATGACTTTCACTCTCTGATAGGATAATTATCTCCATCTTCATCCTCTATGTTTATGTTCATTAATTGCACATATTTAAGAGAGTATTGTGTTGCATAATCTTATACATAATATTTATGACAATATATCTTTTATTATTTATATTTATTATGTACTTTAATTTTTTTATAAGAATGATAATAAAATTGAACAAAATCTTATGAATTAATATCTATATTATTAAAAAATACTTTATTTAATTATTTATTTTTGTAATATAAATAAAATATTATGTTATTATAAAAATATGACAAATAAAATAAGCACAAGAAAAAGTTTTGAAGTGCATTTACTTATTAATATAAAAACTTTTTAAAATTGTTCATTATTTTTAAAACAATGATCATGCAAATATATTTATTTTTCTTTTGCAAGAATTTGTGACCACTCCAGTATTATAGCACTAGATCCCATTAAAATTCCGAGGTTAAGCATGCTTGGGCTAGAATATTAATTTGGTAGGTCACCTCTTTAGAATTATTATTATTGCAGATATGTTTTCATGACACTATTTTTTCTCATAAAAAGAAGTAATTTTAATTAGATCCTTGACGTGTGGCTCGCCATGAGGGTGATGAATTCCTATGAATAAAGCATTTATTTATTATAAAAAATTTCAATATTTCATTTATAGTAAAATTTTAATAATGTTTAATAAATATAAAAAAGTGACATCATATAAATTTAATTTGACATAAAAAATATATTTAGTTTTATGACATTAGTGTAATTGAAAAAAATAATTAGTAAAATTCACAAAAAGTTTTGAAGTTGCTCGTCTTATAAAAGAAGCATATGTCCACTCCAAGAAAAAATAAGATGAACAGAGCACAATATAAGCCTTTCATAAAAAGATGGATATGTTAAACCCTCACAAAAAAGAGACAAATGAGGCATACTACTAGGGCCTTATAATGAAATAAATGAGACAAAATAGTATACATATACAAGAAAATAAAAATGGAAAAAAAGAAAAATAATTAACGAACTAAAACAAAAATCAATACAACTAAGATGCTATGCTTGATGTTATCAATAAGAAGAAATAAATATCTCAATTAAATAAATTGCAAATCAAGAAAAATAATAACTTAGCTAATTTGAAAAGAAAAGAATTTGAGGTGTTTGACAAGTGAATATTTTAGCAGAATATATAAACGACTATGGAAGTAGGCTATTAACATCTTTAATATTTTTTATTTGAATCACATAAAAATGTTTTCTTTTTTTTCTGCAAAAATGTTGTATTTATTTTAATTTTTAAAGGCTAAAAGTAGTTTTCAAATACCACATGTAGTTGTTATATTATTTTGTGCTTTATAAATATTTTAAATAGGAAATAAAAAATAAAAAACTCTTCAATGATCTAAAATAACATCTAAAATATCTATTGTCGTTCGATGGGAATGCTCCTGGACTATTTTATTGCAAAAATTGTGTGATCAGATCGATTCCATCGAATCTGCACTTTCATAAATATGAAGTTGATCTGGTTTGTTTTATAAGAATATCAGTCTGATGATGAAATTTAACTCTCGAGGGAAAGAATTAAAGATTGTGCGATCACGATGTAGCGAAATCGCATGGTTGAGATAATTAGCAGTTTACAGAATAAACAATGGCGGTGATTGTTCAATTATGAAATTGCACCATAGGATAGTGCACATTAATGCTGCAAATCTACAATTTTAGGTGCGTATAGTTTTCTTCCCCTGTCACATTTTGCACAATGTTTTTGGACATTTTAACTTATAGGTATTTTTTTCAACCAAAAAGACATGTGAATATTGTCAGTTATGGTTACACGTTTTTGATGTCTAGTAGCCAGATGTTTCTACAGGCATGCTTCAGTAATTGGTATTGGAATTGAGTATCTGATTATTTCTATGGGTGGGCTTAAATGTTTTGGTTTTTTGAAATATCGTGGACTTGATTATCTGACACTGTGTTGTGGAGAGGTTCAATTTGTTGGCCTTTTGAATTTGCTAATTTACGATTTGGGCTTCATTTATTTTGTTTTTTGAATTGCTTATTTGCGTTTGACTGTGATGGCCTGGAAATTTCTTGCGGATTGCACTTATTTGGCTATCAAAAAATGGAATGTTTTGAATTAATTATATATGATGAATCCACTCAGGTATTGCTAGCATTAACCATTCTAGTTCAATTGTGTGACCCATTTATTTTTTGTGCAATGTATTTTAAATTATTTCTGTCACATATTTTTATTTATCTTAATGTCTAACGTATTTTCTTATATCTTTTCTCTCACTCATTTATCAGGCTCGTATTTGTGTTTTCATTCTCTATATTTTTTTATGTTCTTTTCGGTCTTTTTCATTTTTCTATTCTTCCCTTTTTTCCTATTTCACTCATTCACATATTTCTTTATTATCGCTTTCTTGTTTACGTTCCCTCTTATTTTTCGTATTCAATAAATTGTCTCCCATCACTCTATATTATCATTTACCTCTCCAATTTGCTCCTATCAATTCATAACTTTCTCTCTTTTATAGAATAATTATCTGTGACCCTTTTTTATCACTTTTTTAGTCCATCATTTAACAATATTTAAAGAATCTTCATGTTGTGTAGGTTAATATTATTATTTTTAATTGCATAATTTATTTTTTAATTGATATGAAAAGTAACATCATGAAAGGAAATTTCATTTGTTAATGTTTACTTCTTTTAAAATAATAGTTTGTGTAATTTTTTTTATTTTTTAAAAATAAAATAATTATATTATGATATATTATGACATATAGTATGCACAAATTTTAATTAAATTATATATGCTTTATACTTTAAGAAATTTTATAAATTGTACATTACCATTAGAAAACTAATCACATAATTATTATATTTTGTCTTTTATAAATATTTTCAACCACACCAGCATTTTACCATTGGAAATCATTAAAACTCCAAAGTAAAGAACGATTGGGTGATAGTACTATTGGGATTGGTGACCTCTCTAAACATCTTGTGTTGAGCATACATATTTTAATGGCATCCTTTTCCTAATGATCGACATTTTGATAATATTTTAACATAAAAAATATTTTAAATAATAGTTCATAATTAACATTATAGTGATGAATTTTTAAAAATAACTTCAAAAAGTTTTTATTAATTTTATATTCTTATAAATTTGGCACATCATATAAAATAATAAAATAATAACTTTTCTTTAGTTAAATATTTTACAAGATAATGTATATTAATTATAATAAATTTTAATTAATTTATGATTATAATAGTATGTATATTTGTTATTCATTAAATTTTTTAAATACATAAATATTATATTATAGAAAATTAATTAAAAAAAATGAAAAATGAAAACTTAAAATAGATTTTTAAAATGTTTAATATTCTATAATAATTAAATTTTTTTTATAATATTCTTATTATTATTAAACTTTTTAAAAAATTAAATTATTATATTTTATACTTATTATAAGTTAGATTGTTAAGATTTAACTTTTATTTAATAATTTTATTTATCTTTTTTCTCTTTATCTCAATGTCGATCATATTCTCTAACATCCTTCTCTACATTATTAGTAATCCTTTTTCTCTCTTTATTCTCTATCTCAAATTTTCTATTGCTTTGTTATCTCCTCTATCCTTTTTTTAATTTCTTATGTCTCCTTTTATCACTTTTTTTTTATCGATTTAATGTTCTCCTTTTTCTAGTCTCCTTTATTAAATAATCTCTCAGCTAATATAAATAAATGGGACACATTTCATAATATTAAAAAATAATAATTTTTTTAAAAATTTTCAGCAAAATAAATTATTTTAATTATAATAAATTTGTATTAACTAAAGTTATTAATAATAACTTTATGGTATCTATAATGTTTTAAAAAAAAATAATATTATGTTCTAAAAAAAATTTAAACATTTTCCACTAATGTTAAATATTATTTATATTACATCAAATAAAGGTAGTATATTATAATAACTATATTATATATTATTTAATTAGTTTTTAAAGTATGAATAAAATAATATTAAATTAATCATTAAAAATAATCTTTAAATATTTCCAATATTCTAATATAATGTAAAAAATAAATAAATTTAATGTTTTAAAATTAATAAAAATTATATCATTAATTTTTTTACATTTAATAAATCTATAAATTTAATTATTACATTTTTAAATTTTATTAAATTATTTTTCTCACTATTTTGTCCTTCTCCCTCTTTTAATATTTTTCATTTTCTCATTTCTCTCTATCTTTTATTTTTTTATTCATTTTTTCTATATCTTTTATGTTCTGCTTTTTCTTTTTTAGTAAATAATCTTTTATCTGCCTTTATTACTATTTTTCTTTTTATGTTACACCTATCAATCATATTCTCTCACTTTTTTCTCTACTTTATTCTTAATCTTTTTTCTCCTCAAAGTCTATCTGCCAATATCTTTATTCACTTCTCGATCTTGTCTAATCTTTTTTATTTTCTTATTTCTCCTTTTTCAACCTTTTTATTTTTTCTCTTTATCTTTTCATTGTTTTTTCTTCTTATCTCCTTCACTAAATAATCTTGCAATTATCTTTATTATAATGTAAAATTTTTTTGCTCTTATCAATTCATGACTTTTTCCCTCTCATAGAATTGTGAATTCTTTCTCAATTATCGTTTTTGTCCATCAATTAATAATATTTATAAAACTTCTCATATTATGTAATTTAATATATAATACTTATGATAATTCAATTTTTATTTTATTTTATTTTGTACATTATTTAAATTTCTATTAATAAGAATGATAATTATATAAAACAATCATGCATTAATGTCAATATTTTTTAAAATAATAGATTATGTAAATTATTTTCTTTGTTTCACATAAACTAGATATTGATATTGTAATATCTTAACATATATATGATAAGAATAACTTTTTAAAAAAAATTAAATATACTTCATAATTTAGATTATTTTAGAAATCACTTATTGTAATCAAGACAATAATTATACAACAATGGTAGTTTATCTTTCATAAGCATGTGTGACCACACCAGCATGACAACATTGGATCTTATTAGAACTTAAAAGTTACACATTCTTTCAATAGTGTTATTAGGATGTGTAGCCTCACGAGAAGTTCTTGAGTTGTATTTTTTTATGATAATTATTTTGATGAGTGATAATTAATTTTAACATGTCAATATATAAAAAAGTAAATTTTTAAAAAAACTAAGTTTTTTTACAAATTTCTTGATTAGAATTTAATAAAAAAATTATAATTTTTTAATCACATTAATATAATAATAAATATGACACATTTAATAATATAATAAATTTGATTTTTTTAATATTTAAAAAATAACTTATTTTAATTATAATAAAATAGTATTAATTTAGGTTTATTATAGTTAATATGTGTTGTGCATAATTCTTTCAAATAATATAATATTATTTTATACAAAAAAAATCCAAATTTTGTTCAACTAATATTGAATATTTTTTTATATTTATTACATATATTATGTAAAAAAAGAAAATACATTAAAATAATTAAATGATATATCATTTAATTAATTTTTTAATGTATGAATAAAATATTATTAAATTAAAATTTCAAAATAACCGTTAAATATCCCTAATATTGTAATATTATTTTAAACTTCAATTGTTTTTATATATTAAAATTAATTAATATTATTTGTTATTAATTTTTTATATTTAATAATTTTTATAATTTTAATTATTAAAATTTAAATTTTATTAAATTATTTCTCTCATTACTTTCTTTTTATCTTAATGCATAACCTATTCTCTCATGTACTCTCTCTTATTAAAATTCACCTATTTTTCTCATTATTCTTTATTTTCTTATACTTTCTTAGCTTCTCTCTTTTATTCTTTTTTACTTTCCCATTTCTCTCTCTTTTATTTTTTTATTTATTCTCCCTTTCTCTTTTATGTTCTCTTTTTTGTTTTTTCTATAATAAATCATCTTTCATCTCTTTTAATTACATTTTTTCTTTTTATCATATACTTATCAGTCTATGATTTTTTTCTTCTTTTAAAATTGTTATCTCTTTTTGTATTATCTCTTTCTATTGTTTAAATTTTCTATATAATTATATTTCTTATTTATATGAATGATAACATAACAAATGAAAAAATCATATGCATTAACACCTACATCATAAAAATAAATAATTTATTTAATATTTTATGCTTTTTATACAAATAAGATGTTATTACTTTAATATATTACAATTTATTATTTTCAAGATAACAATCACATATGTATAATTATTTGTCATTTTTATTCATATATGACCACTTCAGTAGTACAATAGTTGATCACTTTAGTACAGCAATGTTAAGTTTGCCTAGTTGAGAACAATTTTATGATAAGTAACCACTTGATAGTGTTGCTATGCACATTTTTTTATATCATTATTTTTTTTAATGAATGTTAATTGATTTGAATAACATGTTAATTTAAAAAAAATGAATTTATTATAAACTATAATTTTAAAATTATATTTTAATATTTAATTATAAATAAAAAATTTTATTATTTTTGCAAATTTCATGTAATAATAACTTTGATATAAAATATGATATAGCAAAAAATAAATTTTAATATAGTTTAATATTGTGAAAAATAATTATTAAAGACATAATATATAAGAATTAATTTATTTTTATAATAATACGTTTTTGTTGCATGCACAACTTTTTAAATATAGTTGTATTAAAATATTAAATATTGGAAATCAAAAATAAAATCATTAGAGTTAAATATTATTTATTTTTAATACCTAAATTAAATAAAATAAAAATATTATATTAGAAAAATTATAATATTTATTATCTAATTCGTTTTTTAATTTTAATATGCAAAAAAATAATATTAATTTGATAGGCTTTATAAATATGTTTAGTTGTTATATTTGTTAGGACTTTATAAATCTTTTAATTAGGAAGTAAGAAATAAAAAACTTTTTAAAGACTCAAAATAATGGCTAAAATAGTCATGACACAGTGGTTATTCGATCACAATGTTCTAAGATTGTTCGATTGTTAAAACAATGTGGTTGGATGGATTCGATCAAATCAGTCCTTTCATAAATATTAAATTGATGTTGTACGTTGGATAAGAATCGCGATCTGACGACGAGATTTAATGATCAAGCAGAGCAATTAAAGACCGTGTGATCCGACATTGCGCGATCGCACGATGGAGGAATTAGTAGCTTAAATGATAAAAAACATTAGTGATTGTTTGAAGGAAAAAATATGGCATCGGACGAGTCATATTAATCATGCAAATTTTGCAATTCACTATGTCAAATAGTTCGCTTTCTTTTCCGACATCATGCAATAGCTTTGTTCTTTTTGACTTATAGGTATTTTGTTCAACCAAAGCAAACGTGCTTAGAAAGTTTCCAGTTGTTACCAATTTTTTGGGGTTGAGAAACATGACCTTTTAGCGAGGGGGTGGTATTAATTTGTTAGAGTCGAGTAGCCATTATAGTATTGAATTTTTAAGAATAACTTATATAAACTATAGTAAATTTAGATTAATTTATGTTTATTAGTAGGAATATATTGTGTTTTAACTTTTTTAAAGATATAAATATTATATTAGAGAAATTCAGGGATGAAAAATAATATAAAAATAAAAATAAAAATTGATTTTAATTATTTATAATTTTCTGTAATAATAATAAACGAAAAATGTTTTTAAAAACATTTAGTATTATTAAATATTACATAAGATTAAATTATTAAGTTTCATAAATATTATGACTTTTATTGTTAAGATTTAACTTTTATTTAATTATTTAGATATGGTTTTTCTCATTATCTCAATGCAAATCACACTTGCTCACGTCTTTCTCTAATATATTATTAATCCTTTTTTCTCTTCATTCTCTATCTCTTAATATTTTTTTGCTTCTCTCTAACCTCTATCCTTTGTTAGTTTCATATTTCTCCTTTTTTCACATTTTTATTTTTCTCTTTATCTCCTTTATCATCTCTTTTTTCTTTTATCCATCATTAAATAATCTCTCATCTGTCTCTATTATTATAATTCACATTATTTTAGTCTTATCAATCTGTAACATTTTGTCTCGCTCTCATAGAATTATTATTTCTTTCTTTACGATTATTTTTTTGTCCATCAATTAATAATATTTATAAAACCTTTCATATTCCATAGTTCAACATATAATAATAATGGTAATCATATTTTTTATTTATATTTTTAACTAATTTTTTTTATCATTAAGAATTATAATATATTGACAAAATCTCATATATTAATGTCAATATTTTCAAAAATAATAGTTTATGTAATTTATTTTCTTAACTACGTGTCGATAGGAAATGGATATAAGAATATCAAACATATATATGATAAGAATAATTTTTTTTACAAAAAGTTAAATAAGCTCAATAATTTTTATTATTTTAGAAATAATTTATTATCATAAATATAAAAATTAAACAACTATGATAATTTATCTTTTAAATTCATTCATGCTCACCCCTTTATTATAGAATTAGATCTCATTAGAACTTAAATTTTGACATCATTAGGCAAGAGTACTATTTGGTCTGGTGGTCTCATAAGAAGTTCTTCAGTTGTACAAATTTTTTCATAACATTGTTTTTCTTAATGAGTGGTAATTAAGTTCAATAACATGTCAACATACAAAAAATTAAATCATTAAAAAAGGTTTGTAATTACAAATTTGGTAATTAGTATTTAATAAAAACATTATAAAATTATTATCAAATTGATGTAATATTAAATATGACAAATATTGTAATATAATAAAATAATAAATTTATTTTTGAAATATTGATAAAAAATTACTTATTCTAATTATGGTAAATTATTATTAATTAAAGTTTACAATAGTTAATATATACTATGTGCATGGTTTTCAAAAAATAATATAATGATCTTAAACAAAGTATAAAATTTTTCCACAAACATAAAATATTATTTATTTTTATTAACTATATTATATCAAATAAAGATAATTTATTACAATAATTATGTTATATATTGGTTTATTAATTATTTTGATTATGAATAAAATAATATTAAATAAGTAGTTAAGAATAACCTTTAAATATTTTTAATATTCTAATATTATGTTAAAAATTAATAGTTTTTATATTTTAAAATTAATTTATAATATAATTTTTTAATTTTATATATTTAATAAATACTTTTAGTTTAGTTATTAAAATTTAACTTTATTAAATTATTTTTCTCTATATTTTCTGCTTATCGTAATGCATAATATATTCTATCATTTACTTCTCTCTCTTATTATCATTCTTTAATTTTTTTTCTTTGTTACTTATTTTTTTATATTCTTTTTGGCTTCCCTTTCTCCTTTATTCTATATTATTTTCTTATTTCTCTCCCTCTTTTATTTATTTATTTATTCTCCTTATCTCTTTTATGCTCACAATTTTCTTTTATGCTCACTTGATAACATTATTGCTACAATGTTAAGTTTTCTTGGTGGAGAAAAATTTTGGGATGGGTAACCACTTAAAAGTGTTGTTATGCTATATGTTCATAGCTCTATTTTTTTTAATGATAATTGATTTTAATAACATGTTATTTTTTAAAAATTAAATTATTACAATTTATAGTTTAAAAATTTTATTTTCGTACTTAATTACTAATAATAACTTTCTAATAATTTTTTCAATTTCATGTAATAATAACTGTATCATAAAATATGATATATTAAAAAATAATTTTAGATAAATAAGAAATAATTTATGTTTATAATGATATATTTTTATTATAAACGAGACTTTTTAAATATAGTTGTATTAAATTATTAAATTTTGGAAATCAAAAATAAAATTAATTTTGTTAAATATTATTTTTTAAATACTTATATTGCATCAAATAAAGATAAGATATTAGAATAATTATAATATTTTATTGTTTAATTTAGTTTTTAATTTTAAGTGTGAAAATAATAATTATAATTGCATAGTTAAAAATTTTTTTAAATATTTGTAATATTTTGAAATAAGAATTAATCTAAAATACCTTTTATATTTTTTATTTTTAAAAATTTTATAAGACTAACTTGTAATATTTAAAAAATTTGTAAGTTTAATTATTAAGATTTTACTTTTACTTAATTTTTTTATCAATTGCTTCTCTTGATCTCAATGTCTCTCAAATTCTCTCACTTTCTGCTCTCTCATATTATCATTCCTTTTTTTGTCTTTTCTTTCCTCATCTATTTATGTTCATGGACTCTCACTTTTTATTATCCATCTCTTTTTTCTCATTCTTTCTGTTTTAGTTTTTTATTTATTGTCTTTATCACTTCTATGTTATTCTTTCATCACTTGTCATTACTCTTCGATATTACATTCCCATTTTTTTTATATTATTAATCTATGACTTTCTCCCTTATACAAATAGTTATCTCTTTCTTCAATCTCTCATTTTGAATTCATTAATTAATAATATTTTACGAACTCTTTTTTGACATAGTCTAATACAAAATATTTTTTTATAAATTTATATATGGTTATTTATATTTATTATGTTGTTTAAATTTTTATTGAAAAAATGATATGATAATGAAATAAATTCTTATGTATTAATGTTTATATTATCAAAAATATTATATTATTTTATTAATTACTTATTTAATATAAATAAAATATTATTATCATAATATTGTATGACTTATATAAAAATATAAAGTTTATTTTAGAATTTATGTGCTTGATAATTTAGGAAATTTTAGAAAAATTCATTACATTAAAATAAATTGTAGCACTTCATCATTATGCAAATCTTTATCATTAGAACACCAATGTTAAGTATGCTTAAAAAAGCATAATATTTGAATGGTCCATTTCTTTTGAACGCCGTTTGTTGAAAATTGTTTCATAGCATTCCTTTTTCTAATTATTGATAATTAATTTTTATAATATTCTAATTATAAGATAAATTATAAAGATAGATTATAATAAAGATTTTCATGATTAATATTTAAAAATAACTTTGAAAAAATTATTATTTAATTAATATAATAATAAATATGACACTATATATGATATAATAAAATGCTAAGTTTAATTTATTTTAATATGAAAAAAATATATTATTTATAATAAATTAGATCTAATCTATGTTTATATATTAATATAGATGTTGTTGATTAAATATTTCAATATAGAAATATATCATTATAAAATATTAGAGATAAAAAATATTTTATTAATTATTAAAAAAATTTAAATATCTATAATATTCTAAAACTATAAAAAAATCTCAAACATTTTTAATATTTTCTTGTTATTAAATATTACATATAATTAATATATTATAAGATTAACTATTTAGATTTCATTTTAAATTATTTTTTTCAATTTTCTTTCTTTATCTCGATGCCTCTAATATTGTTTTATTTTTTCTCTCTCCTACTATCATTATCTCAACTATCTTTTTGGATTATTTTATTTCTTTCTTTTTTATTTTTTTTACTTCTTATCTTTTCTATATTCTCTGTTCCCTTTTAATCTTTATTAAATCATGTTTCATCTTTCTATATTATTATTTTATTTTTCTAGTTTTCACTTATCAAACCATGACTTTTGAGATCATTAATTACAATTATGTATGATAAAATATATTTTTCTATTTATATTGATTAAGTCATTTAATTTTTTAATTTATAAGAATCATACTAAAATTTAAGTTTTTCTTATTATTTAATTTCTATATTATAAAAAATAATACTTTATAGAATTATTTATTATTTAATTTAAATAAAATATCTACATTATAATATAATATGGAAAAAATAATAAGCATTAAGAAAAAAGTTTGCATTGTATTTATGTGTTAATTTAAAAAATTTTAAATTGTCCATTATTTTTAAAACAACGATCACACAACTATCATTTTTTCTTTTGCATGCATTTGCGACACAATGGCATTATAGCACTAGATCAAATTAAAACTACAAAGTTGAGCATGCTTGGGATAGAGTATTAAATTGATGGGTGACCACTTTAGAATTCAAATTGATGCATATATTTTTTCATAACACTCTTTTTTCTCCTGAAAAAAGTAATTTTAATAAAATGTATGAAGTGAGGCTCACCATGAGGGTAGTGTATTCTATATGAAGTGAGGCTCACATATAGTACGCATAAATTTTAATTAAAACTCTATATGCTTGATAGTTTAGGAAATTTAAGAAACGCTTCATTACGTAAAAAAATAATCAAATAATTATTATGTTTTGTCATTGATAAATTTTTTTAATCATGCTAGCAATTCACCATTGAATCAAGTTCAAACTCCAAAGTTAAGCATGCTTTGGGTGATAATAGTCTTGGGATTGGTGACTTTTCTAAATGTCTAGTGTTGAACATACATTTTCATAACATTCTATTTTCTAATTATCAACATTTTCATAATATTATAATGTAAAAAAAATTATTTCAAATGATAGCTCATGATTACCATTATAGTAATAAAGTTTTTAAAAAAACTTCAAAAGATTATAATATAATTTAAATTTTTATATAAACAACTATATGATAATGAAATAAATTCATATATATTAATATTGATATTATAAAAAAAATTATTAATGTAATTATTTTTTATTTTATATGAATAAAATTTAAATATCATAATATTTTATGATTTATGTTATAGCATAAATTTTATTTAAAAATATATATGCTTAATTATTTAGTTAATTTTAGAAATTGTTCATTACCTTAAGAAATCACAATACTCTAATTTTTTTTGCAAGAATGTCTACCCACATCAGTATTATAGCACTCAAAGTTATTACAACTCCAATCTTAAGCTTGCCTAGAAAAGCATAGTATTAGGATGATTTACTTCTTTTGATTTCCTTTTTTGCATAGTTTTTCATAACATTACTTTTTCTAATTTTTGATAATTAATTTTTATAATATTTTGATTTTTAGAAAAATTATTATAAAAGATAATTTGTAATTAAATTTTTTGTAAGCAATTTCTAAAAACAATTTTAAAATATAATTATTAATTTAATAGAATAATTAATATCAAACATTATATTATCTAAAACAGCATTAACTTAAATTTATTTTAATATTAAAGATAAAATTCATTAGTTTTAATTAATTACAATTAAATTATGTTTATAATTTTATAAAGATGTTGTTTATCAAATATTTGAATATAGAAATACTATGTTATAGAATATTACAGATAAAAATAATATTTTATACATTATAAAAAAATTTCAAATATTTATAATATTCTAATATAACAATAAATTTCAATTATATTTTTATTTCATTATCATTATATATCATATATAATTAACATATTATAAGTTTAATTATTTGAATTTAACTTTTACTTGACTATTTTTTCACCTATTTCCTTTTATCTCAATGACTTTGATATTCTCTTATTTTTTTCTCTTTCTTGACTTCATGTTTTTTGCCTCTTTAATATCTATCTCCATTTATTTTTCTTGGTCTCTCTCTACTTTTTACTTTTTTATATACCTCTTTTCAATTTTTTGACTTATTTTTTAATCTTTTCCATTTTCTCTTTTTACTTTTACTCTTTATTAAATCATCTCTCATCTCTCTATATATTTTTTTTATTTTTAGTTTGCTGTTATCAAATTACGACTTTCTCTTTTATGTAATAGTTATCTCCATCTTAATTTTCTCTTATAGAGCTCTCTAATTATGAATATTTAAGAGAGTATTGTGTTGCATATTCTAATATTTAATATTTAAGGTAAATATATATTTTGTGATTTTTGTTTATGAGGTAATTGTATTTTTTATTTATAAGAATGATAATAAAATTGAAAAAATTCTTATGAATTAATATCTACAATATAAAAATCATAGTTAATTTAATTATTTATTTTTTTGATATAAATAAAATATTTATATAATAATATCATATGATAGATATAAGTAGAATAATAAAAATTTTTTAATTGTATTTACTTGTTAATTTAAAAACATTTTTAAATGGTTCATTATTTTTAAAGTAATTATCAGAAAACTATGATTTTTTTCATGTATTTGCAACCACATTATCATTGTAACACAAGATCCCATCAAAACTCTAAAAATAAGCTTGCTTTAGCTAGAGCATTAATGTGATGGGTCACCTCTTAAGAATTCCAATTGTTAAACATATTTTTTAATAATACTCTTTTTTATAATGAAAAAAATTTGTTTCAATAAGATGTTTGAACTATGGCTCAACAAGAGACGGTTAAGTCCTGTGAATAAAATATTGATTTATTAAAAAAAATTAATATAACTTTGATAGTAATTTTTAATTATGTTTAACAAATATATAAAAGTGTGGTCATAAAATTTTAATTTTATCTTAAAAATGTATTATATTTTATGAAGTCATCCAACTAAAAAATAAAAAAATAATTAAAAAATACACAACCGATTTTTTGGTTGTTCGGCTTATAAAAAAGCATCTATCAACTACACAAAATACAAGGCAAACAAAACACAATATAAGCCTTTCGTTAAAAGATGGGTAGGCTAAACACTCACCATAAAGGGACAAATGAGAAAGACTACTATGAACTTATAATGAAAAAAATAAGGTAGGCTACTATAGCCTTACAATGAAATAAAAATGACAAAAAAAAGAAAAATATTAAAAGAACTAAAATTGAAATCAATACAACCAAAAACTGTGCTTTATGAAATCAATAAAGATACATAAGTAACTTAATTAAATAAATTAAAGATCAAGAAAAATTAATGACAGCTAATTTGTAAAGAAAAGAATTCGAGAAGTTTGATGAGTGAATGACATAGCACCATATGAAAACAAGTATAAAAAGGAGTTGCTAACTCATTTAATATTTTTTCTTTCAATCACATAAAAATGTTTTCATATTTTTCTACAAAAATGTTTTATTTATTTTCATATTTAATGGCTAAAAGTAATTATCAACCACTCCATTTAGTTGTTATATTTTTTGAGGCTTTATAAAAATTTTAATTTTAAAATAAGAAAAAAAACTCCCCAACATCTTATAGTAATACCTAAAATAGTAATTGCATAGTAGATGTTTGACTGGAATGCTCTGGGACCATTTAATTGTGTAAGCTATGCAATTGAATAGATTCCATCGAATTTGTGCTTTCCTAAATATGAAATTGATTATATCCATTAGATACGAATCATGATCTTACAGAGAGATCTTACTGTTGAGAGGATGAATTATGGACCGCGCGATCACGACGTAGAGTGACCTGATGATTCATAGTAATCATGTAATTCTGTAATTCATGACATCGAATAGTTCGCTTCTTTTGTCCCATATTGCATAATGGCTTTGTGCTTTTTAAGTAAAAGCATTGTTTCTCAACCAAAGCACTCATGCTTTGAATCTCATTAGCTATTCTTACTTTTTTTTAGATTCTAGTTGCCCGATCTTATAGTGGGCAGGCTGCAGCAATTTGTTTCCATCTGGACTATTTGAAGCTTTCTGTGGGGGGAGCTTATATATTTTGTTTTTTTGACTTGTTGATGACTTAAGTATCTAATGCTGTCTACACATGGGCTTCAATTTTTTTTTAATTTACTAATTTGTGATAAAGGCTTCGTTTATTTGGATTTTGAACTGCTGATTTGCGTTTCACTATGTTGATTTGTGATTGTTTGGTGGGTTGCATTTATTTGGTTATTGATTTGTTGAGTCCTTTTTTGTCACTAAATAAAAAAAAAGGAATGTTTTGAGTTAATTATGTATCGAACCCATTCAGAAGTAGTTACTATTACGAATTTTGGGTCACTAGTGTAACTCTTTTATTTTTGGCAATTAAGTCTTTTTAAAAATTTTTGTCACATATTTCTTTCTATCTTAATGTCTAGTATATTTTTTTCTATTTTTCCTCTCTCATTTATCATGTCGTTTTGTTTCATTATCTATATTCTTCTATGTTTTTTAGCCTCTTTTATTTTTTATTCTTTTCTACTTTCTTATTTCTCTCTCTTTCACTTATTTATTTACTCTTTCTATTTAATTTATTTTCCTTTTTTCATTTCGTATTCATTAATTCGTCTCTCAAATCAATCTATTATTATTTACCTCACTATTTTGTCCTTACCAATTCATGAATTTCTCACTTTTATGGAATAGTTATGTCCTACTCATTTATCACTTTTCAATCCATCATCTAATATTATTTAGAAAATTTGTTTGATTTTATAATTTAATATTATTAGTTTTTTTAAATAATTTATTTTCTAATTTATAAGAAAAGTGACATAATGGAAAAACATTTTTCTTACTAATGTTTAGTTTTTTGAAAATAATACTTTAAGTAATTTTTTTATTAATTTTTTAAACTAAAATAATTATATTACAATATATTATTACACATATAGTTAGCTTAAATTTTAATGAAAATTTTGAATGCTTTATAATTTAGGAAATTATAAAGGGTTCATTTCCATTAAAACATAATTGCACAATTATTATATTTTGTCTTTTATAAATTTGTTTGACTACAACTGTATTATGCCACAAATCTTATTAGAACTCTAAAGTTTAGCATGCTTAGGTGAGAGTTGTATTGGGATTGGTGATCTCTCTAAACGTCTACTATTGGACAAACATTTTCATAACATTCATTTTCCTTATGATAAAAAATTTCATAATATATAAAGTAAAAAAATTATTTTAAATGATAGTTAATAATTACAATTATAATAATGAATTTTAAGTGAAATTATTATCAAGTCTATATAAATATAAATATGGCACATCATATAACATGATAAAATAACAAGTTTAATTTTGTTAAATGTTTAACAAAAAAACTTATATCAATATTAATAAATGTTATTTAAAATATGTTTACAATAGTATATATATGTTGAGTATTAAATTTTATAATACATAAATATTATATCAGAGAAAATTAGAGATAATAAATAATATGAACTTAATAGTCAAAATAGATTGTAAATAATTGTAGTATTTTACAATAATTACCTCATTATTAATGTTTTTTTTTATCCTCTAGGTTACTATTTTAATTTCTTATTAATCTTTTTTTTCTTTATTCTCCATCTCTAAATTTCATAACATTCCTTTTTTAATGATCTAAATATATAAATATTATATTGGGTAAAATTAGGGATAAAAATTATCATAAAATTAATAGTAAAAATAAAATTTAAATATTTATAATATTCTACAATAATGATAAACAATAAATTTATTTTATATATTTATCAATATTAAATATTGCATAAAATTAAATTATTATATTTTATAAATATTATAAGTTTAATTATTAAGATTTAACTTTTATTTAATTGTTTTACTTATGTTTTTTCTCTTTATCTCAATATCAATCATATTCTCTCACATCTTTCTCTATCTTATTTTTAATGTTTTTCTTTATTCTTTATCTCTTATTTCTTCTTCAATACTCTATCTCTTCTATACTTTTTTAATTTCTTATTTCTCCACCATTCAGTTTTTAGTTTTTTTTGTCTCCCCATGCTCTTCTTTTTCTTGTATCCTTCTTTAAATAATATGTCATTTTCTCTATTATTATATTTTTTTAATTTTCTTTTATCAATCTCTAACTTTCTCTCTCTCCATCACAAGATTATTATCTTTTCTTTACTATTTTTTTTCCATCGATTGATAATATTTATGAAACTTCTTATATTACTCAATTCAATATATAATATTAATGATAATTATATTTTTTATTAGTTATACTTTTTACTTTATTTAATTCTTTTCTATTAGAATGATAATATATCAAACAAAATCTCACATATTAATGTTAATATATTGAAAGATTAGATTTTAAATATTTTTTTCTTAATTTTATGTAAATAAGATAATGATATCATGATATACCTAAATATATGTGAAAAGTATAATTTTTTTAAAAAATAAATATACTTCATAATTTATATTCTATTAAAAAGATTTATTATCACTAAGCCAATGCAAAACTATGATAATTTATCTTTTTGCATGCATGTCTAACCACACCAGCATTATAGCATTGGATCTCATTACAAGTTCAAAGTTAGGCATTCTTAGGCAAGAGCACTGTTCGAATGGGTCCCTCCACGAGAAGTTCTTGAGTTGCATATATTTTTTATAGTATTCTTTTCCTTAATCAGTGACTATTAATTTTAATAACATGTCAATTTGAAAAAGTTAATTATTAAAAAGTACATAATGGCAAATTAGGTGATTAATATTTAATAACAACATTATAACGTTTTAATCAATTTAATATAATAAAAAATGACACATTATATAATATAATGAAAAATAAATCTATTTTTTCAAATATGATGCAAAATAAATTTTCTTATAGTAATAAATTATCTTTAATTTAAGTTTATATTTGTAAACATATGGTGTGAATATTGTTTTCAAATAGAATATTATTATGTTCCAAAAAATAAAAATCTAAAATTTTTCCACTAATATTATATATTATTTATATTTATTACTTATATTATATGGAATAAACATAATATATTATAATAATTATATTATATATTATTTAGTGAATTTTTTTAATTATAATTAAAATAATATGAAATTAATAATAAAAATTTTTTTTTTAAATGTTTTTAATATTCTAACATAATGATAGACCTCAATAGTTTCTATATTTAAAAATTAATGAATATTATATATCAATAATTTTTTATGTTTAATAAATATTATAAATTTAGTTATTAAAATTTAACTTTTATTAAATTATTTTTCTCTCTATTTTCTCTTTATCTTAATGCATAACATTTTTTCTTACTTCTCTGTTATTATCATTCTTTAATGTGTCTCTTTATTTATTATTTTCTTATATTCTTCTTAGATTCTCTGTTTCTCTCTTTTATTCATTTTTACTTTCTTATTTCTCTCTCAATTTAATTTTTTATTTCTTCTCTTCATCTCTTAAATAAATCATCTTTCAACTCACTCTATTATTATTTTTCTCTTTAACTTACACTCATCAATTTATGTTCTTTTATCTCATTTTTTAAATGGTTTTCTTTATTTGTATTATCTCTTTCTATTATTTATATTTTTATATTATTACATTTTTTATTTATAAGAATGATAACGTGACAAAAGAAAAAATCATATGTACTAATATATATGTTATAAAAAATAACAATTAATATAATATTTTATGCGTTTGTTATAAATAAAATATTATTACTAGAATATATTATGATTCATTATTTTCATGACAATAATCACGTAACAATGTCCATTTTTTCAATTAATATAATATTTACTAATAACATGTCAATTCGAATGTTTCAATATAAAAATATTATATTAAACAATATTTGAGATAAAATTGATATTTTATTAATTATTAAAAAATTTTAAATATTGGTAATATTTTAATATAATAATTAATCTTAAATATTTTTAATATTTTATGATTACTAAATATTGTCTATAATTAATATATTACAAGTTTAATTGTTTAGATTTAACTTTTAATTTTTTCTTAATTATTTTTCTATATATTCATTTCTCTAATATTCTTTTATTTTATTCTCTTTCTTATTATCATTCTCTTTCTTGTCTATTTATTGTTTCTCTTTATATATTTTTCTTGGTTTATCTCTCTCTATTATCCTTCTCGATTTTTTAATTTATCCTTACTTTTCTTTTTATTTATATTTTATTTTTTTATATTCTTACATTTTTTACTCCTTTTTAAATCATCTCTAATCTCTTTATATTTTTATTTTATATTCTAATTTGCTCTGATCAAACTATTAGTTTTTTCTCTAATAAGACAGTTTTCTCCATCTAAATTATCTCTTTTAGAGCTCATTGATTATAAATATTTAAAAGAGTATTTTGTTGCAAATTCTAATACATAATGTTAACATTAAATATGTGTTTTGTTATCTTTAGTCATTAACTACTTGGTTTTTTATTTATAAGAATGGTAAGATAATTTAAAAAATTCTTATGAATTAATATCTATATCATAAAAATAATAATTTATTTAAAAAATTATTTTTTTAATACATATATTATATTTATATTGTAAAGTAATATGAAAAATATAATAAGATGTAAAAATTTTTTAGTGCATTTACTTGTTTATTCAAAAAATTTTTAAACGGTTCCTTATTTTTAAAACAATGATCATGCAATGATTATTTTTTTCTGTTGGATGCATTTGTGACCAAATCGACATTGTAGCACTAGATCTTGTTAAAGCTCCAAAAAAAACCATGCTTGGGCAACATCATTAATAAGATGGGCCATCTCTTGAGAATTCCAAATATTGCATATATTTTCTCATAAATCTTTTTTCTCACGAACAATTAATTTGATAAAATGTTTGAAGTAAGACCCACCAAGAGTGTGGTGAATTCCTAACAATATAATATTTATTTATTGCAAAGCATTTCAAACAAATATTTTTAGTAATTTTTATTAATTTTTAACAAATAAATAAAAGTGATTTTATATAAATTTAATTTTAGTTTTAAAATATACTAATTTTTATGAAATTCATGTAATTAAAAAATATACACAGTCAAATTTTTAAGTTTTTTGGTTATAAAACAAGTATATATCCACTACAAGAAAAAAAATAAGGCAAACATAGCACAATATAATCCTTTTGTAAAAAGTCAGCTTGGCTAAACTCTCACAACAAAGAGACAATTAAGATTGACTACAATGATCTTATAATCAAATAAATGAGATGGGTTATTATAGCCTTGGAACGAAATCAAAATGACAAGAAAAAACTCCTATGATGAACAAAATTCGAAATCTATGCAACCAAAATGCTATGTTTGAAGAAATCCTTAAAGATATATAAGTATCTCAATTAAATGAATTAAATTTCAGAAAATTAATTATTGACCTAATTTGAAAAGTAAAGAATTTGAGGATTTTTATGAGTGAATGGCATAACAGCATATGAAAATAATAATGAAAACGAGTTGCTAACGTCTTTAATGTTTTTTCTTTGGATCACATAAAAATATTCCCTTATTTTTCCACAAAAATCTCTTATTTATTTTCACTTCTAAAGACTAAAAGACTACCAAATACCCCATCTAGTTGGTATATATTTTGGTGCTTTAAAAGTATTTTAAATAGGAAATTAAAATAAAAAGACTCTCGAATGGCTCGAAATAATGGCTAAATAGCCTTTGCACAATAGCCATTCAATCGAAATGCCCTGGGACTGCTCAATTACAAAATCTATGCGGTAAGACACATTTCATTGAATCTGTGATTTCATAAATATGAAATTGATCTTGTCAACCAGATATTAATCGTCTGATAAAGAGATTTAACTGTCGAATTGAAGAAATACAAATCGTGCTATCATGTCGTACTGTGATCACATAGTTAAGAAAAATAGCAGTTTAAATGATAAACAACGATGATTCTTTGGGTGCAAAAATGTGCCATAGGTTGGTGCACAATAGTCACACAATTCTTTGAGTGCAAATGCACTGTCTTGCTTTCATTCTTCTAAGCTTTTCTTAGCTTTTTTTGAAGTAGCATAGTCTTATCCTTTAGTGGATGGGCTGTAGTAACTAGTTTTAGACTTGACTGTCTAAAGCTTTTTGTAGGTAGGCTTCAATTTTTTTGTTTTTTAAATTGAATTTGTGGATTTGTGATTCGGGCTTCATTTATTTTTTTAAATAAATGATTTGCGTTTCACTATGATATCCCTTGAATTTTTAGCGGGCTGTATTTATTTTTTATTTGAATTGTTCATTAATTTTTTGTTAATTGGTTGAAAAATTAAATATTTTTAATTAATTTTGTGAATAACCCATTCATATCTACTTACCATTAGGCCGTTCATTTTTGGTGGTTAAGTTATTTTAAATTTTTTCTGTTACATATTTCTCTTTAACTTAATGTCCAACATATTTTCCAATATCTTTTCTTTCACTTACTTTTCATGCTCTCTTTTGTGTTTTTAGTCTCGATATCCATTTTAGCCTCTTTCATTTTTCTATTCTTCTATACTTTCTTATTTCTCTCTCTTTCACTTATTTATTTATTTTCTCTATCTTCTTTATGTTCTCACTTTTCTTTTCATTTCCATTAAATCATCTCTCATCTCTCTCCATTCTTATTCAATTCTGTATTTTTACTCTAATCACTTCATGACTTGATCTGTCTTACAAAATAATTAGCTCTAACTCTTTCATCACATTTTCAATCCATCGTTTAATAATATTTAAAAAATCTCAAATATCGTATAGTTTAATATTATTATTTTTTATTACACAACTCATTTTTTTAATTTATAAGAAATATAACATAATGGAAAAAATTATATTCACTAATGTTTACTTTTTTAAAATAATACTTTGCGTAATTTTTTTATTAATTTTTCTAAAATTAAAAATGATTATTTTATAATATATTATGAAGCACATAGTAAACGTAAATTTTAATTAAAATTCTACATGCTTAATAAATAAAGAAATTTTAGAAATGGTTTATTATAATTAGAAATATATTTACATAATTATGTTATTTTATCTTTTATAAATATGCTCGACCACATTAGCAATTTACAATTGGATCTTCTTAACTCCAAAGATAGACATGCTCGGGTTAAAGTAGTGTTGGGATTGTTGACCTCTCTAATTGTCCAGTGTTGCATGCACATTTTCATCGCTTTCTCCTTTCAAATGATCGACATTTTCATGACATTATAATATAAAAAATTACTTTAAATGATTGTTTATAATTATCATTATAGTATGGCATTTTAAAAAACTTCATAATATTATAATCAAATTTATATAATCATAAATTTGGCACATCATATAATATAATAAAATAATAATTTTATTTTAGTTATATATTTAGAAAAGTAACTTATATCAAATATAATAAATTTTAATTAATTTTTATTATAATTGTATATATATTGTGTATTAAATTTTTTAAATATATAAATATTATATTAAATAAAATTTGAGAAAAAACAATATGAAATTAATAGTCAAAATACATTTTAAATAAGAATAATATTCTACAATAATAATAAAAAAAATTATTTAATATTTTTTATTATCATTAAATATCTAATTAGTTTAGGATTTTATATTTTATAAATATTATAAGTTTGATTTTAAGATTTAATTTTTATTTAATTATTTTACCTTTTTTCTCTTTAAGTTATGTGAATCATATTCTCTCACTTCTTTCTCTGCCTTATTATTAATTTTTTTCTAAATCATTCTCTATCTCCTAATATTTTTATTTGCTTCTCTCTCCTCTATCTTTTTTTAATTTCTAATTTCTCTGCCATTCACTTTTTTATTTTTTTTCTCTATATGCTCTATGTTCTCCTTTTTCTTATCTACTTCATTAAATAATCTCTCTTCCATCTCTATTATTATATTTTGCTTTATTTTTCTCTTATCATTCTGCAACTTTCTCTCTATCACACAAAATTATTATTTCTTTCTCCACTATCATTTTTTCATCAATTAATAATATTTATGAAACTTGCTATGTTAAAATATATAATATGATTGACAATTTTTATTTTTTTTGTTTATATTTTTTTACTTAATTCAATTTTTCATCTATAAGAATGATAATACTTTGAAAAAACCTGATATATTAATGTCATCATTTTCCAAAATAATTGTTTAAGTTAATTTCTTTCATAATTTTATGTAAATAAGACATTGATGTTAGAAGATATTGATATATTTGATGTACATATTCTTTTTTAAAATATATTAAATATACATGAAAATATAGATTATCAACTAGGCTATTATTATACTATGATAATTTACCTTTTGCATGCATGTATAACCACACAAGTGTTATAGCATTGAATCTCATTAGAGCTTTAAAGTTAAGCATTCTTAAGCAAGAGTGTTATTGGGATTTGTTACCTCTTCAGAAGTTCTTAAGTTGGACATTTTTTCACAGCATTCTTTTTCTTAATGAGTGATAATTAATTTTAATGATATATCAATGTTCAAAAAAGTAAATTATAAAAGTGAGAGTTAATAATTACAAATTTGGTACTTTTTATTTCAAATCAATGTTATAAAATTATTATCCATTTAATATAGTAATAAATTTGATGCATTATATAATATAATAAAATAATAAAATTAATAGTTTTTACTATTAAGCAAAATAAATTATTTTAATTATAACAAATTAGCTTTAAATTAATTTTATAATAGTAAATATATGGTTTGTATATTATTTTATAATATAGTAATATTATATTCACACAATTAAACATCTAAAAATTTTCCATTAATATTACGCATTATTTATAATTATTACCTATTATTTTTTTTAATAAAGATAATATATTATAATAACTATGTCATATTTAATTTAATTAATTTTTAATGAATTAATATATTATTTATAATTGAATAGTTAAACATATTGTTTAAATCTTTCTAAAATTCTAATATAATGGTAAACACAAATAGTTTTTATATTTTCAAATTAATGAATATTATATAAGATTATTTTTTATATTTAATTAATATTATAAGTTTAATTATTAAAATTAACTTTATTAAAATTTTTTCTTACTATTTTCTCTTTATCTTAATACATAACATGTTATCTCACTTACTTCTTTCTCTTATTATCATTCTCTAATTTATCTTTTTATTCTTTATTTTCTTATAACTATTTTTCTCCTGTTCTTGCACTTATGAATCTATGATTTTTTGCTATCTTTCAAAATAGTTATGTCTATTTGTATTATCTCTTTCCATTATTTATATTTTGCATATAATTAGAATTTTTTAAGAATTATAACATAATAAAAGAAAAAATCATTTTTATAAATATCTACTTTATAAAGAATAAAAGATTATGTAATATTTTATGCATTTTAAGGAAATAAAGTATTCTTTTAAGAATATGTTATAATTTATTATTTTTAAAATAATAATCACACAACTATCATTATTTGTCATTTTTATTCATATAAGACTACACCAATATTATAGCACTGAATCCCATTGTTATTAGAATGTAAAGCTTGCATTATAATTCATAACAATTTTTTCAATTTTATTATCATTCATATAAATAAAAAAATTAAATTACTTAATAAATATAAATATTAAATATATACTATCATAAATATTATATATTAGATTATCCAGCATAATAATCTCTTAAATATTTGTAATTAATGCACATAACAAGAGATAATAATGATAGAGATAACTATTTTATATGAGAGAGAAAGCCATGGTTTTATAAGAGAAAATTAGAAAATAAAATAATAATATAGATAGTTGAAAGATTATTTAATAAAGAGTAAAAAACAGAGAATATAAAAATAATAAAAAAATAAATAAAAAATAAAAAGGAGAGAAATAAAATAGTAGAAAAGGATTGCAGAGAGAGAAAAAAAATTTATGGAGATAGGCAATAAAGAGGCAAAAAGATAATGATAACAAAAGAGAGAAAAAATAAGAGAATATTAGAGACATTAAGAAAAGAGAGAAAAGTGAGAAAAATTATTATGTAATTGTTAAATCTAAAAAATTAAACTTTTAATATGTTTGTTATATATAATTTTAATAATAAGAAGATATAAAAAATATTAGAGAATTATTATTACATTAGAATATCACAAATATTTAAATATTGTAAATAACTAATAAAATATTATTTTTATCTCTAACATTTTATAATGTAAAATTTCTATATTAAAATATTCGACATACAACATCTATATAAAATTAAAAACATAAATTTATTCTAATTTATTATATTAAAATAAAACTTTTTTTCCTCATATTAAAATAAATTAATGTTAATATTATATTATATCATATAATATGTCATATTAATTGTTATACTAAATAAAAAATAATATATTATAGCTATTTTTAAAAATTAATTATGAAAAATTTTATCATAAATTATACTTTAAAATAATTTTTTCATAATATTAGAATATTATAAAAACTAATTATCAGTAATTAGAAAAAGAAATGCTATAATACTATTGTGGTCATACATGGATGCGAAAGATAAATTATTGTAGTTGTGTAATTATTGTCTTGAAGATAACAAATAAATTCTAAAATAATATAATTTATGAAGTGTACTTATTTTTTTAAAGAAATTGTTCTTATCATATATATGTTAATATATTCTAATATCAATATCTTATTTATAAGATGATAAGAAAACAAGTTACATAAACTATTATTCTTGGAAATATTGACAATAATATATGAGATTTTCTTTAAATATATTATCATATCTTACAAATAAATAGTATATTTGAGTAAAAAAATTATTAAAAAAACTTAATTATCATTAGTATTATATATTAAACTTCATAAAATAAGAAGTTTCGTAAATATTATTAATTGATGGACAAAAATAAATAGTAGAGAAAGAAATAATAGTTTTGTATGAGAGAGAAAAGTTACTGATCGATAAGAGTAAAATTAAGCGAAATATAAGAATGGATACTAGATGACATATTATTTAATGAAGGAGATATGAAAAAGGAGAACATAAAGGAGATAAAGAGAAAAAGTAAAAAACTGAGAAAAGGAGAAATAAGAAATTAAAAAAATATAGAGGAAAGAGAGAAGTGAAAACAATTATTTGGTGATAAAGAATGAAGGTTTATATTGCGAGGGTTTAGCCTACTTTCCTTTTTACGAATGGTTTATATTGTGTTGTGTTTGTCTTGTTTTTTCTTAGAGTTGATATATGCTTATTTTATAAGCCAAAAAACTTAAAAATTCATTGTGTATGTTGTTAAATATTTTTTAATTTTTAATTAAGAAAATTTCATAATACTTAATATATTTATAAAATAAAATATAATTAATATAACATAAATTTTATAAATTTCTTAAACATTACAAAAAATTACTATAAATCTTATATTTCAATACTTTTTAATAAATCAATACTTTATTCATAAGAATTCGCCACCCTCATGGTGAGCATCAAATATCTTATTAAAATTACCTTTTTTCATGAGAAAAAAAGAGCACAATGAAAAATTAAGTGTAATAATTAGAATTCTCAAGAGGGAACCCATCAAATTAATGCTCTCGCCCAAGCATGCTTAACTTTGGGGTTTTAAAGAGATTTAATGCTATAATGCTGGTGTGGTAAAAAATGCATGCAAAATAAAAAAATCATAATTGTGTGATAGTTGTTTTAAAAATAATGAACAATTTTAAAAAGTTTTTAAATTAACAAGTGAATACACTTCAAAACTTTTTCTTGTGTTATTATATTTGCCATATAATATTATAAATATCTTGTTTTTATTGAAAACTTAATTGAACACAAAAAATGATTTTTATAATAAAGATATTAATTCATAAGAATTTCTTCAATTTTATTATCATTATGATATATAAAAAAATTAAATTGCTTAATAAATATAAATAATAAATTATATATTACAATAAATATTATATATTAGATTATGCGGCAAAATATTCTCTTTAATATTTGTAATTAATGAGCTCAAAAAATGTTAATTAAGTTGGATATAACTATCTTACAAGAGAGTTAAAGTCATGGTTTGATAAAAGGAAACTACAAGAAAAGTAATGATATAGAGAGATGAAAGATAATTTTGTAAAGAGTGAAACAAAAGAAAGAATATAAAAAAATAAAAGTTAATAAATAAATAGATAAAAAGAGAGAAATAAAATAGTAGAAAGGTGCCTTACAAAGAGAGAGAGATAAAAAATATATGGAGATAGGCAATAAAGAGTCAAAAATGAAAATGATAATAAGATAGAGAACAAAATAAGAGAATGCTATAAAATTGAGATGAGAGAAAAGTGACAAAAATAAACAAGTAAAAATTAAACCTAAATAATTAAATTTATAATTGTTAATTATATGTAATTTTTAATAATAAGAAAATATAAAAAATTCTTCAGATTTATTAATATATTAGAATATCACTAATATGTAAATTTTTTTATAATTAATAAAATATTATTATTATCTCTAAAATATAATAATATGATATTTCTATATTGAAACATTTTAACACAAGATTTACATAAAATTATAGACATAAATTATTTCTAATTTATTATAACTAATATACATTATTTTTCTTCATGTTAAAATAAATTAAAGTTATTATTTCGTTATATAATGTAATGTATCATTTTTATTGTTATATTAAATAAATAATAATATTTTAAAATTATTCCTAAAAATTAATTAAGAAAATATTTATAATAAATTATCTTTTATAATACTTTTTCTTATAATTAGAATATTATAAAAGTTAATTTTAAATAATTAAAAAAAGGAATGGTATGTAAAATATGTAACAAAAGGAGTTCAAAAGAAGTTAACCATCCTAATACTATGCTTTTCTAAGCATGCATAACTTTGGAGTTCTAATGATAACAAGTGCTATAAGAGAGAAAGTTATTAATTAATAAGATAAAAATAGAAAGAAAACAATAACAAAGGGATGTGAGACATGAATTAATTGGGAAAGAAATTTAAAAATGACATAAAGTGATAGAGACAATAGATAAAAAAGTAAATTGCGGGAATAAGAAAAAAGAGATGGATAGTGAAGAGAGAGTCCAATAATCTAAATAAATAAAAATAAATAAAAAAAAAATGATAATAAGAGGGAAGAAAGTGAGAGAATTCGAGAAACATTGAGATAAAGAGAAACATTTGATAGAAATAATTAAATAAAAGTAAAATCTTAATAATTAAAATTATAATATTTATTAAATATAAGAAATTAATAAGATGTAATATTTAATAATAAATAATTTAAAAACTATTTTAGATTTATTATTATTTCGAAATATTACATATATTCAAAAAAAAATTTTAACTACCAAATTAATATTATTATTTTCACACTTGAAATTATAAAATTAATTAAATAATAAATATTATAATTATTCTAGTACATTATCTTAATTTGATGTAATATATGTATTAAAAATAAATAATACTTAATACTAATTATTTTATTTTAGATTTGTAAAATTTAATAATTTAATATAATTAAATTTAAATATTTTTGTACACAAAAAAAAAATTTATTATAAAAATAAATTAATTCTAATTTTTTATGTTTTGAGTAAGTATTTTTCATAATATTACATTGCATTAAAATTTATTTCTTATTATATCATATTTTATGCAATATTTTTTATTGTATGAATTTGATAAAAATATTAGAAAGTTACTATTAAAAATTAAATACAAAAAAAGAGTTTTTAATCTTTAATTTATAATCATCTATTTTTTTTAAAATTAAAATGTTAATAAAATTGATTATCATTTATTGAAAAAATAATACTATGAACAAACATGCATAACGACACTTTCAACAGGTCACCCATCCAAAATTATTCTCAACCAAGCAAACTTAACATTGTAGTACGAATGTGTTAGAGTGATATAATATTGATGTGGTCATATATGAACTAATCTGTTAAATAATCATATCTATGTAATATTGTCTTAAAAATATTGAATTATAATTTATTAAGTAACAATATTTCATTTATATAAAATGCATAAAATATTGCATTAACTATTATTTTTTATAAGACAGATATTAATACATATCATCTTTTCTTTTTGATATATTGTCATTCTCATAAATAAAAAATCTAATTATATAAAAAATAAAAAATATAGAAACAAAAAATACAAATATAGTTAACTATTTGTAAAGAAAGAAAAAAATCATAGTTTGAAAAGTGTAAGATAAAAAAAATAGTAATATAGGGAGATAAAGGAAGATTTATTAATAAAAAAGAAAAAAGAGAACATAAAAGAGATAGGGAGAATAAATAAAAAAAAAAAGAGAGAGAAATGAGAACGTAAGAAAGTATAAAGAGAGGGAGAAGCCAAGAAAAAATAAAAAATTAAATAATAAAGAGATAAATCAAAGAATGATAATGAGTAAGAGAGGTAAATAAGGAAATATATTATGTCTTAAGATAAAGAGGAAAAAGTTAGAAAAAAATTTAATAAAAGTTAAATTTAAATAATTAAACTTATAATATTTTTTAAATATAAAAAATTAATCATTTATATATTTATAAATTATAAAATATGAGAACTATTAAAGTTTGACATTATATTATTATATTTGAAATATTTAAGGATTATTTCTATTTATTAATTTAAAATTATTTTATTCATTCTTGAAATAAATATTTAATTAATAAATAATATAATTACTATAATATATTACCTTTTGTTTCACATAATATAAGCAATAAATATAAATAATATTTAATATTAGTGTAAAAATTTTAGATTTTTTTTAGAACATAATATTATTTTATTTGAAATCTCTACACACACCATATATTTACCAATATCAACTTAAATTAATACTAATTTAATATAGTAAAATTAAGTTGTTTTAAATATTTTTTAAAAAATTAAATAATTTGTTTTATTATATTATATAATGTATCATATTTGTTATTATTTTAAGTTATAGTAATGTTAAAATGTTTTTATTAAGTAATAATTACAAAATTTGTAATTATAAACTTTCTTTTTTAATAATTTACTTTTTTGTATATTGACATGTTATTAAACTTAATTGTCACCCATTAAGAAAATAATTGCTATAGAAAGGTTTATGTAACTCAAGAACTTCTCCTAAGGAAATCCATCTCAACTATACTCATGCCTAAAAATATCTACCTTTAAAGTTTTAATGAGATCCAATGCTATCATGCTGGTGCGATCACACATGCATGCAAAAGATAAAATATAATAGTTATTTATTTTATTTTTTGATGATAATAAATCATTTCTATAATAAAGTTAAGAAAGTGCTTAAAATAATTTATTTATATGATAAACTATAATATATTCATGGAATAATATTTTATTTATATAAAATGCATAAAATATTACATAAACTACTATTTTTTATAACATAGATATGTTAATACATATAATTCTTTTCCATTATGTTATCATTCTTATAAATAAAAAACCTAATTATATAAAAATATAACCAATAAAAAGAGATAACACAAAAAGAAAAAACTATTTTAAAAGAAAGAAAACAATCGAAGATTGATAAATGTAAGAGAAAAAGAAATTAGCAATACTGGGAGATAAAAGATGATTTATTAAAGAAAAAAGAAAAAATTGAACATATAACTAATAGGGAGAATAAATAAAAAAAAAGAGAGAAAAATAAGAAAGTAAAAAAATAATAAAAAAGAGAGAAAAAAAGCTAAGAAAAATATAAAAAAATAATGAATAAAGTGACAAATTTGAGAGTAATAATAAGAGAGAGAAATAAATGAAAAAACATAATATTATTTTATTTTAAAGCATTATACACACCATATATTTATTATTATAGACTTAAAATAATTTTAATTTATTATAATTGAAAAAACAAGTTTACTCATTATTTAAAAAACTGTATTTATTATTTTATTAGATTGTAAAATTTGTCATATTTATTATTATATTAAAAACATAATAATGTTATTATGTTTAAATCAAATATTAATTACAAAATTTACGATTATAAAAATTCTTTTTAGTAATTCACTTTTTTGCACATTAAGATGTTAAGATGTTATTAAACTTAACTGTCACTCATTAAGAAAATAAATGGTATGAAAAAATACGTGAAACATAAGAACTTCTTGAAAGACCACCACACCAAATAACACTATTGCCTAAGAATGTCTAACTTTTATGTTCTAATGAGATCCAATTCTATAATGCTAGTGTGTTCAAACATGCATGTAAGAGATTAATTATTGTCTTGATGATCATAAAGAATTTCTAAACTAATCTAAATTATGAATGATATTTAAATTTTTAAAAAAATTATGCTTATCATATATTTGTTAATATATTCTAATATCAATGTCTTATTTACATAATGTTAAGAAAACAAGTTGTAGAAACTATTATTTTCGAAAATATTGACATTAATATATAGGATTTTCTTTCAAAATATTAGTATTCTAAGTGATAAAAAAATAAATTGAAGTAAAAAATATAAATAACAAAAAAAAAATATAATTATCATTAGCATTATATATTGAACTACATAATATAAGATGTTTCATAAATATTATTTATTGATGGACAATAAAGATAGTAGAGAAAGAAATAATAATTTTATGAGAGAAAAATTAATAAATTAATAAGATTAAAATAAAGCAAAATGTAATAATAGACATAGTTAAGATATTATTAAATGAAGGAGACAATAAAGAAAGAGAACATGTAGAAGAGAAAGAGAAAAAATAAAAGAGTGAAAAAGGAGAAATAAGAAATTAAAAAAAGATAGAGGAGAGAGAATCAAAAAAAAATTGGGAGATAAATAACAAAAAGAAAAAAAAATTGATAATAAGATAGATTAAGAACTGAGAGAGTATAATTTCATAGAGATAAAGAGAAAAAACACAAGTAAATTAGTTAAATAAAAGTAAAATCATAATAATCAAGCATATAATATTTATGAAAAATAATAATTTAATCTTATACAATATTTAATGATAATAAAATAATAAAAAATATATGTTTCGATTATTATAACTATAGAATATCATAGATATTAAAAATCTATTTTTATTATTAATTGTATATTATTTTTTATCTCTAATTTTCTTTAATGTAATATTTATATATTTAAAAAATTTCATACACATCATGTACATATTATTATAAACATAAATTAATTAAATTTTTTTATAATTGATATAGGTTCTTTTGCTAAATATTTAACAAAATTAAAGTCATTATTTTGTTATATTATATGACGTGCTGCTCTTTTAATTATATAAAATGAATAACAATTTTATGAAGTTATTTTTAAAAATTCATCACTATAATGGTAATTATGAACTATTATTTAAAATAATTTCTTTAAATTATAATGTTATGAAAATGTCTATCATTAGGAACAGGAATGCTATTAAAACATTTGTGCGACACTAGATGTTTAGAGAGGTCACCAATCCTAACACTACAATCACACAAGCATGCTTAACATTAGAGTTTTAATGAGATGTAGTGGAAAAATACTGGTGTGGTAAAAAAATTTTATAAAAGACAAAATATAATAATTATATGATTATTTTTATGGTAATGAACTATTTCTGAAATTTCTTAAGTTATCAAAAATATATAATTTTAATTAAAATTTATGCTTATTATATGTGTCATAATATGTCAAAAATATTATTTTTTTAGTTTTAAAAAATTAATTAAAAAAATAAATAAACTATTACTATAAAAAATGTAAACAATGGTGAAGGAAACTTTCTTTCACTATGTTACTTTTCTTATAAATTCAAAAAAATCGCCTAATAAAATCTAATAATATTAAATATAAAATATGAGAGAATTTTTAAATATTATGAAATGATCGACTAAAAAAGTGATGAGAAGAGTCAGAGATAATTATTCTATAAAAGAGAGAAAGTCATGAATTCAAAAGAGCAAAATAGAGAGGTAAATGATAATAAAGAGGCTTGGAAGTTGATTTTATGAATACGAAAAGAAAAACAAGAATGTAAAGAAGATAGAGAGAATAAATAAATAAGTGAAAGAGAGAAATAAAAAAGGAGAGATGAATAAAAAAATAAAAGAGGCTAAAAAAATATAAAAAAATATAGAGAATAAAAAAACAAATAAGAGTATGATTGACTGAGGGAAAAGGTACAAAAAATATGTTAGACAATATGTTAAAGAGAAATATTTGAGAAAAAATATTGAAAAACTTAAACACCAAAAATAAAAAGGTCTCCATATTGAAATGGAACTGTCAATTGTAACAAGATATGAATGGGTTCAGCCAATAATTTTTTCAAAACATTCCATTTTTTGATTGACCAAACAAAAAAGACTCAATAATTTAATAACCAAATAAATGCAGCCCACAAAAAATTCCCAGGCCATTGTAGTTAAATGCAAATGAGCAATTCACAAACCCTAATAAGTGGAGCATGAAGTGCAAATGAACAAATTTTAAAAATAAAAAATGGAAGCCCGCCCATAAACAGCGTCAGATACTTGTGTCCGCAACAATTCAAAAAACAAAAGCATTGAAGCCCGCCCATAGAAAGCTTCTGATGCACGATTCCAAAACAAATTACTACAATCCGTCCGCTGAAAGATAAGCCTACTCAACTCCATAAATGAGTAACCACAACTGACAATATTTGTAGCATGTATGCATCAGTTGAAAAAAATAACTATACTTCGAAAACATGAAATTCATTGTGCGACGTTGCTATGAATGGCAAAATTACGGGACTAATGTGCGATATGCAATGGTGCATTTTTGCAATAAAAAAATCATCACCATTGTTTATCATTTATACTGCTAATTTACTCAACCTTGTGATTGAGCTATGTCGCGATTGCAAGGTCTTTAATTCTTCCGTACGACAATTAAATCTATCCATGAAATCATGACTCTTATTTAATGGACAACATCAATTTCCCATTTATGAAAGTGAAGATTCGACAAAATCTGTCTAATCACACAATTTTAACTATCGAATAATTCCGTAGCATTCCGATCGAACTACAGCTATGCAACAGCTATTTTAGCTTTTATTTTGAGAAGTTGGACAGTTTTTTTTTTATTTCCTACTTAAAATATTTATAAGGTGCCTAAAATTAATAACAGCTAAATGTGGCATTTGGTAACTGTTTTTAGACATTAAAAATGAAAATAAATAGGGGATTTTTACCAAAAAATAAGAAAACATTTTGATGTGATTAAAAGAAAAAAAAGAAAAAATGTTTTTATGCTGTAGTGTCATTCACTCATGAAACTCTACAATTCTTTTCTTTTAAAATTAGATAAGTTATCAATTTTCTTGATCTTTAATTCATTTAATTGAAATACTTATGTCTCTTTAATGATTTTATCGAGAATAAATTTTTGTTGTATTGATTTCGATTTTAGTTTGTTGATTTTTTTTCTTTTTTGGTAATTTTTTATTTTTTTGTAATGCTATAGTAGCCTATCTCGTTTATTTTGTTATAAGACCCTCGTAGTGAGTCTCAATGGCATATTTGTTGTAAGGGTTTAGCTTACCCATCTTTTTATTAATGGCATATATTGTGTCGTGTATGTCTTATTTTTTCTTTGATTGGATATATGCTTGTTTTATAAGCCCAACAACGTAAAAATTTATTGTGTATATTTTAAATTTATTTTTTATTTTTAAATACAGTAGTGCCATAAAACATAACATATTTTTAAAAGAAAAAAATTTATGTAGCCACACTTTTACATATTTGTTAAACATTTTTAAAAATTACTATAAGAACTATATAGAAATATTCGTAGTAAATCAATGGGAAAAAAGGGTTGCAAAAAAATATGTGCGACTGTTAGAATTCTCAAGAGATGACCTGCCAAATTAATACTATAGCCCAAGAATGCTTAACTTTTAAGTTTTAAAGGGTTCTAATGCAATATGACTGTGGCGGTCGCAAATGCATGCAAAAGAAAAAATCATTGTTACGTGATTCTTGTTTAAAAAATAATAAATGATTAAAAAGGGTTTTTAAATTAAAAAGTAAATGCACTTCAAAACTCTTACTTATGCTTATTATTTTTTACATATTATATTATAATATAAATATTTTTATATTTAAAAATAAATAATTAAATAAATTGTTATTTATTATAATATAGATATAAATTCATAAGAATTTCTTCAATTTTGTTGTTATTCCTATAAATTAAAAAAATAAATTACTTAATAAATATAAATAATAAAATATATATTATCATAAATATTGTATATTAGATTATGCAACACAATACTCTCTTAAATATTTATAATTAAAGAACCCAAAAAGAGATAATGAAGATGGAGATAATTGTCCAATAAAAGAGTAAAAGTCATGATATGTTAAGAGAAAACTAAAAAATAAAACAATAAAATACTGAGATGAAAGATGATTTAATAAAGAGCAAAAGAAAAGTTAGAGTATAGAAAAAATAAAAAATAATTAAGAAAATAAAAATGAGATAAATAAAATAATAGAAAAAATAATAGATAGAGAGAAAAAGAAAAATTTATGGAGATATGTAATAAAAAAGCAAAAAAGATAAAAATAATAATAGGAGAGAGGAAAAAAAGGGAATATTAAAGATATTGAGAAAAAGAGAGAAAAGCGAGAAAAATAATTAAGTAAAAGTTTAACCTAAATAATTAAAATTTCAATATGTTAATTATATATAAAATTTAATGTTAAGAAGATATAAAAAATATTTGAGATTTGTTATTAATATTATAATATTATCGATATTAAAATTTTTTTAATCAATAAAATATTATTTTTAACTCTAATGTTTTATTATAAAATATTTCTATATTGAAACATTTGACACAAAGCATCTACATAAAATTATAAAAATAAATTAATTCTCATTTATTATAAATAATGTAAGTTATTTTTCTTGATATTAAAATAAATTAAACTTAGACTTTTAGTATATCATTGAATGTGTCATATTTATTATTATATTAAATACATAATAATTTTTTTAAGTTATTTTTTAAAATTAATTGTGAAATTTTTTAATATAAATTATCTTTTACTACAATTTTTTAAAACAAAAAATTGCAAAAATTAAGTGTCAATAATTAGAAAAAAGGAATGCTATGTAAAAATGTGTAACACAAGAAGTCAACCATCCATATGTTGTGCCTTTCTAAGCATGTTTTACTTTGGAGTTCTAATGATAATTCGTGCTACAATGCTGATTTTTTTAAGGTAATGAACCATTTATAAACTTTCTTAAATTATCAAGCATCGAAATTTTTCAATAAATTTTATGTTTTTATAAAAATGAACAAATATTATGATATTAATATTTTATTTATATAAATTAAGTAAATAATAATATAATCAAATATTTTTTATAATATTAACATTAAAACATCTAAATTTATTTCATTATCATATCATTCTTTAAATAAATCTTTAAATAACATAATAAATGTACATAATGTAATATAAATTTAATATCTTATTATATTATAAAATGTGTCATATTTATTATGACATTATTCTTTTATTAAATACTAATTACAAAATTTTAAATTATAAACTTTGATTTTTAAAAATTTACTTTTTTGTAAATTGATATGTTATTAAACTTAATTATCACTCTTTAAGAAAAGCATGCAATGAAAAAACACATGACACTCAAGAACTCGAAAGACCACCCATCCCAATAGTACTCTTGCCTAACAATGTCTAACATTTAAGTCATAATGAGAGCTAATGCTACAATGTTGGTGTGGCAAAACATGCATGCAAAAGATTAATTATTATAGTTGTGTAATTATTATTCTGATGATAATAAATCATTTCTAAAATAATCTAAAATATGAATAATATTTACTTTTTAAAAAAATAATGCTGATCATATATATGTTAATATATTCTAATATCAATATCTTATTTATATAAAGTTAAGAAAACATATTACAAAAACTATTATTTTCGAAAATATTGAAATTAATATATGAGATTTTCGATCAATATATAATTATTCTTAGAGTTAAAAAAATAAAATTAAGTAAAAAATTTAAATAAAAAAAATATAATGATCACTTACACCATTTATTAAACAAGTATTATGTGAGGTTTCATGAATATTATTAATTGATGGACAAAAAAGATAGTAGAGAAAGAAATAACAATTCTATGAGACAGAAAAAATTATAGATTGATAAGAGTAAAATAAATCAAAATATATTAATAGTGATAGTTGAGAGATTATTAAATGAAGGTCACATTAAAAAGGAGAACATAGAGGAGATAAAGAGAAAATTAAAAAAGTAAAGAAGGAGAAATAAGAAATTAAAAAAGATAGAAGAGAGAGAAGAAAAGAAAATTATTTAGAGAAGGAGAATGAAGAGAAAAAAGATTGATATTGAGATAGATAGGGAAATGAAAGAATATGAATTATAATGAGATAAAAAGAAAAAATATATAAAATAATAAAATAAAAGTTAAATCTTGATAATAAAAGTTATAATATTTATAAAATAAAATAATTTAAATTTTTACAATATTTAGTAATAACAAAAATATAAATAATAACTTTTTGTTTATTATTATTAAAGAATATTTTTAATATTTTAAAAATATTTTTATCATTTATTTTATAATTTTTTTTCTTCAATTTTTCTAATAAAATATTTTAATATTTAAAAATTTTAATACATAACATATACATACTATTATAGTCATAAATTATTTTAAATTTATTATAATTGATATAATGTTATAATTATATAAAATTAATAACAATTTTATGAAGTTATTTTTAAAAATTCATTACTATAATGGTAATAATGAACTATTACTTAAAATAAGTTATTTTCTATTATGAAGTTACTGAAATTTGGATCATTACGTAAACGAATGCTTTTAAAATGTGTGTGCAACATTCAAAGTTTAGAGAGTTCAACAATCCCAATAAAACTATCAACCAAGAATGCTTAATTTTGTAGTTTTAACATGATCCAATTGTAAAATATTGATGTGGTTGAACATATTTATAAAAAAGAAAAAATATTAAATTATGTGATTATTTTTTGTTATGGTAGTGAATCATTTCTAAAATTTCTTTAATTATTAATCATATAAAATTAAAATTAAAATTTTTTCTCAGTATAAGAATCATAATATATTATATTATAATTATTTTTGTTTTAAAATATTATTAAAAAATGACATAAACAATTTCTTTCAAAAAAGTAAACATTAGGGAATGATATTTGCTTCCATTATGTTACTTTTATTATAAAATAAAAAAAGAAATTATGCAAGAAAAAATAATAATATTAAATTATACAATATAAGAGATTTTTTAAATTTTATTAAATGATTGACTAAAATGGTGACAAAAAAGTGAAAGATAATTACTCTGTAAAAGGGAGAAAGTCATGAATTGATAAGAGCAAAATAGAGACGTAAATGATAATAGAGAGAGATGAAATACGATTTAGTAAATATGAAAAGAAAAATGGAACATAAAGAAGATAGAAATAATAAATAAATAAGTGAAAGAGCAAGAAATAGTAAAGGAGGAAGAATAAGAAATGAAAGAGGCCAAAAAGAATATAAAAAATATAGAGAATGAAACCATAAATAAAAGCACGATAAATGAGTTGGAGAAAACAAATAAACAATACTTTAGATAATAAGATAAGGAGAAAAATGTGGTAGTAATAGTTTAAAAAAACTTAACGACCAAAAATAAATGGGTCCCCTTATTGAACTGGAACGGTCAATAATAACAAGATACGAATGGGTTCAACACATCATTAATTAACAAAAATTCCTGTTTTTGATTCAACAACTAAAAAGGTCTCAGCAAATCAATCACCAAATAAATGCTGGGGCATTATAGTGAAATGTAAATCAACAATTCAAAAAATAAAATAAATGAGGTCAGAATCACCAACTAGCAAATTAAAGAAAACAAAAAATTGAAGCTTGTCCAAAGACAGCATTTGACACTCAAGTCCGCAGCAATTTAAAAAAAAAAAACATTGAAGGCAGCCCGAAGAGAGCTTCAGATACTCGTGTCCGAAACAAATTACTGAATCTAGGCTGCTGAAAGAACAGGCTACTTGACTCTAAAAACATTTAGTATAGCCCGCCAACTAAAAGATCGAGCCACTCGACTCCAAAAATGGGTACCATGTAGATAATGTTCATAGCACGAATTCTTGAATTGAACGGAATTCCTATATATCAAAAAGAGCAAAGCCATTATGCGATGTTATACAAAAGAAGCAAATCATTTGACACCGTAAATTGCAAAATTTCGAGAATAAGGTCATCAACCGATGGAGCTTTTTCGCAATCAAATAACCACGTGGTTGTTTATCCTTTAAACTGCTAATTTTCAATACTATGCGGTAGCATTACGTCGCGATCTCTAGATTTTTAAATCTTCTGCTCGACAATTAAATCTCGCCATCAAATCGCGATTCTTATCTAATGGACAAGATCAACTTGATATTTAGGAAAGCATAGATTCGATCGAATGTCTACTACACAATGGCTGTTTTTGTCATTATTTTGAGCCTTGGAGAGTTTTTTATTTCTTATTTGCAAATTAAAATGTTTACTAAGTGCAAACAAATATAGCAACTAAAATTGGTTCTTGGTAACTTATTTTTGTTGTTAAAGATGAAAATAAAAATGGTAGTTTTTTTCTGAAAAATAAGAAAACATTTTCATGTTATTCAAAGAATAAATATTAAAGATGCTAGCAGCTCATTTCCATAGTCATTTTTATATTCTGCTGCTCTGTTCACTCGTCAAACTCCTCAAATTCTTCTTTTCAAAGTAGCTATGTTATTAATTTTCTTGATCTTTATTTCATTTAATTAAGATACTTATGTCTCCTTAATAATTTCATCAAGCATAGCATTTTGGTTGGATTGATTTTGATTTTAGTTCGTTGAATATATTTCTTTTTTTGGCATTTTTATTTCATTGTAAGCCTATAGTAGCATGTCTCATTTATTTCATTATAAGACACTACTAGTCACTTTCATTTGTCTATTTGTTGTGTGGGTTTACCGTACTCGTCTTTTTACAAAAGGCCTATATTATATTTTATTTGTCTTTTGTTTACTTTGAGCTGGAAAATGGTTGTGTTGAAAGCCCAGACACTTAAAAATCAACTATATTTTTTAATTTTTTTAATCTTTTATTCACTTTAATGTCATAAAGCATAACATATTTTTAAATTGAATTAAATTTATATAACATCACTTTTATGTATTTGTTAAACATTATTTAAAATTACTATAAATTATATACTGAAATATTTTATAATATATATATGTCTTATTCATAAGAATTCACTACCATTATGGTGAGCTTCACTTCAAAAATCTTATTAAAATTAATTTTTTTCATGGAAAAAAAGAGTCTTACGAAAAAAATATGGCCAACAATTTGAATTCTCAAGAGATGACCCATCAAATTAATAAGATAGCCCTAGCGTGCTCAACTTTAGAGTTTTAACGGGATCTAGTGCTAGGGTGGTCCCAAATGAATGTAAAGGAAAAAAATTCTTAGTTGCAAGATCGTTGTTTAAAAAATAATGAATAGTTTAAAAAGCTTTCAAAATTAACTAATAAATACACTTGAAAACTGTCTTATGCTTATTATATTTATCATATTATATTATAATATAAATTTATTTTTTAATTAAAAAAATAATTAAATAAATTATTATTTTTTATAATATATATATTAATTCATAAGAAATTCTTTAATTTTATTATCATTATTATAAATTGAAAAAGAAATTACTTAGTAAATATAAGTAATAAAAATTATGTTATCATAAATATTATATGTTAGATTATGCAACACAATACTCCCTTTAATATTTGTAATTAATGAGCCAAAAAGAGATAATGAAGATGGAGATAACTATCTTATAAGAAAGTTAAAGTCATCTTTTTTTAAGAGAAAGCTAGAAAAAAAAATAATATTATAAAGAGTTAAAAGATTATTTAATAAACATCATAAGATAAAATGAGAATATGGAGAAGATATAAAAATAAATAAAGAAATAAAAAAAGAAAAATAAAAAAGTAGAAAAAATTGTAGATAAAGAGAGACAGAAAAATATATAAAGATAGGCAATAAAGAAAAAAAAAGATAACCATAATAGGAAAGAGAAGAAAATATAAGAATATTGGAGAAATCGAGATAAAGAAAGAAAAGTGAGAAAAATAATTATGTAAAAGTCTAATCTAAATAATTAAACTTATAATATGTTAATTATAAATAATTTTTAATGTAAAGAAAATATAAAAAAAGACTTTATATTTATTATTATAACAGAATATCAAAAATATATAGATATTTTAGTAATTAATAAAATATTATTTTTATCCCTAAAATTTTAGAATAGAATATTTCTATATTGAAACATTTGACACGCAACATTTATATAAAGTTAAAAACATAAATCAATTCTAATTCATTATAACTAATATAAGTTATTTTTCTTCATATTAAAATAAAATAAAGTTAGTATTTTGTTATATTAAATAATGAGCAATATTTATTCTTATATTAATTAAATAATAAAATTTGAATATTATTTTGAAAATTAATTAAGAATATTTTTATGATTAATTATCTTTTACAAAAAAATTAATAAAAATATTTTAAAAATTAATTTTAATAGTTAGAAAAAAGAATGCTATGAAAAATGTGCAATAAAAGGGGTTCAAAAGAAGTCAAAATGCTTATCTTTGGTTTACTAATGATATCGAGTGCTATAATGCTGATGTTGTTGGACATTCATACAAAAGTTAAAAAATCAAATTGCTATAATTTTTTAAATGTAATGAACCATTTCTAAAGTTTCTTAAATTATGAAGCATATATATCTTTCAATAAACTTTATTCTTTTATTTAAGACATAAAATATTATGATATTAATATTTTATTTATATAAGATAAATAAATAATAACATAAAAAATATTTTCGATAATATTAACATTAATAAATATAAATTTATTTTAAAGTCATACCATTCTCTAAATAAAAATTTAAATTGCATAATAAATATGAATATCAAAATATAAGTTCACAAAAAATATTTTACATTAGTCTCTATCAAAAAAGAGGTTTATTAACTATTATTAGTTAATGAGTTGAAAATTAGATATTAAAGATGGAGACAACTATTTGTTTAAGACAGAAGGTCATAGATTAATAAGAGATAAATATATACGAAAACAATAACAAAGGGAGATGAGAGATGATTTAACGAAAAAGAAAATTAAAATATAACATAGAAGTGATAGAGACAATAAATAAAAAAGTAAAATAATGGGAATGAGAAAAAAGAGATGGATAGTAAAAAGAGAGTCCAAGAACATAAATTGATGAAAATAAAGAAAAAAGAGAATCATAATAAGAGAGCATAAAGTGATAGAATTCAAGAGACATTAAGATAAAGAGAAAAAATTGATAGAAAAAATTTAATAATAGTAAAATATTAATAATTAAACTTATAATAATAATAAATAAAAATTAATGATACAAAATATTTAATATTAAAAAATAAATATTAGATTAATTATTATTTCGAAATATTACAAATATTTTAAAAATATTTTAACTATCCAATTAATATTACTATTTTGGTAGCTGAATTGAAAAATTAATTATATAATAAATATTATAATTTTTCTAATATATTATCTTTTTTTAAATAATATAGGCATTAAAAATAAATAATATTTAACACTGATAACTTTATTTTCGATTTCTATTATTTAATAATTTAATATAACCATATTTAAAAAGTTTTGTACACAACAAAAATATGTTATTAAAAGCATAAATTAATTCTTATTTATTATGTTTTAAATAAAAAATTTTCTCAATATTAAAAATATGAAATATTATTTTTTACAATATCATATTTTGTCATATTTTTTATTACATGAAATTTAAAAAAATTTAGAAAGTTATTATTAATAATTAAATACAAAAAAATAATTTTTAAACTATAATTTATAATCAATCAATTTTTTAAAATTAACATGCTATTAAAATAGTTTATCATTAATAAAAAATAAACACTATGAACAAATATGCATAGCAACACTTCCAATTGGTCACCCATCCAAAAATTATTCTCAACCAAGAAAACTTAACATTGCATTACTAAGGTGATCAAGTGCTATAATATTGTCATATATGAATAACAATGTCAAATAATCATAGCTATGTATTATTGTCTTAAAATTAATGAATTATAATATATTGATTTAATAACAATTTATTTATATAAAATAGATAAAATATTACATAAACTATTATTTTTTGTAACATAGATATTAATACATATGATTTTTTGATATGTTATATTTTATAAATAAAAAAATCTAACTATATAAGAAATATAAATAATAGAAATAAATAATATAAATAGAGATAACTATTTTAAAAGAAAGGAAAAATTTATTGATTTGTGAGTGTAAGATAAAATGGAAAATAGTAATAAAAGGAGATAAAAGATGATTTCTTAAAGAAAAAGAGAACATAAAAGAAATAGGGAGAATAAATAAAAAGATAAATGGGAGAGAGAAATGAGAGTAGAAAAGAATAAGAGAGAGAGCAAAGCCATGAAAAATTTAAGAAATAAATAATAAACAGAGAAATTAGTGAATGTTAATAAGAAATAGAAGTAATGAAAGAATATATTGTATATTAAGATAAATAGAAAACAGTGAGAAAAAGAATTAATTAAAAGCTAAATTTTAATAATTAATCTTATACTATTTATTAAATATAAAAATTTAATCATATATAATATTCATCAATTTTAAAATATAGAAAATATTGAAGTTTAACATTATATTAGAATTGTAAATATATTTAGACATTATTTTTAACTATTAGTTTGAAATAATTTTATTCATTATTAAAAAAAATTAATTAAATACTAAATAATTTATTATTATAAAATATTATTTTTTTGCATAATATAATTAATAGAAATAAATAATATTTAATCTTGGTGAAAAATTTTAGAATTTTTTAGAACATAACATTATTTTTTTTGGAAGAGGATAAAAAGAATATAAACAAATGTAGAGAATGAAAACACAAATAAGAGCATGATAAATGAGTCAGAGAAAAGATATATGAAAATACGATAAACATTAAGATAAAGAGAAATATGTGACAGTAATAATTTAAAAAAGCTTAACCACCAAAAATAAATGGGTCACCTTATTGAACTACAACAATCAATAGTAACAAGGTCTAAATGGGTTTGACACATAATTAATTCAATCACCAAATAAAAGCTGCCTACAAAAAATTTCCATGCCATTATAGTGAATTGTAAATCAACAATTTAAAAAACCAAATAAATGAAGCCAAATTCACAAATCAGTAAATTCAAAAAACAAAAAAATTGAAGCATTCCTACAGACAGCATCAGATACTCTGGTCTATAGCATTTCAAGAAAATAAAACATTAAAGCCCCATACAGAAAGCTTAGGATACACAAGTCTGAAACAAATTACTACACTCAGGACGCTGAAAGATCAGGCTACTCGACTCCAAAAACACTTACTGAACCTACCAACTAAAAGATCAAGCTACTAGATTCCAAAAAGGGGTACTCACAATTGACAATATTCACAATAGGAATACTTATTTAACAAAAATGGACAAGATCAATTTCATATTTATATTTTATTTCCTAATTAAAGTATTTATGAAGCACCAAAAAGTATAATAACTAAATTTTGTGTTTGGTAAGTGACTTTAGTGGTTATAAATGAAGATGAATTGGAGTTTTTTGTAGAAAAATAAAAAATTATTTTTATTTGATTCAAAGAAAACATAATAAAGATGTTAGTAGCTCGTTTCCATAGTCGTTTGTGTGTTCGTGTGTGTGCATGTTTGCATGTATGTGTGTGAGTGTGTATGTACCTACTTGCATTCCTAAGTGTGTGCATGTTTGTTCTTGTATTCATGTGTGTGTGTTTGCACATGTATTTTTATGTAGTTATGTGTGTTGTGCAACCTTGTGTGTGTGTGTATACATCTGTGTGTGTATGTATGTGTGTGTGCCTAGGTGTGTGCATGTGCCTGCATATGTGTGCATTATTATGTAAATGAGTGTAAGTGTGTTTGCATGTGTCTGTGTGTGCTCGGGTGTTCTTGTGCGTGTGCTCATATGTTCATGTGTGTGCAGATGCATATGTGTGTTTATTGGTATATGTATGTGTTGATGTGTGGTTACATGCATGTGTGTGTGTGGCCATGTGCATGTACATGTTTACCTGTGTGTGTGTATGAACATTTGTTTTTGTGTGTGCTAAGTTGTGTTTGTCTTTGTGTGGCTATGTGCTTATTTGTGTATAAGTGTATGTGTGTGTGTATGTGCATGTATGTACTTGAGTATATGTTCATGTTTGTGTGCATGTGTGTGCAAGTGTATTTGTTTATGTGAAAGTGATTGGATTTGTGTGTGTGCATGCTTGTGCATGTATGTGTTCCTCTATACTTGCATGTGTGTATTTGTGTGTGCACTTGGGCTTGTCTGCACCGATTATGTGTGCTTGTTTGTGCAAGTGCATTGCATGCGTGTGCATGTGTATGTTTATGTGTGAGTGTATTTATGGGTGCACATGTATGCATGTTTGTATATGCATGCATGTCTGCATATGTGCACACAGTTATTCGTGTTTGCATGCATACGTGTGTGCATGTGTATGCATGTTTGTGTATGCATTTACATTTGTGCATGTGTGTGGACATCTAGGTGCATGCATGCATATGTGTGTAAGTAGGTGTGTGTGTGTGTGTGTTTGTGTATAGGTACACATGTGTACATGTTTTTCTACTTAAGGGTTTTCATGTTGTGTGTTTGTATGGGTGCACATGTGTGCATGTTTATAAGTTCTTACATGTGTGCATGAGCTTGTTTAAATATGCATGTTTGTGTTTGTGTGTATGCATGTTTGTAAGCATGTGTATATGTGCATGTTTGTGTGTGCATGTGTGTGAGTGCATGGGTGTGTGCATGTGCGTGTATAAGTGGGTGTCTGTGTGTTTATGCACATGTGTATGTATTTGCATGTTTGTCATCATGTGTGCACTGTTGTGCATGTGTACATGTGTCATTGTGTGTGTTTGCATATGTGTATGCATGTGTGTGTATGTGGGTGTGCAAGTGTGCACATGGCCAAGTCTGTGTGTGTGTCTACATGCATGTGTCTACATGTCCATCTATGCATGTTTACACGAGTGTGTGTGAGCACACATGTTTTTCAATGTGTATATGTATGTGTGCACATGCTTGTACTTGTGTGTTTGTGTGTATGTTTTTAATTGTATGTGTGTGTGTGTGTGCCCGTTTATGTGTGTGTGTGTGTGTTTTATAGTATGTTGGTGTGGATCTTTATAAGTGTGTGTGCATTGTGTGAGTGATCTTGTGTATGTGTGCTTGTTTGTGTGTATTAGAACATGCATGCATGCTTGTTCACATGCATTCATGTTCATATGTGCATGCATCCATGTGTGTGTGTTTGTAAGTGTGTGCGTGTGTATATATGTGTGAGTGTGTGTGCATGTAAGTCTGAGTGCATGTGTGTGTGTGTGTGTTTATATGTACATGCATGGACATATGTCTACTTTGTGTGAGTGTGTGCAAATAAGGTGTGCTAGTGGGTGTGTGCATGAGTGAGTGAGTGTGTCTATGTGTTTGTGCATGTATGCAAGTTTGTATACTTGGTTATGTATGTATGCATGTGTGCGAGCACATTTGTGTCTGAGCAAGTGTGTATGCATATGCATGTGTGTTTCTATGTGTCTGTGTGTTAGTGTAGGCATGTGTCTCAGTGCATATAAGTATGTGTGTGTGTTTATCCATCTATATGTGTAGCTATCTATACATGTGCATGAGGTACTCGTCATGCATGTGCATGTGTATGTGTGTGTGCGTGCATGTGTTCATAGGTTTTTGTGTGTTTTGAGGAGTGTCTACGTGCAAGCATGCAAGGGTAGATGCAGTGTATGTTCATGATTGCACATGTACACATGTGTGTTTGTGCCAGTGCAAGTGTGAGTGTTCGTGTGTGTGTATGTTTATGTGTGTGTGCTTGTGTGTATGTGTGTCCATGTGTGCTTATGAGTGTCTTTATATTTGTGTCTATAATCACACATATGCAAATGTGGGTGCATGTGTGCATGTATGTGTGTGAGCATGCATGTGTGTGCACATGTGAGTGCATATGTGCATGTGTATGCGTGTGCATGAGTGTGTTCATATCCATGTGTGCTCATGCATGTGTGTGCATGTGTATGTGCATGCTTATGTATGTGTGTGTGTCTTTGTATGCATGCATGTGTGTGCATGATCATGTATGTGCTTGTTTGTCTTTGCATGTATGTGTCTGAGCATGTTTGTGTGTGTGCTTGTGGTTGTGTGTGTGCATGTCTACATGCATGTGTGTGTGCACGGGGATTCAGTACATGTTTTTGTACATGTGTGCACTTGTGTGAACTTTTGTGCACGTGTGTGTGCTTGTGCATATGTGTGTGTGTATGTGCCAATGCATGTGCATAAGTTTTTGTGTCTGTGGTGTATCTATGCACATGTGTATATCTATGAGTGTTTATATCTCTATGTGTATGTGTGTGTGTGCATGTTCCTGTGTATTTGTGAGTGTCTGCATCAGGTTTTTATGTGTGTATATGTATGTGTGCAATTGTATATGTATGTGTGTTTTTGTGTGCATGTGTGTATGTTTGTGTGCACATGTGTGTCATATGTGTGAGTGCATGTGTGTTTTTTTGTGTATATATGTGTGCATTAGTGTGTTTGGATGCACGTTTGTGTTTGTTTGTGAGGATATGCATGTTTGCATATGCATGCACATGCTCGTGTGATTATATATGTGTGTGCATGTGTGTGCATATGTGTGCGTATGTGTGCACCTGTGCATGTATTTGTAAGTGTATGTATGTGTATCTGTGCATGTGTTAATGTGTCCTTATGCATCTGAATATGTGTGTATGCTTGATTGTCTGTGTGTGTGAGAGTGGTTATATTTGTGCGTATGCATATGTGTGTGCATGCATGTATGCACATGTGTCTTTGTGTGTTTGTGCGTGTTTGTGTACTTATGTGTGTGCCTTTATGTATCTGTTTTTGTGCACTTCTGCATGTGTAGGCATGTGTGTGTGAGCGTGAGTGTGGATGCATGTGTGTGTCTGTGCATGTTTATGTGCAGGTGAGGGCAAGTGCAGGTGTGTGTGTTTGTGTGCATCTGTGTGCATGTTTTTGTGTGCATGACTGTGTGTGTGTATGAGTGTTCTTATGTGTCCTTGTGTATGTGTGGGTGCAAGCGTGTGTGCTTGTGTGTACATGTTCAATTCCTTTAGTTTGTGTTAGTAGTTGTGTGTGTACATGTGTGCATATGTTATTAGGTGTGTGTGCATATGTACATGCATAAGCTAGGTCATGTGTGTTGTGGGCTCTGCATACTTGTGTGGGTGTGTGTATGTGCGTGTGCTTGTATGCCTATGTATGTGTGTGTATGTTTATGCTTGTATGTGTTTGTATGTGTGCATTTGCATACATGTGTTTGTATGTTCCAATGTGTATGAGTGTGCATGCATGTTTATGCAAGTGGGTGCATGAGTGTTGGTGTTGGATGCATGTGCATGTGTGGCTATGCACATATATGTGTGTACATCTATATATAACTGTGTATCTACATGCATGTGTATGTGTGTAAGAATGTATATGTGTGTGTGTACTTGTGTGTGTATATGGGCTTATGTGTGTATGTGCATGCAATCAAGTGTATTTGTGGATTAGTTTTATATGAGGATGTATTTTTTGTCGTGTGTGTCTGTGCATGTGTGCATTTGTGCATGTTTGGATGTGTGTACATGCACACATATGCATGCATGAAAGCACACACATATGTGCATGCATCTGCATGTTTATATATGTAGGAGTGTGCATATGTGTCTATGTGTGCATATGCGTGTTCATGTGTGCATTCGAGTGTATGTGGCTTTGAGTACATGTGTGTGTGCATGTGTGCTTGTGCATGTGAGCATGTGTGTGTGGGCATGTTCTTATGCATGTGTGTTTGTGTTTTTCATAGTGACTATTTCTGCATGTGTCTTTGTGTGCACATGTGTAGGCATGCATGTGTGTGTGCATGGTGTGTGTATATGCATGTGCATGTGTGCATGAGTTGTTTTGTGTGTTTGAATGTATTCCTTTGTTTGTATACAAATGTGATTGTTTATTTGATGGCACATGCATGTATGCCTTTGTGTGTGTCTGCAACAGTGTGCGTGAGTGTTTCCACATGTGTGGATGTGTTTCTACCTATGTAGGTGTGTTTGCATGTGTATGTGCCTTGTTTGTGTGTGTGAATGGTTGTGTGTGCATTTGTCTTTGCTTATTTGTATGTGTGCATGTGGGTATACATGTGTGTGCAAGTGTTGATATGAGTGCATAGGTGTGTTTGTATGCATGTGCATGTGTGTGACCACAAGTATGTGTGTGTGTGTACATGTGGGTATATGCATGCATGTTTATGTAGGTTGTCCACATGTCCATAAACATGTATGTGTGTGAGTTCATGTGTTCTCATGCACATATGCAAGTGAGTGTAGATGTGCATTGTGTGTGTTTGTGCGAATGTGGTAATGTATGTGTATGTGTGCATGTGTACATGTGCACATGTGTGTGTGCATGTATCTACACTAACACATGTGTTTATGTGTGCATGTCTATACATCTTTTTGTGTTGGTGCTAGTGTGTGTATGTGTGTGTGCATGTCCATTCATATGTCGAGTACATACAAGTGTGCATGCATGCATTTGCATGTCTGTTTGTGTGTTTTGTTTTCGTTCTTGTGTGTGCACATGAGCATGTGTGCATGTAAAATGTGTGTCTAAGTGTGTACATGTATATTTGTTTGAATGCTTGTAACTGTGTTTATGTGTGTGTGCTTATGTAGATATATGTGTATGTATGTGCATGTATACATGTGTGTGTGTGCTCATGTTTGTTCATATGTGTCTGTTTATGCGTTTGTTAATGTGGGTGTTGGCTCTTGTATATTTGTAAGTGTGTGCATGTGTGTGCAGGTGTGTAAGAAAGTGTGTGCTTGTGTGTGCATGTATGTTTGTGTGTGTATATGTGCATATGAGCACATTCATGTATGAGCATCTATGTTGTTTCTCTTATCTCTATGTATGTGTATGTGTGTCTATGTCTGTGAGTCTGTCTATATATTCATGTGTGTGTATGCTTCTATAGATGTTTGTGTGTGTGCTTGTATGTGTGTTTGTGTATTTGTGCATGTCTTTGTGAATGTTCTTATTTGTTGGTTTGGGTATGCATATTTCAGTGTGTGTAGCTACATGTGTTTGTGTGTGTATGAATATCTACATGTGTTTGTGTGTGTGGGTATGTATGCACATGCGTGTGCATGTGTGCACATGTATGTGCTTGTGTGTTTAAATATGTATTAGTGCTTGAGTGTGCATTTATAATTGTGAATGCATGTTTGTGTGCAAGCATGTACATGTGTGTGCGAGTATGTACATGTTTGTGCATCTGTGTTTGCATATTAGTGTTCCTATTTCTTCGTGTAAGTGTGTGTGCATTGGCATGTGCATCTATGTGTGCACATGTGTATATGTGTTAGGGTGTATTTTTCTACATGACTGCACATGTTCATGTAAGTGGGTGTGTTTGAGCTTGTTTGCGTGTGGAAGTGAGTGTTTATGTTTGTGTGAATTTGTTTGCACGTGTGTGTGCATTTGCGTGTGTGTGTGTGTGCTTATATGTGTACATGCGGGTGTGTGCATATGGCTACATTCTTTCTCCCCCTCAATATATGAAATTCATATAATTATGCCACAAATTTGGGATGTAATGAATTTTGTTCTTTCATACATATCTCTCCCCCATTCCACTATGCAACAAACAATAGAATAACAGTAAAATATTCAAACAAGGGTCCACACAATGATAATATTTGTGCATAATTTTTCTTTAAGCAACCAAGGCTACAATTATATCATTACAAATTTATTATTACTCATTTTATCCCTGTTTAGTTTAATAACACAAATGATTTTGAACTTTGTTGCTCTCTTTATTGATTTTTTTGATAATTCTTATAAAAACTTAACATAAAACAAGGTCATCAGATTAAAAATGCTTACGAAGACTTCTTCCCCATTTAAGTTCAAAAAGGTAAAATGATAAATAAAAGAACCATGGATATGAATCTATAAATTCTAAGAATTACACATGATTCCTAAATACCAAACGACTTGTTATCAATTCTAATAATAAAGACTAAGATAATTCACTTATATAACTTAATTGCAACTTCAACACAATGATATGGACTTATAACTATACATATCTCTAAAAACATTAAACAACATTCTAGTCTTTATCCAAATAAATTATTTATTTAAGACTAATTGTTGATTGCTTTAATAAAAAAATACTAAGGCATATTTAACTAAAAAACTCGTTAGCTCCCCCAAAAATATGGCTTGTGCTCCTTTAAGTTCTAACATCGATTGTTACCTTTTGAAATCACTCAAAATAGTTAATCTACCTAAAAATAACATAAGCTTGTGAAGGGTTCAAATATGTTACTTTCTGTAAAAGGAATCTTATATTGTTGCAAGAAATACTACGTTTCAAAATTCATCTACAAGATGGAATAATTAAATAACACTTACACAAAATTCTTCTAATTTTTCAATAAATCTCAAGGTCTTACACACCATTAGTTGTGTCGTTAATTTTTAACAAATCAACTAACAGCTTTACATATATAAACATTATATATCACACTAAGCTCCAAGTTAAATACTTTCTAATTTTATCTCTAGAACTCATAACTTAAATCATTCCAAAAAAGCATGTGTAGTTTCCCTATATGTCATCATTAGTTTGACAAAGTCTACTTGTCTTTTAAGACACACAAATAGATTCATATTGCTTTTAACAATAACAAAAAAGTTAAAGTACAACACCATCACTATCTTGTTATTCTTTATAGAAAATAAAAGTTATACTCATGGCACTCTCATCCTCCAAATTCAACCTACACAAAAAATTATTTTCTATGCTATTTCTTAAATAGATATTAAATAAATCTAGGCAAGCTACAAAGAAGATTACAACATTAATTTTAAAAATAAGGACAACACACTTTTTGTAAGTGGGTCACATGCAAACTAACAAGGCATGGCTTGTCTTCGTAGGTCTTAGTTATGGAGAAACACCAATACAACTATCTAAGCTTTGACTTTTTGAAAAAAACTATCATGGGTTTAATAGTAGTACTATGTGATTGAGTTGCTTTTACAAATGTATTTTTCACACATGTTCCCTTAAGAATCCCTTCTTATTTATCTTACTTAAAAATAGATGAATTTCCTAATTAACAAATCTTATGAAACATGCCCATAACTATCATAATAAGCACAAACAACTTTGTATTTAACAAAAAACTGAAAAGTATGTAAATTAGCATTTTTTATTACAACATTGTTATGTGATGAAGCAAGTTTGTGAAAACATGAACTATAATAACTTCTATTACCATTCACATGAACATGTCAACATTTCAATCTATATTTTTTTAGTCAAATGAGATGTAAGATTGGAATTTTTATTAAAAGATTTATTGCCTCTATTCATTTCAGTAAATGATGGAGCATGTATGGCACATATAAATAACAATAAGCTTCAAAAGTAGAAGCACATGAATGTATAATGGCAAACTTTTCTTCATAACGTTATAACATTATATGCCAAATAATTATGTGGTTATAATCACTTCTTAAAATTAAAACATATTTTGAGTGTTCCTTATTAACTTCTTTGCCCCAGACCCAACTATTAAATGAACTTTCGAGAAATTGTGTTTGGTAGGGAAGCAAGACATGTGGGGTGGAGGAAGGTGTGGGTGGGGTTGGTAAGAGAGAAAGGTAGTTGGGTAGGTTGTTAGAAGCAGCCTTAATGATAAGCATTTCCCATCATAATATTTCTGTTTTATAGTGGACATGATGTATTTGTGATAGAGAAATTGTTTCATTGATTATCATGGATTGAGTTGATGCTTATTGAAATTTATTATTTTATTATGCTATTTTTCTTGGCTTTTGTGGCATGTAGATTTTGTGTGGTTGGCATGTACATTTTTGACTAGTAGCTTGCAAGTTTTTTGTGACTAGTAATATATGTTGTTATGTTAGCCATCTTAAAGTGAAATGGTTTCTAAATATACTAGGAAATTATATGGTAGAGAGTTGATGTTCATTCAGAGAAACATACAATTAGTGTGATGATTAGATTTGAGGTTTGTAACTTCTAATCATAAATTCAGACATGAGGAAAGGAATGTAGCTAGACATGCACATCATTTGGTGTATTGGTTGTGTTATTCCATGGATGTTTTTAAATAAATGGCTTTTTTTGAAAAAGGTTGGACATGATAATCCTTTAATCAAATCAATTAATTTGAAATAAGATGTTAGACTAAAGTTTGATGGTAGAAGCGTGCAAAGGGGCTTAGTTATGTTTGATAACATAAATGAAGTGTAGTGTAGTCTACTATACGACTACCAAATCCTACCCCTAATTAGCACCATATGTAGCAACAAGTGCACCTTTGGGTTCCTAGTAATAAAAACTTTTAGATTTTTTATTCTACCACATGCCTGTTGGATAACCTTTTCTCTTTTAATACTCTTCAAATAATGGATAACCATGTGTCCTACCTATTAATAATCCTTTGCAGTCATCACTCCCTAAATATTACCATTTCCAAGTTTTAAATTGAGGTGTTTATCTTATTTTTAGTTAAACTGTAACAAGATCTATTGTTTCCTTTTCTTTTTATAAAGTTTTATCATAGATCCCATATAACTATTATACTCTTTTTATTGAATAGATTTCAAAAATTCTTTGCATGGAAAGAAAATCTAAATAGTCATAATTAATTGAAAATAATCTCATAATTCTTATTGAAATACAAAAAAAATTTTTTCCTTTATAGCCAACATTCTTGGAGCATGCATTGCTATAGATGAAGCATGAGAGGAGAGTTGTAGTTTCATAATAATGAAATAAAATTAAAGTGAAATTTAAGGAAATGAGATAAATTATAATAGAAAGTTACATTACAATGTACTAAATAGATCGGATGGAATGTCTTTGATCATTAAATCAGGTGTGAAGCATAATGTGTATGAAACATTCCAAAATCTTAGAAAATAAATATTTTTAAATAAAAAATGAACATTTAATTGGATAAAGCTTGCAAAAAAGTGTTGAATGACTTTGATTTCATTTCAATGGCACAAAAATTTTAATTACTTAATATTTCCAAACTAAATAAATATAATGAATAATAAATTATTGCTTAAAAATTATGAAAAAATATATTAATGTTGAAATAAGATAATCTAAATTAACATAATATGAGAAATGAAAACAATATAAAGGTAACTTTAAAGATGATTTTTGAGTTAAATAGTAATATAACCATATCGAAGTAAACACCTTGTTTAGGCTTACTTAGCAAGGTCTAGTGACATTTTTTTCATCGCTATCAAATCCCATTAGATTTTATAACAAAATTACCAAAAAATAAGCAAGCAAAATGATAAACTACTTTTTTATTACATTTAATTATTGATTAAATAAACATAAGGTGATTTATCTAATATATCGTAGGCAAATGAATCCAATGAAATGGTCATAAGAGATTAGATTTAGAGTTGCATTTTAACATAACTAAAAAAAGAGAAAAATTTGAAGAAGTCAAATAAATTATACAAGAAAACTATATTCAAAGGTACTAAAAACAATGAGGGAAATGTCATCGATCATCAAATAAGTTACAAACAAAAATATCATTGTGAAAACTTTAAACAATATGGCTTTTCAAAAATAAATTTTTAATTACATAGTGCACATCAAGAAAGGTTTAATGATGTTTGCTTTTTTTTTCGATTGGTCTTTGTTCAGAATTTCCATAAAATTATAACTTAAATATGCCCAAATAATAATTGATTATTACTTTAATATGAAGTAAATACATGATAATTTTAAATTAAGATAAATTAATGCAATACGAAAAAATATAAATCAAAATTATGTAAATGTCAAATGAGAGGAGTATTAAATTTTTATTCTACACTAACCAATTCAATGGGAAAAATCAAAGGAAATAGGATAAATTATAAGAGAAATTGTATTCCATGTAATTATGATGATTGTGTGTAACATCAATGATTGTCTTATCATTTATCAATAAAACAATTTCATAAAATATGAATTAACCCTACAAAATATGTATTCAAAATAATAAAAAATGAATATTTAATTAGGTAGATTTTCTTGAGATGAAAGTATTAATGGTTTCTCATCTAAATCAAAACATATTTAGAATAACTACTAATTACTAATAGAATAACTAGAATTAAAACTATCATTATTTTAATATCAATAAAATATATTTTAGTGTTGAAATTTGATAAATTGAAGTATTATTACAAAATTTAAGTGATGTAATTATCACATGAGACAAAAATTTGTGTTACATAGTAATGTAATCAAATCAAAATAAAAATTTGAAGAAATGATATATATTGTACATTAATGTTGTCATCTAAGGTAATAATGAGGTCGAGTTTAAGAACTTGTTTTCCAAAATAACTAGGAACTCAAATGGCCTTTAAAGTGCATAAAAAACTAATTAATAAAAAATCATTTAATTGAGCTTGTCAAGTTAGTCCATCGAAATTCTTTTCGTCTTGATATGACCTTGATTGTAATTTTTGTGAAATTGAAAGGTAAAAAAGGCTAAGTTTAGAAAATTAATTTTAAATTTAATTTTAACAAATATATATGTTAAAGATTAAATGAGCTAAAATAAAGTAATACAATATAACTAAATAAACTTGAAGGATTTGAATAAATAAGATAACTTGTCTAAGAAAGTTGTTTTCTAAGTTACTAAAGGGATCAGGTATAACATTCTTCATCATCAAATTAGCTACAAATTAAAATGCACTATAAAGTATATGAAAAACCTAGAATATAAAATATTTTAAAATGAAAAGAGTAAATATTTAATTTCATAATGTTTGTCGAGACAAATTAAAGCAATGCACTAAAATTAAGTAACTTATATTACAGAATAAATGAAAGAAATTAAAGTAATGCAGTATAACCAAATCAAATTGATGTAAATGGCAAATAAAAGGAGAAATTGAGATTCATGGTAATATGTCCAAATTATTACATAAAATATGAACAAATGAGTTAAATTGTACATAATACTTCTAATCAAACATACTAAGGAGGTCGATTATGACATCCGCAATCGTTAATCTTGGTATGAATCAAATTGTCATGCAAAGCTTGCCAAAACACTAAGAGATCATAAATTGAAGGCTAAATAATTCAATGGAGCAAGTTAAGATAAGGAAAAAGCAAATAAAAAAAATTTATTACTTTAATGATAACTATATATATAATAATGGTAAATGAAGCAATGTAATGTAACCAAATTAAAGCATTATCATGGTCCTTCCAAAGATGATTTATAGATACATAGACATATAGCCTAATTAAAAAATTAATAAATAGGATAAATTGTATGAAAAGTTTGCATTCCCATTTACTAAAGTGTTTTATTGTAACATCCTCAATTGTTGAATCAGGTATAAACTAAAATGATTCACAATGCATGCCAATACTTTAAAAAATTAGAAAACTCAAAATATATAAATTCATATTTAACTAGATTGTACTTTTCAAGAATGGTCTAATGATGCTTATATCATCTCGATTAGACCTTCTTTTGAATTAAGGTGAATTACCAAAATAACAAATGACAAATAAAACTAAACTATTTGTTTAATTTTAAGTAAATGTATATTATACTAGTTATTAAATAAATTGAAGTAGTTTAGTCACATAAATTCAAATTGATGTAAATGTCACAAGAGAGGAGATATAGATATAAATGTCACACGAGAGGAGATTGTAGTTACATAGACTGTAACCTTGTAAAAGAAACAATTTGAAGAATTTACATAAGTTACATAAGAAATTTACATTCCAAATACTAAGGAGATTATGTGTAATGTCCTCAATAGATAAATTAGCTAAGTCAAAATGCCTTATAATGCATTCTAATATCTTTGAAAATAAATATTTGAAATAATAAAAAAAGGATACTCAATTTGTTTAAGCTCATAAAGAAAAATGCATTAATTTTTTTCTTCTAATTGAGAGCTCTTTTTTAATTATAAGAATTTATTAAAATTAATATGTATAAAAATATTTTCTAACATAAAGTTACTATATATTAAATATCAAATTAGAAAAATTGGTGTAATATAATATAACAAGATCAAAATGATATAAAGCTCATATGAGAGTAGAATTAGAGTTATGTGGTATAATAACCAATTGAAATGAAATATTTCAACAAATGTAAAAAATGTATCAATGTGACACACCAAGATTCTGATGAGATCATGCATGACCTCCTGAATCATACATCCAACTACGAATCAAAATGACTTTTTATGAATACAAAAAAATTAGGAAAAAATATTAAATGTATATAAATGAATATTTAAGTGAATAGAGGTCACTGTGACAAGTCTAACAATCATAGCTTAATCTTATTTGAATGTATTTTAGTTTTGAAAAAATTACAAAATTAAATAAGCATGAACAAAAAAAAATTCTATTTTAATGCTAAGTAAATATATATTAAATTAAAAAAGATACATTTATTTAATTTAATAAAACAAAATAAAAGTAATATGAAGGTTACATAAGAAAAGATATAGAGTTACCTAGAAATATAACAAAATAGTCACAAAAGAGCTAACAAAATGAGCCAAATTGTTTGAGAAAGGTTCACTCTATTATGCTAAGGGAATCAACTACAACATCCTATATCATTTAATCTCATTTGAATCAAAATATCTTATAAAATATTACTATTTCCTTATATATAGCTCATTGACATGCATGTAATGATGTTTGCTTTTTCTGGACTCAATCTCATTTGATATTGACCTCATTAGATAGAGATCATTCACTCTATTATACAAGAAACAATATTTAGAATTACATAGTAATATAACCAAATCATACAAAAAAATTTAAAAGAATTAAATAAATTATATGAAAATACCTACATTTAAGATGCTAAAAAGATTGAGTATAATATCTTCAATTCTTAAAAAATAGAATAGATGAAAGTGACTCAAAAAATGTAAATTCCTAAGAAAATAAAATATTTCAAAAAATGACTATTTAGGTTAATAGAGCTTATTGACATGAATCCAATGATGTTTGTTTCATCTCGATCAATTGTCATTAAGAATTACTATGAAATTTCAATTTGAAATTTCCTAAATAATAATTAATTTTTATGTTAATACTTATTAAATTAATAATTAAGCTAAAAATAAGGTAAATTAATGTACTATTAGATAACTAAATAAAAATTATGTAAAGTTCACATAGGAGGGAAATGAGAGATTCTTTATATTATAACTAGTTCAATGCAAACAATTTGAAAAGTTAAGATAAATTATGCAGGAATATTGTATTACACGTTATTAAGAAGATAATATATAACATCCATGATCATCGTATCATCTATGAATAAGAAATCTCATAAAGTATAACAATAACAAGAAAATTAAATATTTAAGTTATAAAAATTAAATATTTATTTAGATAAAGCTCATCAATGTTTGAGCCCAACGTATGTTTTTTAGCTAGCTTAGACCTTTTTGAACTTAATATAAATTACCAAATTAAATAAGCATTATTAATAATAAATTATTATTTTTATATTTAAAATATATATTATAACATATATTTGATAAATTAGAGTAATATAACATAACCAAATTAAAGCGATCTAATTCTCACAGGAAAGCTGGTTTAGAGTCATATCAAAATATAACCAAAACAAAACTAAAAGTTTGAATAAATGACATAAAGTTTGCAATAAAGTTGTACTCCAAGGCATTAAAAAGATTGAATGTAACATTTTTTATTGTCAAAATGTCATATACAGTTTGCCAAAGCTCTAAATACTAAAATAATAAAAAAATATAAAATTAAACATTTAATTTGATCAAGCTTGTTAAGTGTATTCGTTGAAGGTTTTTATGTCTCAATAGGTCCTTGATTGGAGTTTCAATAAATTACAAAAGTAAAGAACCATAAGTAGTGAAAATAAATTATCATTTTAATTAAAAATATATGTATAAAAATTAATGAGAAAAATTGAAGCAAATAATATATCAAAATGTAAACAAAAGATTTGAAGAGAATTATAGGAGAGAGTTGCATTCCATTTTTTTAAGTAGATCAGGTATAACATACACAATTCCTTATGTCAAAGACAAAAGAAAATGTCTTACAAAGTTAAGTAAAGCCTTAGGCTCTAAAATACATAAAAATTAAATAAATATATAATAAATTGGATAGAGCTCATCGATGAAAAACCAAAGCTATGTAATAAAAGAAATAAAAGTAATTATAGAAATATATATTAAGGAAACAATAACATAAGTTCAAGCAATGTATTTTAATAAAATCAAGGACCATGAATGACAGAGCTATAAAAAAATACAGTTTCGTAGTAAAACAACTAATTTGTACAAAATAATTTTATGAAATGAGATAACTTGTAAATAATTTTCTGAATTGAAGATAGTGAGAAGATCGAGTGTAACAACCTTGATTGTGAAATCTAGTATGAGTCCAGCTATCACATACAACACAAAAATACTAAAGAAATCATAGAGTGAAGAATGAATTTATTTGATGGAGCTCATGAAAAAAACTCCAATGATGTTTATTATTTCTCAACCAGAATTCATTATAACTTCTACAAATTGTGAAAATAATTAGTAACACAATATATTGAATTATTATTTAATGTTAAAGAAATATATACATATATATATATAACTAAAAAAGATGAATTGAAGTAATGCAATATAATAAAATATAAACATTGTCAAGGTCCCATGTGAGAAGATTTTTGGTTAATAGTAACACAACCAAAACAAATTGAATACTTTAGAAAAAGGACATAAATCAAAAGAGAATTTCTTTTTTTCTTGATACTACATAGAAAAAGTGCAATATCCTCAACCGTTAAATCCTTTACAATTTAAAATGTCTCACAAACTTTCCAAAGTCCTATAAAACAAAATATTTTAAAATTTAAAAAATGAATAGTTAATTAAGATATTTTGATGCATTAAGTAAGCATATATTAAAGTTTAAATAAGATTACCTAAAATGATGTAATATCGCCAAATGAAAGAAAATAAAAGGTTACGTTGGAAAAAATTTAGAGTTGTATGACAATATAACCATATCAAAGAAAAAAAGGTTGAATAAATTAGATAAATTATATAAAAAAGTTACTTTCCAAGCTACTAAGAAGATTGAGCATAATATCTTTTATTATCAAATCAGGTATGAATTGATGTATCTCATAAAGCATACCAAATGCTTAGAAAACAAAATCTCAAAATATTTAAAAGGTATATCAAATTGGATGGAGCTCATCAATATTACTCTAACTAAACTTGTTGTAGTTTGATTGGACCACCATTATAGTTAATATGAATTACAAAATTAAAAGACATTAAATTATAAAACTATTATCTTAATATTAATTAAATATGTAAAACTAAAATGAGAAAAGTTGAAGCAATTTAAGATAACTTAATCAATATGAATTACCATCACATGAGAAGAATTTTTATTTAATAATAGTAAAGAAAAAATTAAGTAAAAATTGGAAGAAATGAGATAAATTATTAAGTACAGTTTTATTCAAAGATACTATGGAGATTAAGAGTAACATATTCAATCATCAAATAAGTTATAAATAGAATTGCATAATAAAGTATGTAGAACTTATAGGGCAAAACTTTCAATAAAATATAAAAAAATAATTTATATCAAGGTCATCAACACATTTTCAACAATGATTGTTTCACCTCAATTGAGCATTGTCAAAAATAACTATGCATTATCTAAGTATGCATAAATAATAAAAAGCTATCATTAGAATATAAATCAAATATATATTAAAGTTGAAATACGACATAATGAAGCAATATAACATATTGATGTTTGATCGAGGTAAGGGTCGCCCGAGAGAACATGTATAGTAATTTAACAAAATAATAAAATCAAAGTGAAAATTTTGGGAAAACAAAATAATTTTTTAAGAAATATATATCCCAAGATACTAAGGAGGTCAAAATCCTTGATTTTTAAATTAGGTATTAATTGAAATATGTCATAGACATCCCAAATTCTTAGAAAAATATATATTTCAAAGTTTAAAGGGTATCTAAATAGATAGAACTCATAGAGATGAGTGAAACATAGTTTGTTTTACTTTGATGCGAGCACTTTTAGAATTACTATGAATTACTAAAATTTAAAAATTAAATAATAAAAAAATATTATTTTTTATATTAAATAAATATATAAGAAGGCTAAAATGAGATAATTTGAAGGAACTTAATATAGCCTAATCAAAGTGATGCTCCCATCAAACTAATGGGGAACTTAAGAATATATAACAAAAATGAGAGTTATTATTTGGTACGAATGTAGCGAAATCAAAGCCAAAAATTTGGGAAAATGAGATAAAATATACTGAAAAGTTTCATTCCAAGATAATATAGAGTTCATGCATAACATGTTAGACCATAAAATTAGATATGAATCAAAATATATTTTAAAAATCGTCAAAACTTTAGAAAATAAAATATTTAAAATATTCAAATAATTATTTAATATGATAGAGCCCATTTAGACAAATGTAATGAATGTTTTTATCTCTATCTATCCTCTTTCAAATGACTATGATTTTTTAATTTAAATAAGCACCATTAGTAATAAATTAGTTAATATCACATAAGAGGAGATTTAGAATTACATAGTAATATTTTGAAATCAAAGTTAAAATATTAAAAAATGAAGTAAATTGTACAGAGAACTTTTAAGATATTTTGGGGATCAAGTATAATATAATTATTTATCAAATCAAGAAAATAAAATTGTCTCTTAAAGCATGTAAATACATTAGAAAATAAAGTAAAATTAATTATTGAAATTAATTTTTAATTAAATAAAGAATTTTTATATGAGTTCAATGACATTTATTATGTGTCAATATGAACTTATTTGGAATTACCAAAATTATCCAAATAAAATAAGCACAAATAGTAATATATTACTATTTAAATATCACATAAACATATAGTGAAGCTATAAATGATGTAATGTAATAAAACAAAATGATAGTTGCATAATTGTCACATAAAAGGAGATTTAGAGTCACATAGTAACAAAAAAAATAAAAATAAAAAATTAGAAGAAATAAGATAATATATATGGGTAAGTTATAATCTAAGATACTAGGGATTTTGAGAAAAATATCCTCTATCCTCAAATAAGTTTCTAATTGAAATGTCTCAAAAAGAAGCAAAATAATAGAAAATAAATAGGAATAAATAATACAAAGTTATTTTTTACTATTAAGTCAATATATATTTAATTAAAAATAAGGTAAATATAATCCATGCAGTGTATTCAAATCTTGGAATTGCAAATCTAACACAACAAAAGAATTATAATAGCATAGTAATATAGCCAAATCAAAGAAAAATATTTGAGAAAATATCACAATGTGAGAAAGTTGCATTCCAATATACTTAAGAGAAATGTGTGACATCCTCAATAATTAAATTAGTTCTCATCAAAATGTCTAACAACACATACCAATACCTTTGGAAACAAAGATACAAAAATATGAAAATAAATGCAAAATTGGGTTTTCTTTAATGAGATCAGTCTACCAACATCTATATCATCTTGATCAAACCTCATTTAGAGTTATTATAAATTGTAGAAGTAGATATGCCAAAAAACAAAAAAATAATTTTTAAATTAAATAAATAAATATTAAGGTAGAAATAAGATAAATTGAAGCAATGTAATACATACAATTCAAAGTAATGAAAATATGGCACCAAAGAAGATTTATGATTATGTAGAAATATGGCCAAATCAAAATGATAAAAATGAAGAAAGTAGAAAAATTATAAAGAAAAGCTGGATTTCAAGATAGTAAGTAGGTTAAGAACAAGATTTTTGATTACCAATTTTGTAAGATTTGAAATGTATCATTAGTCTGCAAAATCCAAAAATATATATTTAAAAAATATTGTCTATTTAATTAAATAGAGTTCAACAAAATGAATATACCAACATTTGTTCATCGTGATCAGACCACATTTTGAATTATACTAAATTACTAAAGCACATAAGCATAAATAACAAAAACATTACTTTAATATCATGCAAAAATATATTAAAGTTAAAAGGTGACAAATTAAAGCAATATAATATTACCAATTCAAAAAAATATAATGGTGAAATAAGAGTAGATTTTTAGTTACAAAGTAATATAAAGAAATTGAAGAAAAACACTTTAAGAAAAGAAATAAATTATAAGGGAAAATTGTACTTCAAGCCATTACGGCAATCAAGTACAACTCATTGATTAATAATTTTTGTATAAATCAAAATGGTTCTTAAAGTTTACAAAATTGATTAAGAGTAAATTATTTTAAAAATATGGATATGAGTATTTTAATGGATATAGCTCATCAAAATGAGCCTAATGAAACATTTTCATGCTATTGAACATCATTTAGAACTACTACATATTACAAAATTATACAAAAAACATTGATATTTAAATATTCTAGAAAAATATATTGAAATTTAAATGAGATAAATTTAATCATTGTAATTTTTCCATATAAAAATAATGCAAGGGTCATCTAAGAAGAGCATTAGAGTTTTATGACTGTATAACAAAATCCAAGAAAACAATGTTAAGAAAATAAGACAAAACATCTTTGAACAGTTGTGTTACAAAATATTAAGATGATCAAGTGTAGCATCCTTGGTCATGAAATCATGTAAAAATCAAAATGTCTCGTAGATGGTTGAAAAATCTTAAAAAATTAAATATATAAAAATCAAATGAGAAAATTAGATTATATTGAGATTATTGATGACATTGCCTTTGGAGATCTCACCAAATAAAGTTGGAATATGTAAATATTTATCGAAGCTAAGATTACCTAAATAAAAGAAATGTAATATTACTAAAACAAGTTGATGTACAGGTCAAACAAGAGGAGACATAGAGCTACATAGTCAAATAAAAAAATCAATGCCAAAAATCTTAAGAAATTAGACATGTTTTATAGTAATGTTGATTGTCAAATCAAGAACAAATTAAAAAACTCAAAAAAATGAAAAAAAATTCTTGCTAATGAGATATTTTTAAAAATTAAATAAATTAATATTAAATTAGATAGAGCTGATCGAGTTAAGTACAATATTGATTATTCAATCTTGATTAGACCATGATTGGAATTATGTTAGTTACCAATGTAAATAAATAAAAATAATAATGTATTATTATTTTAATATTAAAACTATATTTACTAAAATTGAAATTAGATAAATTCATGCAAAATAATATAACATTACCCATGCCAAACATTTGTAGAAAAAATTTGATTTGAACAAATTGTTCACAAATTTATAATTTTTTTAAATTATCAACCAACTAATAAATTTATTTAACTCTATTATTATAACATTATACCTATATCTATTGATCTAAGACTTGCATAATTTCTTTCAAATATATTTAATTCTTTATTTCTAACTATTACCAAAATTTGTTATTTATGCTATCTTGTGTAATGCATGACTAAATATTTGTTAGAATAAAGTATGGTTATGAAAGATTAAGGTGTAACACCAACCATAATTCATCTACAACTTTTTTGTTTGGAAGATCATTACAAAAACTTAAAGTTTTAGGATTTTTTTGAATTTTTATTATTTATTTTTATTTTTATTTTCTAAACATAATTTTTCAAATCTTATTTGTAATATATATATATATATATATATATATATATATATATATATATATATATATATATATATATCTGTGTGTGTGTGTGTTTGTAAGTGTGTGTGCATGTGTGTGTGTGTGTATTATTTTAGTTTGAATTAATTGATCAATGTTGAAATACATAATAATTTATTTGAAGTATTAAATTTGGGAACACAAACCATTTTAGCTCCAACACATTTAGATGTAATTAAGAGACTATTCTTATTCATATAAAACATGCTTCCAAAAGAGCTAAATCCTCATAACAAAAAATAGAAAAACACTCCTATGATCATACACCATAATAAACATTGTAATAGAATAAAATAATTCGATGACACAAAATGTAAATTAATAAAAAAATCTTATGCTTGATAAAAGCTTATTGAGAAATAAGTGTTTTAATTAAATCAATTATAATTAAAGAAAATTGAGAACTTAGCTAATTTGAGAATTAAGTAGAGATTATTAATTTTTGATTGAAGCAGGTTCCATTAGAAAATGTCAACGAGGAATGAAAACTAAATGTTTGAATATCAAGACTTAAAAATTTATCTTCAAATTTTGTAAAACTTTTACCAGTCTATCTTGTTCAAGAATTCACTTATCTATAAACAATTTTAATGATTAAAAACACTTCCAAAGTTAACTAACTGCTCATTATTATTTAAATTAAAATGTCCACCATAGTTTTTAATTAATAATTTATAAAAATGTAAATAACAAAAAAGACTCACTACATAGAAGCACTCGATCGGAGGGCTCTTAGGCCATTTGATTGTTAAAACTTCTCAATTGGATAGATAAGATTAAAAGAATGATTTAGAAATTATGATTTCATTTGAACCGATAAATTTAAATCATGATTTGACTATTAGATTTAGCTCTTCCTTGCAGATAAAACATGGACTGTGAGATGTGATTGTGTATGAGGATCTAAATAAGTTTTTTTAAAAGTTAATGATATTAGAATCATTTGATCACATTATTGTGATTGGATAGCAAAAGCACTCCCATAATTTTTCAGTACAACCATAAATGGATACAAGCTTTTTAGTCTTACATTGAATAAATTATTGATTATTATGGCTTTATTAGATCTTTCTTACATTGAACATTTTGCATTTTTTAATTTGTCTACCACTTACTATGCTCTAGATGTAAGTTATGTTTGGATTCTTGAGTTATGAATGAATCAAAATTGTTTGATAGGTTTGAGAGTTATCTTATTGATATGATAAATGTTATTAGCTGTATTCAAACACTGTGTTCTAACTAAGACTTTTTGCTCTTTTTAGTAATATTTCTTTTTGTTGTTTTAATTATATCATTATTTTTTACAAATTTATTTTTATAATTAAAATACACTTTTTACAACAAGTTTTGCAAACAGAGTTTTCAAAGGTACAATAAGAATAAATGATTCTTGGATGATGAAGATAAGATCAAGATTTTAGAATCTTCATACTTTTTTAAGATGATTAATTTAAATAAGGCCAATTTTTTTTACCTTGTATGAGTGATTTAAATAAACCTTAATATCTATTCAAAACAAAATTGGAATAGCTAAAACTAAATTTAAAATAAATCCCATTGTTAAATTCAAACCATAAGTCCTCTTCTTTTTTAAATTCTCCTATGAACACAAGCATTAGTTTTCTAAAATTTACCAATTCTCTTTAAGAAGTTCATAAATAACTCTTAGGATTTGTTATTATCAAATAAAGTGCCATGACTAGGGGTCAATAACATAATACATTGAACTATCAAATACTTTATGAGTTATCATAAAACTATCTACTATTATTTGATAGTGATAGTTTCCTTTATATAACACTTTTGGTTCCTTCATCAAAAAAGCATCATATAATCATAAAACTTGTTCCTTCTCCTTCCTTAAAGGCACCTTCATAATTATCTAATTTGACTCCCTCTTCCTAGCCTTTATAATAATTTTTCATTTGTCATAACTATAATATCTTTGTTATTAGTTGTTTTCCTTTAATAATTCTCCACATTTAGTACATAATTTTTATTATATTAGATATCCATTGTGACCAAAACCTTATAAAGATTACAATTTCCTACACATTCTATAAAAAATGACTTCTAAAAGTTTTTCAACAAATTCCATAAAGATACTACTCCAAGTGTTGTTTATTTAAGTAAATAATTCATATATTTCTAAAATCATTTGGCCCTTTTATTATTTTGTCCTTCAAAATTCCCTTAGAAATAAATTAATATATTTTTAAAAGGTTTTTGTATTTTTATGGCATATCCATTTCAATTTGAAGAAAAATTATTATTTAGCATTCATTTTCATTTGTTCTGCCATATTTGACTTCTTATTTATATTGTTAGTTCTTTCAAATAGTAGAATTTGTGATATTATAAAAACATATACATATGAAAATTTCATTTAATCACATTTAAAATAAATTTTAAATACACTTACATTTATTCAACAAATATTAAAAAAATTTGAGGTCTATTGAATGTTTTGTAGACTTCCCTTCATACAAGAATTTAATCATTCAAGTTGAAACAATATTGGGATGCCTCCAAACAAACTCTTCCTCTACCTCCGAAGTACCTATTAGTTACTATAACTTATCTATTATAGATTCAACATGGCATGCTCCCCTTCTTTGTTTTTTTGAATTCCCATGTTATGAATCCTATTAGCCTTTCCTTATAATATAATTAAGGATGCACCATCATGCTACTTTGATCATGTTTAAATATATAAGTAGTATTAGCAACAAATTTTATTAAAACAAAAAGGAGAAAAATAGTATGCTCCTTGACTAATGATAATGACAAAACTATATTGTGTGCAATGTAACAATTTATTTCAATAATTAATAAAAAAACAAAATTTCTTTTCATTAGCTATCCTCATTTTCCAAACATTATAAGGCATTTTATTGGGATTTCCTATAACAATAGATGATCCTCTTCCTAACAATCTACTTTCTTTATTTTCTTATCAAAAGTTCAATGGGGAGAACCATTTCTTTATTAATTCATGCTTTGTTTGAGTGGATCTTCTTAATAGTTTCTAAAATGATAGATATACCAAGAAGGGTACTATTAAATTATTAATATGCAGCATAATGATGATATCACAATATATTATATAAAACATTATAAGGTGTCATATCTATGCTAGATAACAATTATTATTGTAAGCAAATTAATTAAAAGTCAAATACTTATAATTACATAAGAAACCTAATTTTCATGGACTAAACATTTTCTTAATTGTTTTAAATATTCTCTTTCATTGACTTCTATTTTAGCCTAAAATGTTGTATTAAACATTAGTTTCTTAAAATGTGCTTCGCACAACCTTTTAAAAAAGTCTGATGTAAGTTTTGAGTCCTTATGTAATATAATAGTTCTTGCCCTACTGCATGAGCCCTCCAATATTGTCAACATATATATGACCTATTTGTTTTTACAAAAAAAAAGCTCTATTAATAGGTAAAATATTAATCTTTATTATAGAAAACCTCATTTTCAATTAATTCTAATTTAATGTCTCTACCTAAAAATATTTTACTTTTAATCTTCCTCACATTGACAACCTAGCTTAAGATAATAACTTCTTACTATCATTATGCCATAATGACAAATGTAGTAAAGTTAATTCTATTTGATATGGATATAGCAAATATCATTAAATTATACTCAGCATTCTCTATTTTATATATCTAACAATTTTTATGTCCTTATTAAAACATTAGTAGCTACTTTTACTTTTTCTTTGGTAATATACTAATTCAAAATAAGAATACCATAATAATTAAGCCACTCTGATAATTAGAATGTCTAAATAGATTTATTATGAAACTCATTATGAATAACATATTATATGTACTTTTCAATAACAAGAAACCAAAATATGAAAAACTAGGCATATTTTGATAGTAGAGTTACATCAAAAGTAGATAGGAATTGGAGATTAGAAACCAAGAAATGGAGGCTATTTCTTCATAATATTCTTCAAATAGATAAACCCATAACCTATTTAATAAGGAAACTTAGTTGTAACGGAATCTACTCTCAAGTAGTGTTTTATGAAATTATGCATAGAAACAAAGAGGTAGATTTACAAGACATAAAAGACTTTGGAAAAGTAAAATTGGTAGAAAAACAAACATCATGGAATGACAAACTTTATGGATTTCTACTCAAACAATATTTTAGGCTGGGAATATAGATAGAATTTTGTTCAACAAGGATCATTTTGATTATCTTTTTCTAGTCCAACATTACTTGGGCGATGCCATATTTGGAACAACAAATTGTGACTTATGTGAATTAATTGTTAAGAATGTAGGTGTAAGATTTGAGATGAACATAATAAGTGAGGTTTCCTATTTTATTGAATGCAAGTTAACAAGGACGAGAAAGGTATCCTTGATATTAAATAAATCATATAAATTAGATGTTAAAACATAAAAAATGAGAAAATAGTTGCACCAAAGGTGTTATCATAGAATGAAAATGACTTTTGAGATGTAATCTTAAGTGACCTCTCTTTTGGAGTACAAACTAATGCCTCTCTTTAAAAAGAAATTATATATGGTGCATCTATTTCTAAATTTGTCCCTCAAAGTACTAGTGAAGTCTTGAGGAAAGAATTTTTTTTATTTGGCCATGTTGGATGGTTTCAACTTTTTATGAGAGTCAATGTTTTGAAATCAATGGACATTCCAAGTGGCCACATTATTTTGGCAAAAAGTGGGCACTCAAAAATAAAATGTAAATAACAGTGTGGATACCATTCAAATAAGAAAAGTCTAGTGGTAAAGGGTTATAATAAGCAGGACTAAACTTAGAAGGAATACTCGAACCAATTGTAAGGTTGAAGGCAACAAGGTCATTTTTACCTTTTTCTTAATACAAGTCATTTAAAATATACCAAACGGATGTTAAGAGCATTTTCTTAAATTTTGTTAGTTAGGAGAAAGTGTATGTAGGATAACGGGACTACATTCAACATTTTCTTCATCAAAATTATGTGCATAAGCTAATGAAAGAATCATATGAATTACAACAAGAACAAAGATCCTGTTATGAACATACTTAGAAGTTCTCTAATCAAACATTATTTTATGATTGGAACATAGATAGGACTTTGTTCATCATGAACTGTGCTAATGAACTTCTTCTAATCAATGATTATATAAATAATATCATATTTGGTTCAACCAACTTGGACTTATGTGAATGATTTAGTGAGCATAAAGGTGTTTGATTCAACTTGAACATAATGGGTGAGATTACATATTTCTTTGGATTGAAAGCTAAGGAGGATAAGAAAGGTAACATTGTATCCAAAATCAAGCATAAAAATAAGGTGTTAAAATTGTGTAAACATGAGAACAACAAATGCATTTCTACTTTCAAAAGTCACCACCTTACTATTAAAAAAGATGAGAAAGGAAAACAATTAGATTTCAAGGTATACCTAGAAATGACACATTCTTTACTTGACTATTAGAACACTTGGCCTAGCTTTTAGTGTCGCACTTTTTGATCAATTTCAATCAAGCCCCAAGGACTTCTGTCTAGAAGTTATAAAAAGAATATTTTGATAATTATTTGAAGCAAATGTGTTAAGGTTTTCGTGTCCCAAAATTGTCTTATGTCATGATCTCATACAATATGGCTACGAAGATTATGTATGTTCTTGAGTACATAAGAAAAACATTTTAGGTATTTAATCATTTTTTGTACCTCTTAAACTAATGGTCTAGCAAAAAAATACGAAACTATTGTTTTAGAAAAAAATGAACCACAATATATAGCATTGGAGGATTTCTAGTTAAAAAAGTTTTGGGTTCAAAAAGAAATCTGGTGATATGGCATTACATTTACAAACAATTCCCCAAAAATGACAATTTGAATGCTTTTTTCTGAACTGAAAGCGTTATAAAGTACTATTCGATTGAACAAATTTATTTTAAGCAACATTTCATCATGGACTATGTAGATTGAAATAGAATTGACATATAATTTGTTGCTAACAACATGCAACAAGTTAGCACCTTGACAAAGCTTCTTAGCAAAGATTTATTCCATAGAATTAGAAGAATTTTTTATGATGACCAAAAGAGGTTATTGTTCCTATGAGCTATTCTCTATGATATTTTGATTTTAATAACATAATTAAGTAGCATACTTATTGATTGTCTAGCTTTGCTTGTAGATATGATAGGTGAACAACATTAGAAGGACATTAATGTCAAAACCACAAGTCAATTGATTAAATATATGGATATAACAATTTGTGGAATTAGAATGGAAAGGATTATAGCATGGTCAAGAAACTAAGTGTTTTGTTGTTGAAAAATGAATAATAGGAGAGAGTTGAATTGTGTGTTTAACAAATTTTTTTAATTCCAAATATTTAGGAAAAAAATGTTGAGCTTAAAGTAAAGCTTTTTTTTTATAAAACTTATACACAAATTAAAATTTCTTAACAATAAAAAAAATGCACAAAAGATTTTTAAGTGGTAAGACTAAAACCTGTGCCTATATCCACCCTCAATCCCTTAGCTATATGAAAAAATTTTAAAATTTAAAAGTTTTTCTTACAAAAATCTATACACCTTTAAAATTCACAATTCTAGCATGGTCAATTTATTAAATATATGGATATAACTATTTGTGAAATACCACAAATATTATGAAGGAAAGTAGGACAAATGAAGATCGACAAAAATCCATAACTTTTATAATTAGGTAGAAATGCATTGCTCATAGTTTGAACTTCAGTTTGATTGTATGAAAATTTTCTTTTTTGATTCAATTGTTTTAAGATCTGGTAAATGATCCCTATTTATAAATAAAATAAAAAACTCAAAAAATAACTCACACAAAAGCTAAAATTAACTTTTTGGAAAGCCACAATTAAAAGAATGAGATGATGGTACAACTATCGTCCAATTAAGCGAATGGAGTGGTAAGTAACGGATCAACTAAAATGATAAAGGGTCTAGATTTAATCACGACAAGATAAAATTTAGAGAGTTGGATTGAAAAGTTGTATGGATAGTAACGATGATTAGATTACTATTCATATAGGTAAAGAGACTCTAAATCATTCGATCAACTATTATGGATAAGTAGTTGAAGAATGTTAACTATTCATTAATACTAGTGTGATCGTGATTGCTTGATCTTGAAAATGCATGGTCAGTCAGTGTGAAAAGCTAAATTTTTGTGATAGCTTTTGTTTTGTCTCACATTGAAAAGTGATTGAATCAACTATATATTATGATTAGCCTAATGGGTTGGCTACCCTTAGGTGTTCTTAAGAAGTGATCACCCGGGTCGTTAGTGGGCATATATTTGTTGAACGTAACTCAATTTTCCTAAATTTATTAAAGAATCTACAATGACTCTTTCTGCCTAAGCCTATTCATAAGTAGTGCCTTCAACAAATAATCCAAGCAACCGCAATAGTAACCTAACTTAATTGATACTTGGGCTTCACTCATTTCATATTCAATTAGGTTCCTAGCTTGCAGGGGTCCCCAAAGCATTTGCCCTAAGGTGCTACATGTTTATTTGACCTTAGCCTTTTGGGGTTAATGGTTGAGAGTGCTTAGGAAAATGTATTATTATTATAATAATAAAAATTTATATATAATAAAAATTTTAATATTTATAAGATTTTTAAGAACTTAAATGTTTTCAACTAAAACATAACTTGAACCAAAGTCAAATATGCATAAAAGATGATAACCTTTTTTCCAAAATTATGAAGTAATTAAAAGTTTAACATGTTAATCATAAAAATTTAGAAATGCAGTTGTTTTTTGATTAGCCACTCTACAAAGACCATTGTCTTTGGCCCCTATGTTAGTTGATTAAGCCACCAAATTGTATTCAATATTTATGTTATAGTTCTTACTCAAAGCAAATTGAGACTGTTGGAATACTCCATGAGATCTAACTAAAACAATACTAAGTTCAACAAAGTAGTAGTAAATACTTAGGCTGTATTTTGTATTCATCATATTAAAAGGTATAACAATCTCTCTCTTGAGGTTTATAAAACTAAAGCTAAATGAAAACATAACATTAATGGAAAAATTAAATTATTTGATATTCAACATTATAGTATATTGCTTATATGATGGCCCATTTACTCTTGAATTCTAGCTTACCATCACCCATAATTCTCACGCTTAGTTCTCTCGTTTTTTTGTAATAATTGAAAGGGGTCAATGACACCTAAGCTTAATCTAAGTTTAATGATTACTTTGATAGTCAATGGCTCAGTACTAATATCAACTAATTATGTAGACGATGGCACAAATCACAACTAAATTATTTTTTTATACATGCTCTTTAATAAAGTTATACCATAATTCTATATGTATTTCCTTTACCTGGTTGTTTGGTCTTCATGAAAAAAGACCAATTGAGGGGAACTGATTTTGAAAATATGAAAATATCTAACTCGAAAAATATAAAAAAATTGATTCGGGTTGAACTTAAGTTAATTTAGGATTTGCTTGGAACATTCATCTTGTGTAATGTTGTAGGTGAGCAAAAGAGGCCAAAAGAACGTTCTCCCGTTCTTTTAGACGTGTTGAGCTCCACAAATTCTTGTACATATGAAAAAGGCTTCTTTGTTTCAGCAATCACTTTTTCTTTGATCTTGGTCAAAAAGGGGTTCATGTGCACAACACATGTCTTGGGAGAGCCTTGCTTTCTTGATTTTTCTAGCTTTTTGTTCTTTTTTTCTAAATTTCCATTTATGAGCTACTTTTGCAAAGGGAAACCAGATATGGGAATTCCCAGCTCAGCTTATGCGATCGATTATTGTGAGAACTCTATTCACCCAATGAACAATCCTTCTTGACAATATCCAATCCAATGAGAGTCAAAAGGATTCTACTAGAATTGGAATCCAATCAAATAGATTATCTAGTTCCCTAAATTGTGCCTTGATCAGCCCCAACTCGAGAGAAGAGTCTGATTTCATAAAAGCTATGACAGGGAGGTCTTTTGGCACAGGAAAGTTTCTCTCACAGTAGCCCGAGCATTCTGTACATCGGTGTTTCTCTCGCAGTTCTATAAGAAAACATCACTGATCACAAAACCCAATATTTTTTGAATTATTATTTTGAGTCTATGGATGAGTGTTATTGGAGTATTCGGTCTGGCTCTAATGCCTACTCGCATCGTTCAAACAACCGACGGGAGTGAAAGATGAATCCTCCTCGTGTGCGCTTGATGGCTCTACAGGCCGACGGAAGCTGGACCTGTTGCATTCTCTTTTCAACATAGACCTTAGATTTTAAAGGTGCTACTAGGGACCCAAAATTGGGGGGACAGGCAACACTCTTATTTGGGGCCCCTCGTAGCCATAAAATCAAAGCAAAGGCTTTTCCATTCCATTTTCGATTGCCATGATATCACCCCGGTCGGGAGACCCGGTTGGGGGTCGAGCTCAGGCAAGAAAAAGCCCCAAAAGAGAACTGCAAGATGGCCCGTCGAATCTGTCCAAATTCAATGCCCGTATTGTGCCCCCTCTGGAGATTCTTTTGACTAGAGAAAGATTTAGATTGATGACATGTCTTTGCTTCTTTCTACGATATAAAAATAGATCAATATATCAAAATCAAAAGATAGATAATATCTAGCTATCTTTTATTGACATTGTCTTCTTAAGGGCCTTCCAAACTAGATCAAGGCCTCCTTCTTGTCCTACTTTCCTAATCTTCTAATGTGAGGGAAACTCTCATGTGCAGTTTGTTTTTTTTTGGGGGGGGGGGGGGGGGGGTAGAAGGATCCCAAAAGTCTCCCCTCAACTTTTCATTTGTTATGAGCCCAAATGATGGATTCGAGCATCAGAGAAAAGAAGAGTCAAGAAAGCAGGTACTCGACGGAGACACAGGACTCCGACTCTTTTGCATTCCTGTTGCACATGAATTGGTGGGTATCGTATGGAGATGTCAAATATAGGATTTCCAAGGAAGTGTTCCCGTGTATTCATAGGCGGGAAGTGATGACATTACTCAGTGGTGTGAGCTGGTTTTTGTTTTCTGTGAGTGAAAGATATTCGGCATAAGCCTCAGAAATGCCTTTTCTCTTTTGAAGACGCTTTCGAAGTCAATCACAGATGAGAACGGAACCCATTTCCTTAAGGAAATCCTTTTCGGTGCAAGTCACGTGACCTTCAACATGGCCAGACTATTCTGGTTCCTCAACCCCTACCACAAAAGAGCGGGGATTCACACCGTGGTAGTATTCCACATTGTTTCAAGTGTTTGGCTCTTTCTTCTTTCGAAACCCTAGGAGGATTAAAAAAGGAATGAGTGCAGCAAGGAAAAACAAGGCTATAACCTGCATACATGGACCAAGAAATGAGACATTGGAAGAGTCTTTTTAGTCAAGAACTCTTCAATTGCTGATCGATTGCTAAACTAGGAGGCCTTCATATTGAGATCATGGTTCAATTTCAATTACAATTAGAATTCGTAGAAACAATATTTTCTAAAGAATGAAATTTGTGGGATTATAATTATAAATTCCACTTTGGCATGGTTAGGAGCCTATTTATCATATCTCTTTGATCGAATACGTTGTGATGATACCTGGAGAATTACTGCCTAGTAAAGTAGGTATTGGGACCAACCTTTATACTCGGCTAAAATGCATGATTCTATAGTGGTGAAGACCCCAAACTCAATCCTTTGCCTCTAGCCATAAGGGCATGGAGGATCATGTACTTCCTAAAGATGACCCCTATGACGACTCCAATTTGTGGAGCAGATTTTGTTCCTTTGCAAAAAAGAGATCCCTTACCCCTGCTTGCCAAAATGAGGATGATGAAGTCCGATAAGCTGTAGGTACTGTGGAACCTTTGACTCTTGCAAAAACATATAATGGAGCAGTAGGAATGCAATGCATGAATTCTTTCTAGCTCCTTCATTCGAACCCTGCTGCTGTGTATGTAGGAGTTTTCCCTTTGCTTGAAAGTCCCTGTTTTGTGTTTTGCTAGTTATTGTGAGGCTCCAATTCTTGATTGGAAGGGTAGAGCTTTTGGGTTTTTCATGTTCACAGTTGAACGCACAGGTTTAGCTTACGATGTTTTTGGAAGTCCCTGTTTCGATTTTATTTATCATCTCTGATCGAGAAGTCACCTTTTCTTCTCCTTGTGTAGTACCTCTTGAGGGGGCACAATATGGGAAACACATTCCTATTGTACACTGATCCCCCTTTCTCCCCAGAATCTTCTACTATTTTAGACGCATTCTACGAGGTACACCTTGCACCAGCCTCTGTAGGAGTCGAGATATCTGAGAGGAACATCAGATATCAGCCTTTACTACATGAGGCAAGGAAAGATTCAAAAATTCTAAAAGTAGGGTAGTCAGATTATGATAGCATTTTAACTTTCCTCATAGTACAAGCACGAAAAAAAAGAGGAGCCTCATCAAATAACCTTTCCCAAAACTATATTGAAATAGAACCATCAATCCCATGTATTTATTTCTTCTCTACTTCTTTAGTTTGTTCTACCCTTGAAATAGTCCTTTAAAACCTCTAAAGACACCTTATGTGATTCTGAGGAACTCAAAATCTCAACCTCTTTTGAAGTTGTGAACTTTTGGTTAGAGAAATTATGATCTAATCAAGTAGGAGCCCTTTTGGGGATAGTTGAAATGTTCTTTTGTTAATGTACCTAAAACCTACAAAGGTGACTCTTTGGGTTGAGTCTTGGAATTCATTTAACAGTGGTTTTTTTTGTTTCAATAGGACTACTTATGGGCATTCTTTCTATCTGTTATATATCGATCAAAACCTAGGGCCCGAGTTTGCACCCTCTGAAATCGTAGCTAGAATTGAAATCTCATTCAAAGAGAAAGAGCCAATGAAACGGTAGCTACTAAAGCATAAACTACTCGTTCTACTTCCCCGGCACAAAATCATCCGTTCTAGGTCTACATTTTTTAGATTAAAATTGTTTAGCTAATTTCAAATTTTAAATGAAATCTAAATTTTAGAAAAAAAAATCAGAATCAGAAAATAAAATAAAAATAATAAAAACCGAATTCAGTAGTCTTTCAAAAACCATGGTTAAGTAGCTAATCCCAAGTCCAATTTCTCAACCATAAGATGCAAAAAAAAGGATTTGTTTTTGGGGTCTTTCCCCAGGAGCCAATTCATGATTGAATTCGATTTCTGATCTGCCCCTGGTAGCATAGTTTTATGCAAGCTGGACATAAGGGAGGCTCTTCAAATGAACAGTGAGACTCTTTAGGCAAGTTGTCCAATATTAGTTTTGAATAAATATTAAAATCTTTTTTCTTTCTTCACTTTTTCTTTTTCTTTTCTTATATCTCTTCTTGTATTTCTTGTAGAATAATATTATGTAAATCTATTGAATTCAGAAATAATTGACGATGGATTTCTAAAGTAGCATTTTCTAAAATAGCATTAAAGTGATCTTTCCAAAATCAACCTTGTGGGGCGAACCTGATGGCGATACGATCCCTCTTTCCTTTGGCAGACTAAAATGGAAAGTAGATTGTTGGAAATATTCTTGGGAATTATGTCTGTTATCTTCATTTTCTATTTTGAAACTATATTTATATTATTCTATTTGTTATTAGAGCCTATCAACGATGGGTTGTTCCCATCATTGATTACCCAAACGAAGAGATGACAGAAGATCTAGTTAGTAGTGTAGATGTAGAAGCTCGAATTGAAACATGCTGGTCCCCACTCGACCGAGGGCCCCTCTAGGGAACTTGTTTCTTTTTCTTATACATCTTGTGAGGTGAGCCTAGCAATTTTTCATGTCGAACTTGTTAATAATCTAAGCTGAGTGATTACCAGTCTCTGATTTAGGACCAAAAATTGTTAGCTATGACAATAGCATGATGGACCAAGAAATCTCCCGATCTTATTTTTAACAAAAGTGAATTACTATTTTCATTCGAAAGTTTCAAATCATCGAGATGATCACGACAGCTAAAGTGCAAGATTAGTCTCTACTACTATCTAATGCGAGAATGCTCCGACAGAAGCTTCTAGCAGGATTTATCATTGATTTAAGAACCAACCCACGAGAGCAATCTTAGTTATCGATGGGGGCTCGGTCTATTCACTGTTATTTGTTTAGGGCCTGACCTGGTTGACCCGATCATTATGTTGAACTTTGTGGTCAACTTCGATCATCCAGAGTTTCCTAGAGGCAAAGAGTGACGTGAAAATTGAAAAGTCGACTTTCCACATCAGCATCTGAAACCTGCAAATTGCATATATATAAAAAAGTAGCACTAATTTTGGGAAGAACCAAGACTCTATATTGGATATAATGTCATAATTTGATGCTTTTGTTCTCAGTCTCAATCAAGCCTAAGCAACGTCTTCAACAGGAGTCAACTCGAACGACTTGAACAGAAGCCAACTCAAGAGGAGGTCTGCTTCTACTTCTGGGTCTTGTAGCATTCAAAGGAAAATCTTCCTTATGTTAAAAAGAGGGGGTGTACTTTTTGTCAATTTTTGTCTTTCTTTTCCTTGATTATGAAATTCTAAAAGAGAGTGGATAAGTAAACCTTGAAATCGATGATTGAGTCATATGATCCTGACTCAGTCCTCCCTATTTCAGCTAAAATCAGTGTGATTGGTTGAAAATGGAAAATTTGATTCCGTCTTATTGATCACCAGCGTCGAATGCTTTAAGCATAGCCTCCTCGATGACCGACAATAATGTATAGGAATAAGGAATACAAGAAAAGATTTGAAAAAAGTTGATTAAAATGAAAATAGATAATTTATTTCTTTTTTTTATATAAATCAAGGCATCAGCAACTGACATACAAAAGGCCTAAAAGCTAACACAAAAAGAGAACTAAACTAATGGCCTCTTTTCATAAACTATGCATTCTTCTTATGTAATGAGGATCTCCTTAGTGATTCTTTCCTTCTCAGACCAACAAAATCTCTTTTTGTTTTTATTCTTGTTATTGTTATGGCAATGCACGTAGTGAAGAAAGGGAGGGAAAGTAGATTTCCTTCGAAGTTGTCTTTTTTTTTTTATTTTGTGAGAGTCAAGCGAGTCTTTTTGACCAATGCTTTATTTTTATCCTAGTTGAGTCTGAATGACTCAATGAGAAAAAGTGAAGAAATTAAAGATAAAGAAAAGAAGAAATTAAAGAAAAAAAGTTAAGAAAGAAAAAGAGGATTTTGATATTTATTCAAGAAGAACCACTCATGTGATAATGTATAAAGATACTGAGGAGAAGTCGCCTATTACACGGCTCAAAAACTTTGACCGAGGTCGGTGGGGGTACCTACTCTTCGTCGACGGTACGACGAGCACAGGGGGCCTGGGTTTACTTCGTGGACTTCCTATGCATTTGCAACTGCGTGGGCTTCCTATGCATCTTTCTTCCTTCTCTAGAGTTCTAATGCCAAGCTTAATCAATTCAAAGTGGCTGGTGCCTCTAGTGGAGAGGCATAGCCGGCCCCCTCCAAAACCCTAGATGGATCACCCCTTCTTCAGTGATCTGACTATCGTTTTTGAAGGAACTGGCGCTACTTTTTGTTTTCTCCAAAACTTCATGCCTTTTAAGAAGCGATTTGATAGACGAACTCAGGGTTTCACTTAAGAAAAAAAGATCTCCATTGGGGAAGTTTTCTCTCTCTCGTTCACCCTCGCATATCCATGCACGGGATGCGAAGGAACTACATAACGGTGTGAGTCAAGTTTGAGCTGCCCCCGGCCTTTGACCATAGAAGAACTCCTAGGTGAGAGCTGCTAGGCCCCAGGGGCCCCCAACTTCAGTTGGTTACTCTGTTAGGGTTTGAAAGCAAAACCCTAAGGTGGAAGATGACGAAAAGCCTAGTTGCGTTACCAGAAAAATAAAAAATAAATACAATTTTAATTAATTAATCACAAGCAAATTACACACTTAAATAGCCTAATGCACCCTTAACAAATGCCTAAAAAAAGCACTAAATATGCCAACCTACTAACCCACTAACCAACTAACCTAGTTGAAATACTATAGATCTATTTTGAATGGTTTGATTGTTTTGAATCAAACTCTAACACTCCCCCTTGAGTCAAACTTCTTTACACCCAACTTGTCTCAAAACTTCATCTTATACACCCATTTTACTCCAATTATGTTTCGCTATTGATGAGGTTCAGCGAACTACATTGTTTTATTCTGCTCTATTGCTAACAGCTCCTTCTTTGCTTGCTGTCATTCCTTTCTTCTCTATAACATCTTCAATTGTTGTTGGGTCTGCAACATACAACACTTGAGTTGTTTCATATAATTCTTGTATTGTTCTTACCTTCCATACAGGATAATCAGGATGAGAGGATCGAATTCTTGATGTTGATTCTGAGCTGTTGTTGGAGATTAATAAATGTTGCTCATCTTCATCAGTTTCAAACTCATCCTGAATTGAAACTTCTACTGTTGCAGCTTATGTTTTCTCTGACCAAATCCTACTTGCATTCTTATTAAACAGTACATTTTTACTTACCACAAACTTTTCATTTTGTTGGGTTATACAACCTGTAGCCTTTGGATTGTATACAATAACAAATAAATATGCATTTTTCTTATTTTTGATCCAGTTTACTTCTGTTGTATGAACTAGCAAGGTGTATCCAATGCAGCCAAAGACTTTAAGATGTCCCACACTTGGTCCCCTCTTAAACCATGCTTCAAAAGGAGTTTGGTTTAGCAATGCTTTAGTTGGTGATAGATTCATACTGTATATTGTAGTGGTGAAGCTTCAGCACAAAATTTATTTGGTAGCCCCTTTAATTTGAGCATGCTTCTAGCCAATTCCACCACTTTTCTATTCTTCCTTTCGACGACACCATTCTGCTCAGGAGTATATGGTGTACTCAACTGGTTTTGAATGCCTTCCTGCTCACAATATTGCTTGAACTCTCTTGATTGGTACTCTCCCCCTCGATCTGACCTGAGCACCTTCAATTTCTTGCCAGTTTGTCTTTCAGTCATGACTTTAAACTTTTTGAACATTTCAAAAGTCTCACTGTTGTTTTTCAAAAAGGACACCCATGACATTCAATTGAAATTATCAATAAACAATAGAAAATACTTGCTACCTCCAAGAGACACAGTCTCCATTGGTCCACATAAATCTGTGTGAACTAATTCAAGAACTTGAGTTACTCTAATTGCATGATGTTTAAGAAATGGCAGATTGGTTTGTTTACTATAAATACAACATTTACAAAGGCAAATTTCTTACATGTTTGGTAAACCAAATACAATATGCTTTTGACTAAGTAATTTTAGTCCTTTAATATTCAAATACCTATACCTGAGATGCCAAATCTCAGCAATTTGATAGCCATCACCTTCTCCTCTACACTTGAAATCTCCAATAGAAATAATTTATTGTTGCCATCTTTGCTACAGCCATGATTTGTTGTGTAGCCTTGTTAGTAATTGTGCACTTCTTCTCTTCAAAAATGACAGAAAAACCACTGTGAATCAACTGTCCAATACTCAATAAATTCTGTGTTGTTGGGGAAAGAAATAAACATCATGCAAGAATCTTGTATTGTGCTGACTGGTTTGAACTACAATTTTTCCTTTACCTTCAACTTAAATTGCTTTATCATCTCCCAACTTAACCTTTAGTTTGGGTCTCATCTAGTTGACTGAACAGGTGCTTGAAGCCTGTCATATGATTAGAACAACCACTATCCAAAAACAAAATTTTGCTAACATCAAACTTTTTTCAATTCTAGCCTTGAACACTTTCTACTGATTATTCTTTTCTTCTACAAAACTGGCCAACTCTTCATCTCTTTGCTTCTTGTAACAATCGACTTGCATGTGCCCATACTTGAGACAATAACATTTTTATTTATTTTATTTTCTAAAGTTTTTGTATGCTTTAGGAGATATTTTCATTATTCAAAAATTTGATAAATGAGAATGTTTCCAAAAATTCTTTTACAATTTCATCAAATATTTTGCTTTGATTGGCTATATAGTATGAAACTCTAAATCTTCTATAATGCGACTTTTATATTATATTAATTTGGTTTTAATTTATAGCTTTTTTTTATTTCATTCAAACTTTATTAATCATTTACTTAAAAATAAATTTATAATTTATTACTATTTATTCTAATATATTTTGGCAATTTATAGTATTTGAAAATGAGGATTAATTGACAATAAAAAATAATCATTAGAAATATCTCAATGAACTCTATCTAACTAAATATTTTTTTTAATTTTTAAATATTTTCTTCTCGAAAAGTTTCTAACATTTTGTGAGCCATTGTTTGATACCTCATTTGCTGGTTAGGCATAATACGCATGATCTTCTATGCATATTGAATTGTTACTTTTTCTTATAATTTAGCTGTTTTCATGAAATTTTTCTTATGATTTGTTTAAATTATAAAGTAAACTTAAATCTCCTCTCCTATCATATTTGCATTATATTTAATAAGTTTTATTAGATTATAACAATTTTTTTATTACACATTTTGACATATATTTTTTTAATATTAAAAAATATGTTGATATTTTTTGTTCTTATATTGGTAATTGGAAACTATTTTAAATGAGGTCCAATCAAGAAAAAGAAAACATTATTAAGAAAGTCTAATTCAGCTCTATCTAACTAAATATTTATTTTTTTATTTTTTTAAATATTTCATATCTAATTATTTTGGGGTGTTTTATGAGATATTTTGATTCATATGAATTTTGATAGTTGCGGATATTACACTTGAACTTTTTTTTCTAATACAACATTTTTATTCAATTTATTTCATTTATTTAAATCTTTTTCTTTGATTTGGAAATATTGCTACACCACTTTAAATCTTTTCCTATATGACTTTTACAATTCTTTGATTTAGTTGTTTTGAAGTGTTTTAATTTATTTCATTTAGTTTAAATATATATAAACTTAATATTTAGCTAGTAATGTATTATTATTTATGTTTATTTATATTTATAATTAATACTAATTCTAAATGATGCCTAATCGAGATGAAAAACAAGTGCCTGAAGTCAACTTAATGAGTACTCCCAAACTTTACATTCATTTATAATTTTTTTGTTATTCTTCCCTTTGTTTTAACATATTTTATAAAACCTCTTTATTCTTCAATGATTTTGGGAATGTAGATGTTAAACTCATTATCCTTAGTATATTAAATTTGTGCTTTTTAAAAAAGTTTATGATTTTTCCCAAAATCTTTTTCTTTAATTTTGTAATAAACTATAAGGTAGGATTTTGATTATAATGATTATTTTAATATATTTCAATGAATATTTAATATATATTCTCCTAAACCAGAAATAATAAATTATTATATTTATAGTTATTTGTTTTTTTAATTCATTATAATTTTAAATGATGACTAATCAACATGACACAAACATTATTAGAGTCATCACGACGAGCTCAATATATTTAATTGTTCATTTTTATGATTAAATTATTTTATTTTTTTTATTTTACATGTTTTCTTATTTTATTTTTTTTGTATCTAATTTGATTATAGAGGATGTTAAATGTAATCACCTTAATATTGTGGAACATAAAATTCTCATTCAATTTCTCTTATTTCTTAATATGTTTCACCTTTATTTTTGTATTTTACTAAGTAACTTAGCATCTCCTTTCATTTGAAAATTATATAACAATAATTTTGTTGGATTTTTAATTTTTTTTAATTTTATTCTTTATTTAATGTATATTTAATTGATATTTAAACAATAGTTTTTATTACTTTTGTACATTTTAGTTTGTAATATAAATAATTCAAAATGAAGATTTATTGAGTTAAAACATTTCCTTGGACTCATTTCAACAAGTAATATCTAATTAAGTATTGATACCTAGTTTTTAAAATAATTTATTTTCCATGGATTTAGCATGCTTTGCTACAGATTTTATTTTCTTCTTGATTTGATAATAATGTAGGATATTATATTTGATCTTGTTATGATCTCATAATGTAATTTTCTCATATAATTTATTTGATTTCTTGATTTTTGTTAGTTATATTACAATGTAACTATACATCCCTTCTCATATGCCAACTAAATATTTTTTTTGTTATATTATATTGCTTTAACTAATCGCATCTTAGTTTTAATATATACTTAATATTAGAATATTTTTATTGATGTTTAATTAATTTGTTAATTGAAAATAATTCTGAACAAGGTCCAATCAAGAGTACACAAATGTTGTTGGTCCCTTCTTGACAAGTCTTATCTAATAAAATATTCATTTTTTTCATTTTTAAATATTTTGTTAACTAAGGCTTCGGCACACTTCCTAATTTAATTATTGAGGAGGTTGTAGTCATCATCTCCTTAGTATCTTTAAATGCAACTTTCTTATGTAATTTATCTCATTTTTTTAATTTTTTTATGTTTTATTAGGTTATTTTATTTTTTATGCGAACAACTATTCTTGTGAGATATTTACATCTTTTTTATTTACTTGTTTTATATTTCTTTAATTTATCTTATCTAAAACTAATATATTTCTTTATTATTAGCAAAAAATATTTTGTTATTTTAGATCGATTATTTTGGTGCTTTGAAGTAGTTTGATCCGACGTACATTGGATATAAAACAAATGTCATTACACACTTCTCCATGACTTCCATAAATTTAAATAATCTATTCTATATTTTTAAATACTTTCTTTTTTTGTGGTTTGCATGACTTACAAGGCATTTTTTAATACCTAATTTGATTATCATGGATCTTGTGCTCAATGTACTTTCCATCTACAAAGGTAAATTAGTTATTACAATTTAATTCCATGCCTCCACTCTCATGACTTCTATATTGCTTTGCTCTGACTATAGCATACTACTTCAACTGAATTAATTTCAGCTTCATTATTCTTAATATTAAAAAAAAATCTTTTGTTACATATGAAAATTTACTTTAGTAATTCATGGTAGTGCAATATGACTTTTCATCTAAATGAAACAATTAGCTATTAAACATGCATTGATGAGCTCTTTCCTTTTAAATATTACTTTTTTTTAATACTTTTTTTATTTTCTATGATTTTGTAAATTTCACAGGACACTTTTATTCATGCTTGATTTCATGATTGATGATTTACACTAGATCTCTTTAGTAGTTTTGAATTCAACTTTTCCTATAAAAATTATCTCTTTTGTTGAAATGTTTTTCTTTTATTTGATCATATTACTATGTAGGTCTGACTCTCCTCCCATGTAACTTTTACATAACTTTAAATTGGTCATATTTTATAGCTTAAAATAATACCATTTTAGATTTAATATTTTTTTTACTTAATATTAAATTTTTTTTTATTGTTAAAGTCTTTTAAATTTTTGAATTAGTAGTAATGGAAAAGTTGTCTAATTGAAATGAAGCAAATATTGTTGGACATTCCATCATGAGCTCTCTTAAACTCAATATTAATTTTTAAATTTAAAAAAAAATATTTATTTTTTGCAAGGTTTTAGTGAAAATTTTACTTGTCATTTTTTGGCAATGGAGGAGATAAAGCATGATCTAGTATGTTATAATTCAACTTTCCTCAAAACTTTATAAAATTTTATTAAATATTTTTCTATGATTTGGTTCTCTAACTAGAAACTATAACTTTTTTTTCATATGACCCTTACATCAATTTGATTTTGTTGTCTTACATTAATAGTTTTTTATTCTTTATACTTCTTTACTTTTCTTTTTCATGCAAACTATAAATGAGGTTAATGAAGTTGAAAAAAGAACTTCATTAGGCTAATCACTAAGAAATATATTACAATGAAACACTAGTTTTGCTCTTATTTTACCTTTAAAATCAAGTTGATTTCATTATAATTTGTTAACCTAGTATATCTAATTCAAGTTTATTTATATATTTTTATAAAATTGAAATAATGATTTATTATTATTTATGTAAATATATTTTTTGAAATTCTTTATAAATTTTGTCACAACCTAAACAAGTAAATGTAAACCTATTATACTTGTCTCAATCAGTGCTATCTAATTTAATATTCAATTCAATTTTTTTTATTTTTTTATTTTCTAGTGTTTTGTCATAATTAATGATACATTTTTATTCATACATGATTTCACTATAAAAAATGTTAATCTCCTTAGAATCTTACGAAGAAAGCTTTTTGCATAATTTATTATATTCTTGCTATGCAAATCCAAATCAACTCCCATCTTATCTTTACATAGTTTTAATATTGGTTTGTTAAGTTTTTCAATTTTTCTCATTCCATCATTAATAAATATTTTCTTAAACTAATAATTAAATTATTATTATTTATGCTTATTTGCTTTGGCATTTAATAATTACTCTATACGAGATCCCAAGGAGACAAAACAAATGTTGTCAAACTCATGACAACAAACTTTATCAAATTAAATAGTTATTTTTAAGCTTTTAAAGTTTTGTTTCCAAATGCTTTGTATCTTGTAATACAACTTTCCTATGCAATTTGTCTCATTTTCTCAAAGTTTTTTCTTTTCATTGGTTATATTACTATAAAATTCTAACTCTTAACTCATTTGAGCTTCACATCATTTTGATTTACTTATAATAGCTTCCATTAATTTATCTTGTTTTAGATTTAATATATAATAACATATTATTGAAATAGTAATTGTTTATTATTTTTTGTTCCCTTTTAACTTGGAAATTAATAGCAATTTCTAAGGACATTTATTGAGTGAAATAAATATCATTAAAGTCATGTTGTTGAGCTCTATCTAATTTAATATACAATTATATATTTAGACAAACAAGAATGTTGCACACTTTCTCTTTAGCTTGTCAAAAAAGAACCTTATCACATTGTTTATCTAAATTTTTTTTTATTTTGTTATATAACTTTATAAATCAAAATCTCCTCTTGTCTAGTTTTAACATTGCTTTTATTTGTTTATCTTTCATTTTTTAAGTTAATTTCGTTTTTGTTCTAATATACTCATATACTTCAATTTTTTTTTTAAAAAAATATTTTTATTTATATTTATGTTCACTTTCATATTTTATAACAATCACAAGTTATGCTTGATAAAGATCGAACAAATGCCATTGGATTAGGCTCTTTGAGATCTACGTAACATTATATTCATTTCTATAATTTAAAATATTTCATTTTTTAAGCTTTGGAGCATTTTATTAGGCATTTTAATTACTACATGATTTGATGATTTGTTAAGTTACACTTGTTCTCTTAGAGTTTTGGAACATAACATTTTCATAAAAGTTATCTCATTTATTCAAAATTTTTTGCATCAATTTTGTTATATTATTATGAAACTCTAAATCTTGAGTGGTGTGCCAATTAGATCAGTTTCATTTGGATATGTTATTTTACTTGAATTAATGTAATTTTTTTAAAATATATTGACATAATGTTAAAAAAACTTTTGTTATAATTTATTTTATTTACCTTAGTGATTCATAGGAATTGTAAAGAGGCTTATATTTAAAAAAGCAAATGCTATTGGACTCTACTTGATAAGCTCTCTAAAACTAAATATTTATTTTTTAAATTATTTTTTTTATTTTTTAGCATGCTTTTCGAGATATTTTGATTTTTACTTTATTTTATGAATGAGCTTATTATACCCGATCCCCTTGACAGCTTGGAATGCTACTTTTTAGCAAAATTTAACTCATTTTTTTTTAAATTTGTCACATTGATTTGTTTATATTGTTATTAAACCTTAATTTGCCTCTCTCACAAGCTTTACGTTGCTTTAATTTTGTTATATTAGACTCATTCAATTTAACTAATTTCACCTTTAATATATATTCACTTAGTATTAAAATAATAATTTTTTACTTTTTATTTTTTTACTTTATAATTTTGAGAAATTCCAAATGATGTTTGATCAAGAGAAAACAAGCATTATTTTACTCATCTAGGGTTTTATCTTGTCATATGAGATAGTTTAATGTGTGCCCGATATGATGATCATTGAAGTTTCACTAAATGTTGTTAGTGCCTTAGTGTTAAACTTTCACACACAATTTATCCCTTTTTTCATAAATTTGTTTCTTTGGATTTTTTATATCACCAAATAAATTAAAAGACATATGTGATCATTATGTTATTTTGCTTTGATTTAAAAGTATTTCTCTAATTTGTCATATCTTACCTTAAATTTGTATTTAATTTATACTAAAAATAATATTATAATACTATTTATGCCTATTTAATTTAAGAATTTATAGTGTTCTAAAAGTGGTTCAATGAGATGAAACCAATATTGTTGAACACATCTCAATGTACTCTACCAAATTAAATATTATTGTTATATTTTTAGAAGTTTCATTTTTTGGGTCTGTACATGTTGAACTCGATATCCTCACCATTTTGGAATGCCACTTTCCCACACAATTGATCTCATTTTATCGAATTGTTATGTTTTACTGAGTTAAAATATTATGAATCTCTAACACCCAACTAATGTGACCTGCATATCATATATTGTATTATGTTATATTATATTAATTTATCCTCTTTCAACTTTATTATATATTTACTTAATATTAAAATACAAATTTAATATCATTTAAATTTATTAATTATAGAAATTACTAGTAATTCCAAATATGGCATCATCAAGATGGAAGAATTGTCCTCATACACACCTCCTTCCATTTAAATATTTTTTTCTATGTTTTTAAATAGTTTTTAGTGTTTTGGTAATTTTTATGATGCATTCAATTCATAGTTGATTTTTTTAGGGAACATGTTCCACTCAATTTTCTTAGTATCGTGGATGACAAATTTCTTGTACATTTTATCTTATTTTGTTAAATGTTTCTCCTTAAATTGAGTATATTAATAAGAAAATCTAATCATCTGTAAATGTGGCAATTAGAACTCTTTAATTTATCCATTTATATTGCTTTATTTTATCTTGTTTAAATTTACTTTATAAATTTACTTAATATTAAATTAATTATTTATTATTATTTATCCATATTTAATTTTTTAATTTTTAGTTATCAAAATGAGGTATGATGGTGATGAAATAAATGTATTTTGATTAATCTCCATAAGATCTATCTGATTAAAAAATTTTTATTAATTTTTCTCATTTTCAAATATTTTTGCACTCTTTACTGGATATTTGAACTCATACGAGATTAGATGATCAAATGTGTTACACTCAATTTATTTAGTATCTGCAAATAAAAATTTCCTATCCATTTTATCTCATTTCTTCAACATTTTTACCATGATTTAGTAATATAACATGTCTTCTCGTCTCGTGTGAACTTACATCTCTTCAACTTTAACAATGATTTTCTCAACATTTTCATTATATCTTATCTCGTGTGACATTACATTATTTTGATTTTTTTATATTATATTGTTTTTATATTTCCATTGTAATATATAGCTAACTTATGCTAAAATAATAGCTCATTATTTTTTATGCTTGTTTACATGGTTAATTTACATGAATTCATAACATGCTCCATTCGACTTGAAATAGACATCACTGTACACATCTCAATGAACTCTTTCCATTTAAATGTTTTACATTATTGTTAAATATTTTTTCTAGGGTTATGTATGCTTTATGAGATGATATGATCTGTGCCTTATTTGACGATCGAGTATATTACATTAAATATCCTTAGTACCATTCAATATAACTTTTTAGTAATAATAACTAATTTCTTTAAAATTTTACTTTAGATTTGGTAATTTTACTATGAAACTCAAATTCTCAAATCTAACCTTTAGATTGCTTTCATTTTGTTATATGACATAGCATTAATATATCTCATTTTAACTTTAATATATTTTTTGTTAATATTAAAATAAAATATTATTCTTTTTATTTATCTATATATTTCTTAGAATTTCAAAACAAGGAGAAAAGAAAATAAAATAAATGTCATTTGACTCATCGCGACGTACTCTATGCAATTAAATATATATATATATATAGTTTTAGCATTTTGACATATTTTATAAGAGTTTTCAATTCTTACTTCATTTGATTATTGAGGATATCACACTTCAACTCTTTACTATATTAGAATACAACTTTCTCGCATAATTTGTCAATTTTTTTTAATTTGCTTCGATGTATTAATATGTAACTCATAATCACATCTCATGTGACCTTTACAATACTTTGGCCTAAATATACTGAATTACCTCAATTGATATCATTTGAATTTTAATAAAAACTTAATATTATAAAATAGTTTATTATTCTTTATCTTTATTTACTTTTATAATTTATAGAAATTCTAAATGAGGTCTATTAAAGAGAAAAAATCATCATTACATATATCACTATATGATCTATCCAATTAAAAATTAAATTTTATATTTTTAAATATTTATTTTTTACTTTTTTAGCTTGTTTTGTCAAAAATTTTGATTCTTATAGGATTTGACAACTAAGGATATTACATTCGATCTTCTTAAATTCTTGAAGCGTAACATTGTCATTTTATGTTTGCCATTTTTCAAATTTCTAACTTTAATTTTTTTAGTACTATTTAACTACACATCTCTCCATGTCTAATCTTTACATTTTTTTGACTTATTTATGCCATATTGCTTCAATTTATCTTATTTTAGTTTCAATATACATTGACTTATTATTAAAATAATAAATTATTTTTTATTAGTACTTTATTTCTTTGTTATTCAACATGATGTGTGATTAAGACAAAACAAATACTAAATGAATGAACTCATTGTACTCTATTAAATTGAATCTGTAATTCTATAATTTTTTTCAATATTTTATTTTCCATTATTTTTACAACTTTTAAGAGACATTTCGATTCATGTTTGATTCAATGATTGTGTATGCAAATTTGGATCTCTTTGTAGTATCTTGCATTTTAGCTTCCTTATATCATTTATTTCAATTCTTTAATCCAGTGCATTTATTTGATTTGTTACATTGTAAATCTAAATTAATTATCATGTAACCTTCACAATGCTTTAACTTAGTTATATTAGATTTGTTCAAATTATCCTATTATTTTAATATATTTTTACTTAATATTAAAAACATAATTCATTACAATGTATAAGTTTTTAATTTAATAATTTATAGTAATTTCAAATGAGGTCTAATCTAAATGAAAATATTATCTTTGATAACATCTTGATAATCTCAATCTAATTAAATATTCACTTCTATGTTTCTAAATATTTTTTTTTAATTTTATGTTTTACATGGAATTTAGATAAGTACTTAATTTGATGACCATGGAACTGACACTAATTCTTGTTTGAGAATGCAATGTTCTCAAATAACTTCTTTCATTTCCTCAAACATTTCTCTTTTATATGATTATATTGTCAGGAAATTCTTTCTTTTCAAGATAACCTTTATATCAATTTTAGTTGGTTACATTACAAATTTCGAATTTTGCTCATTTTAGATTTTTTATATCGTCTTGCAACATTAAAATAATAACATATTACATTTTATGCTTATTTTTTCTTTAATTGAAAACAATTTTAGTTGTAATCTTATCAAGATAAACCAAATGTCATTGGAATTCTCTTGATGAGCTCTATCTAGTTAAATATTCATGTCTATATTTTAAGGTATTATATTTTTTTTAGCTTTTGCATAACAAACTAGACATTTCAATTCATACTTGATTTGGTGGTCAAGGATGATACACTTGTTGTCCTCAATATATTTTAATACATCTTTTCTTTAAAATTTATCTTATTTACTCAAATATTATTTTATTGCTAATATTAGTATATAACTCTAAATCTATTATAATATCACTTATATATTGTATTACTTTGGTAATATTTCATTGCTTCATTTTATCTAAATTTAAATTTAATACAAGTTTTAATAATATTAAAATAATAATTTATTTTAATTATTGATAAGTTACTTTAATAATTCAAAGTAATTACCAAAGTTGACTGATCATAACCAAACAAATGCCATTGGACTCAATCTCGATGACCTATAGCCCATTAAATATTCATTTATATTTTTGTAACTATTTTTTTTCTTATGTTTTAACTGACTTTAGAAGACATTTCAATGTCAAGCATGACTTAATGATCAAGAATGCTACACTCCATCTAAATAGTATGATGGAGTGCAACATTCCCTTATAATTCATTTAACTATCTCAAATATTTTTGCTTTAATATCTTAATTTAAAAATAATATGCTATTTTTCATTTTTGTTATTTTCTTTGTATGTCAAAGTTATTCAAAAAAAGTCTTGTTAAGACCAAAACATAATTGGGATTCTCTCAGTGTGGTCCATAGATTATAATTTTAAATAAATTCATTTTTTTAAAAAAAAATTAACATTCATTTGTTTTGGCAAATTTTATAGAGCATTTTAATTCATATTGGATCTAACAATAGAGGATGTTATGCAAAATATCATCGATATTTTGAAATGCAACTTTCTTAGATAATTTTTCATTTCCTCAAATATTATGCATTGATTTTATTATATTACTATGTAAGTCCACATCTCCTCTAGTTTGACTTATGAATAGCTTTGAATTGCTTATATTATATTACATAATTTATTTTATTTTAACATTAATGTTTATTTAGAAAAATTAAAATAATAATTTAATATTTCATAAGCATATTGAACATGGTTATTTACAGTTACTTGAAACAAGGTCCAATTAACTTTAAACAAATATCATTAAATGTATGTTGTCAAGCTTTATAAAATTAGGAATTCATTTTGTTACTTGAAAATATTTTCTTGCCTAAAAGATTCTCATGCTCTATGAGATATTTAAAATCATACCTAATTTGATGGTGAAGGACATTACGCTTGATCTCTTTAGTATCTTACAAATCAACTTTCTTGTACAATTAATCTCTTTCCATTAAATATTTCAGATGGATTTAGTTGTAGAGGATATTTTACTTGATCTCTATGTTATGTTGGAGTCTTACATCTCTACGCAATCATTCTCATTTACTTAAAGTTTTTAGCTTTAATTTATTTGAAATATAGTGAAACTATAAATCTCTACTCATGTGACCTTTTACTTTGCTTTTCTTTTGATTTACTTTCTTGAATTTATTTTATTTTATCTTTCATATTTGTTCTCATAATATTAAAATAATATTTTTTTTACTTAAGCTAATTTAATTTTGTGACTCATAGTAATTCCAATCCAACATTGATTAAGGAAAAACAAATGTTGTTGGACTCTTGAAGAGTTATATCCAATTACATATTTTTTGTAATTTAAATATTTCACTTTTTTAGTTTTTTGCCATTGTTTATGAGACATTTTGATTCAAACATAATTTTATGAATGAGGATGTTGTTGTTAGCCTCCATCTTCAAATCTACTTTTTAACATAATTTACCTCATTTTTTGAAATTATTACTTTTATTTGGCTATATTATTATGAAAATCTAACTCTCCTCACATGTGGCCTTTAAATCACTTTATTATTTTTTTAATATATTTTTAAAATTTTTAAAATATTTTATTAAATATATATATTTATATCTTATTAATATAATAATTTTATATTATTCATGATATGTTAATTTCATAATTTAATGTAATTCGAAACAAGGATAAATCAACACTAAAATTATTACAATGATCTCAATTTGAGGTGCTCAATCAAATTGAATATATAGATATGGAGAGGTTATTTTAAATGGTTTTAACATTTTTTATTAGATAGCCTTATGAAACTCTAAATCTCCTCCCATGTGACATTTATATGTATTTGATTTGGATATATTACATTGCTTTAATGTGATTTGTTTCTACTTTAGTATAAATCTTTATATATAGTAAAATATATATCTAATGTTATTTATGATTATTTACTTTGGGAATACACAATAATCCCAAATGAAGTATTAACAAGGTTAAAAAAATGTTGACAAACATGCATCGATGAGCTTTATCCAATTGAAATATTTATTTCAATGTTTTAAAAAAAATTATTTTCTTTGGCTTCTACATGTTTTACAAGGTACTTTTATTCATACCTAATTAGATGAATGAAGATGTTTCATTACATCGTTTTAGTATCCTAGATTTAACATTCCCACATAATTTATCTCTAGTTTTCTTTTCAATTAGTCATATTAATGTGAAATTCCAAGTCTTCTATTCCTTTGACCATTATATTAATTTGGGTTGGTTGTATTACATTCTTTAGTTTATCTTCTTTTAATTATGTTATGTTTTTGTTAAATATTATAGTAACACTTATAAGTTTCCAATGTTATTCAATTTGGAAATTCATAGAAATAGCGAACAAGTTTGGATCAAGATGAAAGAAATGTCATTAAACTCATCCCAAAGACCACAATATATTTAAATGTTCATTTCCACAATTTCAAAGATTATTTTTAGTGTTTAAGCATATTTTATTCGAAGTTTTTAATAGTATCTAATTTGATGATTTATGATTTTATACTTGATCTTCTTACTCCCTTGGAATGTAACTTTGTTGTATAATTTACCTTATTTCTTTAATTTTTTTTCTCATTGATTTTGTTGTGTTACAATGAAGCTCTAATTCCACTCTTTTGTGACATTTACATTAATTTTATTTTGTTAAATTACATTCCTTCATATTATCTCAATTCAACTTTATTCTATATTTAATTAATATTAAAATAATATTGTTTTATTATTTATTTTTTATTTTCTTCAATATTTACAGTAATTCATATTGAGGATTGATTAAGTAGTACTTGATGTCCTTAAATCCATCTCAAAGACTTCCATCCAATTAAAAATTTATTTTGATGTTTTTTTAAAAATATTATTTTTTATGTTATACAGTGCTTAAAGAGACATTCTAATTAAAACATAATTTGATGACAGTGGATATTTCAATCAATTATCATAGTACCTTAGAATATATCTTTTTTATAAATTTTTCTTATATTTTGTTTTTTTATCATGAAACACTACTTTTGTCATGTCACATTTACCTTTCTTTTTCTTAGTTACATTACATTACTTCAATATATCACATTTCAACTTTAGTATATATTTTCTTGATGTTAGCAAATAACCATGTTATTGTTATGACTATTTAGTTTGATAATTTAGAAATATCACAATTGAGATTTCATGGACATGAAGCAGATGTCATTTTTTTAGTCCCAACAAGCTCTTTTCAATTAAATTTAATTTTTTTTCTTTTTAAATATTATTTTTCTAAACTTTTGGCTTGCTTTAAAGGAGGCTTTTATTCATGCATGTTTTGATGGTTTACAGTGTTACACTTGATCTTCTTAATGTAATGGAATGCAGCTTTCTCACAAAATTTATGTCATCTTTTAAAATTTTTAGCTTTGATTTGTTTATATTACTATGTTGCTCTAATTCTATTGTTATGTAAGCCTTACTTTTTTTTAGTTATATTATAATGTATCATTTTATCTTTTTCCCTCTATATCTATTTACTTAACATGAATATCACAATTTGGAAAATTTATCCATATTTGCTTTTGGTATTTTCTCATAACTCAAAATGATGTTTCAATTACATGATTTAAATAATGCTAAAAAAGTTTGGGAGTGATATTTCTAATTAAATATTCTTTTCAATAATTTTAAATATCTATCAAACTCTTTCAAATTTTCTCTTTGATATGCAATTAGATAATGAAACTTTAGTTCTACTCTAGTGTAACTTTTATATCAAAGTGTTGATCCCACTAAAATTTATCAAATTATCTCATTTTATCTTTAATATATACTTACATAATATTAAAATTATATTTTATTATTACTCATTCATACTTATTTTTTATTTTATAGTTTCTCCAAAAGAGATCTCAGTGATATGAAATGAACATTATCGAAATCATCTCAATGAGCTTTACCTAATTAAACTTTTGTTTCTATATTTTTAAGTATTATATTTTCTATGGCTTTTACATCATTAATTAAATAATTTTTTTCACACCATATTTGATAATAAAGAATGAAATACTTGACTTTGTTAGTATCAGGGAATGTAATATACCATAGATTTTATCTCCTTTCTTCATTTGTTTTGCTTTGATTGTTTGTTAATATTATGTAACTATGAATAACTTGTTGTGTCAACTTTAGATAGCTTTTATTTTGCTATATTAAATTACTTCAATTTATCAAATTTAAACATTAATATAAATTTGCGTTGCTTTATTCATGCTCAATTACTTTGTTAATTCCTAGAAGTTTAAAATGTGGCCAAATCAAGTTTATGTTCTCTTAAAAAAAGAAAAATTCTTAGAGAAATAATATATATTTTTTAAAAGATAAATTAAAAATTAATTAGGTAAGGCTAATCATGATAGTTCAAATAGCATTTATTTTATCAAAACAAGACCACATCTAAAATTTTTTTGAAGCAATAAAGTAAATAAGAATGAATAAAGATTAATTTTTATTTTTATAGCAAGTAAATTTACCTTAAAGTTGAAATAACTTAATATAACAAAATCAAAGCGATGTAAACGCTACAAGTAAGAAAATTAAGGGCTACATAGTAATAAAAAAGAATATTTAAATACATAACATTCATCAAGCTGAGCTAACAAAATTTTCATCATCTCATACATGATTTTGAATTACTAAGAATTAAAAATGTCAAAAAAGACAAGTATTATCAAATATTTTTGTTTAATATCAACTAAATATGTAATAAAGTTATAATGAACAAGATTGAAACAACATAATATAACAAAATAATTGTTATGTGAAAGTCACATAGTAATACATTTTGAGTTACATGTTAATATAACCAGAGTAAAGTGAAGAAGATGAAGAAATGAGATAAACTATACATCAACATTACATTCCATGATACGAAGGAGATCAAGTATAACATTCTTGAATAAAAATATAAAAATAAATATTTAATTGGGTAGTATTCAACTAAGCGAGTTTAAAAAAGTTTATTTCAACTTGAGCAAAACTCATTTTGAATTACCATAAATTATGAAAGTAAATAAATATTAAAAAATAATATTTTTAACAACTTTAAAATTGAATTTTTAATTTGATAGAACACATTATTAAAGGCCTGACATTATTTGTTGCGTCTATATTAGGTGATATTTGAAATTACTAAGAATTACAAAGGAAATTAGCATAGAAAATAAGAAATTATTTTTAAAGTTAACAAAATATATGTTAAGTGCGTATCGAGAAACTTTGAAGCAATGTTAAATTGTCGAATCAAAGTTATGTAAATATCACATAGAAAAAAATTACTATTACATAATAATCTTAAGAACACATATGGAAAAATTTAAAGTTATGAGAAAAATTGTACGACAAAGTCATATTCCAACAAACTTGAAAGATCAAGGGTAATGTCTTGTTTGGTCAAGTTAAATATGAATTTATATGTCTCATAAGACAATCCAAAACACTAGCAAATAAAACTTTTTAGAGACATAAAAATGTATATTGAGACCTAGAGCTCATTGAGACATGTTGAATGATGTTTATTCCTTCTCACTTAAACAATGATTGAATTATTCCAAACAACCAATGGAATCTAGCATAAATAATAATAAATTAGTATTTTTAATATTAGCTAATTTTATATTAAAGAGGTACATTTCAAAGCCAAAATAGCATAAATTGAGGCTATGTAATTTCACCAAATAAAACAAATCTAAAGGTGACATGACAGAAGATTTTGACTTACAAAATGACATAACGAAATCAACATAAATCAATTGGCAAAATGAGACATGTTGTATAGGAAAGATGCATTCAAAGATAGTAAAGGGATCCTATATAACATGCTCAATTATCTAATTAGGTGCAAATTGAAATGTCCCATAAATCATGGCAAAAAACCCTAAAAATTGAAGATTTTAAATTATAAAAATAACTATTTTATATGATAGATCCCACTAATGCGACACCAGTGATGTTTGTTTCACCTCTATCAGACCTTATTTAGAATTATAATTATCAATTTAAGTTAACAAAAGAAAATAAGAAATCATATTTTTTTTATAAATATATTCTAAAGTTACAATGATGTAAAATGAAGTAATTTAATATGTTCAAATTATTGACATGAGAAAAGAGTTAGAGTTACAAAGCAATTCAACTAAATCAAAATGAAAAATTTGAAGAAATAGGATAAGTTATACAAGAAAGTTTTATTTCAAAGTACCTAGAAGATCTAGTCTAACATGCATGGTGGTCAAATGTGGCAAAAACTATCATATCTCATAAAGCATGCCAAACAACCAAAAAAAATTTAAATATAAAAAATTAATATTTATTAAGATAATGTTTGAGGAGAAGACACCAACAACATTTGCTTTATTTCAATTGAGCCTACTTTGGAAATACAACAAATTCCTAATTTAAGTGAACATGAAAGCTAATAAAATAATAATTCAAGATTAAGTAACTATATATTATAATATAAATTTGGAAAATTGAAAAAATATAATATAGTCGAATCAATGTGATATAAAAATGATGTGAGAGGAGAATAAAATTTCCAAACTAATACAACAAAAATAAAAGAAAAACCATTAAAAAAAGAGATAAATTTACTACAAAGCTATATTTCAAACTACAACACACATCAAATGTGATAACAATCAAATGTGATATGAATCAAGGCATGTGATAAAATACTCTAAAACCATAAAAAAATAAAATGTTAAACTTTATAAAAGTACTAATTCAATTTGATTGAACTCTTCAAGATGAGCATAATAAGATTTATATCATCTCAATCAAAACCCATTTTGAGTTATAATGAATTATAAAATAAAATATAAAAAAATAAAAATAAATTATGATTTATATATTAAATTAAAATTTATAAAATTCAACTAGAATGAATTAAACCAACTCACATTTAGAATTATCAAAAATTTATTTTCTATTTAATAATTATATTTTAAATCTGAAATGGCATAATCTAAAACTATGTAATTAACCCAACTCAAAGCTATGTAAAGGTCACATGAGAGAAGACTAATAGTTACATAGTAAAAAATTTAAATAAATAAGGCAAATTGTTTGAGAATCTTGCATTCCATGATACTGAGGGGATCGAGTTCAATATCAATGATTATTTAATGGAACGAAATATCCCATAAACAATTGCAACAAAAAAAATTAAAATCTTTAGAAATATAAAAACAAATATTAAATTCAATAGAGTTTATCGATTTTTGTCCAAAAGCTTTTATTTTGTCTCCATCACACCTCATTTATAATTACTATGAATTAGTAAAGTAAATAAGCATATATTATAGAAAATTATTACATTAATATTAGTTAAATATATATTGAACGAATATAAGATAAATTAAAGAACTGTAATATAACAAAATCAATTTTATGAAAAGGTTGCACGAAAGTAGATTTAGAGTTACATAGTAGTATAACAACCTAAATTCAAAACATTTGAAGAAAATAGATAATTTTGATTATAAAATTACATTGCAATGAAATAAAGAGATCAAGTTTATGTTTGTCACCATGAAATCATGTTGGACTAGAAATGAGCTGTAAATAAGCATTTAGATGGTCCTCCTTTGGAATTGCTATAAATAAACAAAGTAAACAAGCAAAAATGATAACAAATTATCCTTTAAATATTAAATAAAAAATATAATAATTCTAAAATTAGAAAAATTTAAGTAATACAACATAGTCAAATTGAAATGATACAAATTACACATATGGGGAGAAATAGAGTTTCATAAAAATATAACTAACTGAAAGTAAATTATTGTAGAAACGAGATAAATCATATGAGAAATTTGCATTCCAAGATATTGAGGAAATCAAGTCAACACCATTGAAATTCAAATAAGGTTTTAATCAAAAAGCTTCCATAAACATACCAAAACATGAGAAAATTAAATATTTAAATAATTAAAAAATTAATATTTAATTGGATATTACTTATCTGTTAAGGACAAGCAAAATTTGCCTCATTTTTATTGAAGTTCATTTTGTGTTACACAAATTACAAAAATAAATAAGCATCAATAATAATAACTAGTTTATTAAAGCTCAAATAGTTACATAAGGTTATTTTTAACCTTCATTAAAAATCTCTAAAACCAAAATAAGATAAATTGTATCTTTGTAATATGAAAATATCAAAGAATTATAAAAGTTACACAAATAAGATTTAAATTTACGTAGTAATACAACCTAATCAATCCCAAAGATTTGAAAAAACATGATCAATTTTAAGAGAAACATGTCTTTTCATATAAAAGGATATTCATTATAACATCCTTGCTCATGATTACATGCATAAACAAAAATGTCTATCAAAATATGCTTAAAAACATACAAAATAAAATTCTAAAAATATTGAAATGAAATATTTAAATTTTAAGAGCTCATCGAGACATGACCAACAACAATTATTTTGCCTCGTTCAAACCTTATTTGGAATCCTAAAGAGTTACCAATGTAAATTGACAAAACAATAATAAATTGCTACCTTAATACAATAAAAATATATACTAAAGCCTATATGTAATAAATTGATAATATGTAATTTAACTAGATTAATGCATTTTAAAGTTGTCTTAAGAAAATATATCAAAATAAAAATTATAATATTCAAGAAATGAGATAAATTATGTGTGAATGTTTTTTTTCTAAACATAAAGGACATCCAATGTAAGTTCCTCCATCGCTAGATAAGTCATGATTGAAATACCTTACAAAATATTCTAAAAAATATAAATAAAATATTTCTAAAATATATACATGAACATTTATTGTGGCAGATCAAGTGTAGATGATGCCAATGATATTTGTTTTGCCTCCATCATGTCTTTCTTGAGTTATTACAAATTACAAAGTAAATAAAAATAAATAATAATAAAATTTTCTTATTATATTTGGTAAATATACACTAAAGTTCTCAATGAGATAATTTGAAGTAATTTAAGATAACAAATCAGAGCAATGTATAAGTAATAAAGGATGAGAATACTTTCATAATAATATGTCCAAATCAAAGGAAAACATTTGAAGAAATAAGAACATTTCTATGAAAAACTTGCTTTTATGATAGTAAGGAGCACAAGTGTAGCAACCTCAATCTTTAAACTATGTTGAAATCAATGTGTCATAAAGCATCCAAAAATAATCAAAAATGAAATGTGTAGAAAACATAAATCATTGATTAATTGGGTAGTGGTCAGTAGGACAAGTTCGACGACATTTGTTTCACCTTGATCAAATCCCTTTTCCAAATTAATGTAAATTATCTAATTAAAAAATAATAAATTATAATACATTATTTTTTAAATATTAAGTAAATTTATAGTAATGATAAAATGACATAAATTAATACAATGTAATATAACCAAATGAAAATAAGAGCAAGGTAAAAGGTGTAGAGTTTTGGTGTTTCATGGTAAAATATTTAAAAAATCTTTAAAAAAAATTATTTTAAATTATAAAAGTGAGTTTTATATGACAGATCTCACTAACATGAGCCAAGTGATTGTTTTATCTCAATCAGACATCATTTGGAGCTATTATTAGTTACCAACGTATCAACATAAACAACATTAAATTATACAAGAACATTGAAGGAAATGGGATAAATTATACAAGAAATTGTATTTCAAGAAACCAAAAAAAATGTACTATAACATGCATAATGGCCAAATATGCCACAAATCATCATATCACATAAAGCATAGAAAAGCCAGGAAAAACATTTCAAAATAAAAAACAAATATTTATTAGGATATTGTTGGACAAGACGACACTAATGAGATTTGCTTTGCATAAACTACACTTGGTATTGAAATACAATGAATTTCAAATTTGAATAAATATTTAAGTTAATGAAATATTTATTTAATATTAAATAACTATGTGTTATAATAAAAATTAGATAAATTAAAATGATATACTATAACTAATTCAATGTGATGTAAAAATGACATAAGGCTAGAATTAATTTTCCAAAGGTGTACGACAAAATCAAAGACAAAAAATTCAAAAAATGAAAAATTTTGCTAGAATGAACATCAAATTTGACAACATTGTCCATCAAATTGATATAAACAAAAATCTCTCAAAAAATACCCTAAAACAATAAAAAATAAAACATTTTACTCTACAAAAGTAATTATTTAATTTTATTAAACACATTAGGAAGAGCATAACAACATTTACATCTTCTCAACTAAAAACTATCTAGAGTTATTATGAATTATGAAATAAGATAGAAATAAATAATTATAAATTATAATTTAAATATTAATTTAATATATAATAGAGTTGATGTGGAATGAATTGAAGCAACCAAATATAACAAAATAAAAGAAAACTTCATGAAGAAATGAGATAAAGTTTCCTAGAAAGTTAAGATCCTTGATATTATGGACATCATATCTAATATTAAATATGACTAGAAATGTTTTATGAAAAGTTCTAAAATTAAAGAAAATAAAATATTTAAAAACTTGAAAAATAATATTTAATTTTATCAAGCATGTTAGGATGATTTAAATAATATTTATTTCATTTTAATTGATCTTATTTTAAATTAATACTAATTTCAAAACTTAGCATGCACAAATAATAATAAATTATTATTTTAATAAAATTTGAATAATTCTTAAATCTAAAATATGATAAATTGAGGTAATATAATACAACACAATAAAAGTAATGTTGTCAAATATTAGGATATTTAGAGTTGCAAAATAATATAACCAAATTAAAACAAAACATTTAAATAAAATGAAACAGATTATGTAAGAATTGTTTCTTCGAAGTCACTTACATGATTAGATGTAAAGTCATTGACCTTTAAATCATGCATGATTCAAAAAGTTTCATAAAGATTGCCAAACTAGGAAATAAAATATTTATTTTTATAAAATAAATATTTAAATGGATAGAGCATATAATGATGAGAAAAAACATATCTTCTTCATCACAATTTGACATCATTTAGAATTTTAACAAATTACAAAATTTTGAAAAGAAAATTAAAAAAAATTAATTTTAATATTAAGCATATATAAAAGCTAAAATGAATGACATAAATTGAAACAATATCATATACCTAAATAAAAGTCATAAAAGTGTAAAATGAGAAACCATATGAGAAAATCATGTTCAAAGATATTCAAGAGATTGAGTAAAACATTCTAAAACAACAAAAGAGATGAAAATTGAAATATCGTTTAAAGAATTTCAAAAGAACAAGAAAATAAAATATTTAAAAATATAAAAAGATTAATTAGATAAAAGCATTATAGATAAGTCCATTGATTTTTATTTCATAAAAGTCAATCATTGTTTAGATTAATATGAATAAACAAGTAAATAAGTATAATTAGTAATAAATTATTATTTTTATACTAATTTAATATATATTTATTTAAAAATGAGAAAAATTGACGGAATGCAATGCAACTAAATCAAGTTGAAGTAAAAGTCATAATGTAGTAGAATTAAAGCATAATGGTATGATAAAATAATCAAAGAAAAGAATTTCAATAAATAAGATAAATTATAAACAAAATTGTCCTTAAAGATGCTAAGGAGATTGAGTGTAACATACTTGATTACAAAATAAAGTTTGAATCACAATGCCTCCCAAAGTGTGCTAAAAGCCTAGTAAATGTTTTAAAAAAATGTAGAAATGTAATTTAAATTGTGAGAGAATGTCTATAAAAAGCCAATGATTTTTGTTTCAATTTGATCAAACCTTATTCAGAGTTACTACAAATCATAAAAGTAAATGAAAATAAAAAATAACAAGTAATTATTTTGTTTTAGAAACATATATTAATGCTTAAATATGATAAGATGAAATAATATAATATAACCAAATCAATGCTATTTAGATAAAACACAAGATAGATTTGAGTTACGTAGTAAGATAACAAAACAAATTTAAAAAATATAAAAAAAGGATATAAATTGAATGGAAATGATACATTCCAAGATACTATGGACATCAATTATGACATTCTAATTCACTAATTTAGATACAAATTGAAATGTCTTATAATGCATAAAAAACAATAAAAATTAATTATGTTAAAAAATACAAATAAATAAAAAATTATATAAAGCTCATCATGATGAGATTCATATTGTTTATTCCATCTCATTTAATAGCATTTAAAATTACTATGAATTATAAAGGTAAATAAGCACTAATAAAAATATATTTCAACTCTAACTTAAATTAAATATATGTTAGAGTAGAAATTAGATAAAATAAAACTATCTATTACACTTAAATTAAAGTGATGTAAAGAATAAGTGAAAAAAAATTTATTTACATAGCAAAAATTTATATAGAAGAAAATAATTTGAAAAAAGGATATAAATTTTATGAGAAACTTGCATGTGAAGATCATAAGGCCATACTGGGTAACATTCAAGTATATGAAAAGAGTAATTAATGGGGTAATATAGAAATATCTAATTAATTAGATAAAGCTTAATAACACAAGTCTAACATTATTTATTTCATGTTGATCCATAATCATTTTCGAATACTACAAATTATGAAAGTAATGAACCATAAATAAAAACGTTATAAATTTAATTTTAAGTAAATATATATTAAATTTCAATGAGGTGAATTTAAGCAATATACGACAAAAAAATCAAAGAGATGTGAAGTTTAAATTAAAGGAGAATTAGAAATGTGAAAAACCCCCATTGATAAGGATACTTATAATGTTAGTGTTGATGAACTTACATTTAAGCATAAGAAATTGATTAGGAATTACATTGGACTTAAAGTGAAATAAAACAAAAAAGAGCATCATGTTTACCTTTCACTTGGATCATATAATAAGTTGAAAGTTAGAAATGAATAGCTTCAAAGTGATTAACTTGTACATGTTATTAATTTAACTATTGTACAAAATAAATTTGATAAATTTCATACATTTTAAGCATTGGGAAATTAATGTGTTCATTCTTGGAAATGTTAAAATATTTCTTAAAGAAAAATAATAATTTTGGAAAAAAAAAGTTAAAAAAATAGTATTGACAAAAAAGGAGTTGATTGATTTGAAAAAAAAAATTTATTGTACATTCATGCGCTTTTGCTTATTGCTATTTAAATGTTCCATACATGCTCCATCATTTATTGAAATGAATAGAGGTAACAAATTTTTGAAAACAAATTCTAATCTTAGATCTCATTTGACTCAAAAATATAGATTGAAAAGTTGACATGTACATGAGAATGTTAATAGAAGTTATTATAGTTCATGTTTGCACAAACTTGCTTCATAATATAACTAAGTTTTAATAAAAAAATGCTAATTTACATACTTTTCATTTGTTGTTAAATCCAAAGTTGTTTGTGGTTATTATGATAGCTATGGGCATGTTTCATAAGATTTGTTAATTAAGAAATTCATCTATTTTTAAGTAAAACAAATAATAATGGATTCTTAGCAGAACATGTGCAAAAAATGCATTTGTAAAAGCACCCAAATCACATAGTACTACTATTAAACCCATGATAGTTTTGTTCAAAAATTTAAAATTTGAGTAGCTGTATTGTTGTTTCTCCATAATTAAGACCTATGAAGACAAGCCATGGCTTGTTAGTTTGCATGTGGCCCACATACAAAATGTGAGTGGTCCTTATTTTTAATATTAGTGATGTAATCTTCTTTGCAGCTTACTTAGATTTATTTAATATTTATTTAAGAAATTGTATAGATAATAATTTTGTGTGTAGGTTGAATATGGAGGATGATAGTGCCATGAGCAAGATATTTTTTATTTGCTATAATGAATAACAAGATAATGATGGTCTTATACTTTAACTATTTTTGTTGTTGAAATAAGCAATATCAATCTATTTGTGTGCCTTAAAAGTCAAGTAGACTTTGCCAAACTAATGATGAAATATAGGGAAAGTACATATGCTTTTTTGGAATGATGTAAGTTATGAGTTCTAGAGATAGAAATGGAAAGAATTTAACTTGGAGCTTAGTGTGATATATAATGTTCATATATGTAAAGCTCTTAGATGATTTGTTGAAAATTAAGGACACAACTAATGGTGTGTAAAACCATGAGATTTATTAAAAAATTAGAAGAATTTTGAGTAAGAGTTATTTAATTATTCCATCTTGTCAATGAATTTTGAAATGTAGTATTGCTTGCAATAATATAAGATTCTTTTTATTGAAAGTAACATATTTGAACCATTCATAATATTATGTTATTTTTAGGTATGATTAACCATTTTGAATGATTACAAAAGGTGATAATCTGTGTTAGAAATTAAAGGAGCACAAGCCAAATTTTTGGGGGAGCTAGCGAGTTTTGTAATTAAATATGCCCTTAGTGTTTCTTCATGAAAACATTCAATAATTCGGCTTAAATAAATAATTTCCTTGGATAAAGACTAGAATGTTCTTTAATGTTTTTAGAGATATATATCGTTATTAGTCCATATCGTTGTGCTGAAGTTGATATTAAGTTATATAAGTGAATTATCTTAGTCTTTTATTATTATTATTGATAACAAGTGGTTTGATATTTAAGAATCATGTGTAGTTCTTAGAATTTATACAGATGCATATCCATGGTTCTTCTATATATCCTTTTTCCTCTTTGAACTTAAGTGGGGGAGAAGTCCATGTAAGCATCTTTAATCTTATGACCTTGTTTCATGTTGAGTTTTTATAAGAATTATCAAAAAATAAATAAACTGAACAACAAAGTTCAAAATCATCTTTGTTATTAAAGTAAAAATGGATAGAATGAGTAATAATAAATTTGTATTGATATAATTGTAGCCTTGGTTTCTTAAAGAAAAATTATGCACAAATATTATCATTATGTAGACCCTTGTTTGAATATTTTACTATTATTCTATCCTTTTTTGCATAGTAGAGTGGTGGAAAGACATGTATGAAATAAAAAAGTTCATTGCATCCAAAATTTGTAAAATAATTTTATTAATTTCATATATTTAGGGGGGAGTAATAATGTAAGAGGTGCACATGTATGCTTGCTTTTATTATATCTTGTAAACTCACTATTTTGACATTGGCTTTGCCATCATCGAATGGGAGACATTATTATACCATTAGTCATGGCACCACTTATTTAACAATAACAAATTCATTGTGTTAGCTTCTATAATTTGATTAACTAATTGGACAGTTTTGACTAGATCTCTTCTGGAGAAATCAAAAAATCAAACCATGCAAACTAGTGTTGGTGGCCATGCTCTAGGTATAGCTTACATGGCACATGAAGGTAACATTGACCAAACTTTTTGTGGAGTAACTAACCATTAGGAGTTAATCTCTAAGACATCTACTTGATTGTTAGTTTATCTTTCAACTTGTTCATATCTAGCACAACTAGGTTTCACAACATCATTTATTCACATACATTATTATTTTTGTAGTTATAAAAATATTTTGTTATTTTAATAGCTATAAAAAAGTTTTAAAAGTCATTAAATAATAGTAAATATATACAAGATGGTTTTAGAAAAGAAACAAAATCTCATCCTAGCAACTCAAACCATGGCAAGCCCAAATGTTGTGCCAAGTGGCCTAATGTGTTCAGAAATGGAACTCAGAAGCCTTTGGATGGGAGACTAGGTGAATCGAGTATGATCAAGTATAAGTACCAGTTATGCCCTTAGCAGCTGGTGTTAAATCAATTTAGAAAATAATTTTTTGACCATTTTAGACATAATAAGTCAGGTTTAACTCATAATATGGCATGTTATTTGATCCAGTTAGGATGAACCTATATACAATGCACAAGTGACTTGAGTCGTGACCTCTCAAGAGCACCAAGGGAGAAACCAACCCCTTTCACTTGACTTATATGTTGAGAGAAAGTATTATAAATGCAAAACATCATATACAAGCTTTTGGTACAGGACTAAAAATTAGTCTTGTGTGATTCTCAAGTGTAGCAAACCAATGCCTCTTGATCACATGTTTTAATGATGAAATGACAAGATAATATTTGCTTTTGTAAATAGTAGATTTCATCTAACTATTCATATAACTAGCCTGATCAAGTGGATGAGATTAGTGTTGTCAACTTGGAATATAATTTTCATCTTATCAACCATCCATAAAACCTATTCAAATGATTGAGATCTTCTCCATGTTAGTGAACAATGCTAATTGTCTAGCTAGCCATCCATAAAGCTTAACTATAGTGCTAAGATAATCTCAGCATTTATGAAAAATGATTTCACACATCAAGATTAGAAATGGGCCATTTATTCAATATTCTGATCAAGTGATTATTGTTTTGTCTACCTAGATGGAACAGTGGTCATTATTTTTTCCTATAATCAATATTCTAAAAAGTAGTTTATGTTTTTTTATATCTTTGAAATGTTAATGTCTATCTCTTTGACTTTTCTTGCCACTAACAAAATTTTATTTTAATCTGAAATATTCTAATGTAAATAGAGCAGCTATAGATGTTAAAGAATAGATGATTTTACCTTACTAAATGAATTGTCATTTGTTAGAAGAAGCACAAACCATTTCATTCCAATTTCATTGTCAATGTTTGACCTATGTTTGTGACTAACTTTTTTTCTTTAATACTCCAACATTCTCTTTGATTGCAAATCTCACTAGTGACTTCTTTACAATTAATTATCTATTTTCTTATTCTTTTTTATTTTTTTAAAAGATCATGCTAATGCAACACCTTTGATTAGTATCTTGGATTTAATATTTCAAAATTATACCTTTTAGGTTGTTTCAAACTTTATAATATTTGCACTCACATTTTAACATCATAATCTATAAAACAATGACATATGCTTTTTGATTTAGTAGTGAAACTTTGTGATTAATTATTACTTAATATTTTGTCTTAGCATATTTAGCTTTTATAATTAAAATTACATTGGCCAAAGCATAGCAATTGTTTCAAAAAAGGTCTGGTTTGTGAAGTATTCTTATCGTATATGGTGAAAGACAGTAGTTTTTATAGTGGAATCTTAGTTGGGTTGACTCGAGCTGCAAGTATGCATAGGTTAGGAAGAATTGCTTAAAAATCCTGAATCATTTTTATTTTTGTTCTTATATTGTTTTATTTAATAATATTTATTTAAAAACATATGTGAAAGAAATTTTCAAAATTGTATTTGTTAAATATATAATATTTTAATAAATATATTTTAAAATAATTAAATTTCTATTTTTTTACAATTTTTATTTGAAAGAATTTTTAAATCAATGAGTTTATCATTACAAAATTTACATCAAAGAAAAGTCTTCCAAAATAGAAAAATGGAAAAAAAAGCATACTTTTCCACTCTCTTGTGCATTAGCCCGGCACAAATACTTAAGAACACGTTATAGAATATATAATAAATCATAATCTTTCTTTTCATATGTAGTGTGATTAAATCACTTGGTCATGATGAAATCTATGACATAGTTTACCAAGTCATAATTTTTAGTTAAAACAAGTATGATGTTATAGAGAATCAAAATCAAATCATCCCTTAGCTAATCAAGATTCCATTCATGAGTCTATCCTCAAATTCCTTTGGAAAAAGCTAATGAATTAAAGCATTTGTTCATTGTAAAGTCCTCAATTTTTAATCCTAAATATGACACTGAATTAACTTCCCAACGATAAGGTTCATCATATATCATATACTTCACAAAAGAGTTTGGCTTCATCTTCATCATGGTTGTTAGGCCTTCTACACTTACTCTTGATAGCTATGTTTTGTCCTCTACATCACAATTATGGCTGTTCAAAATTTGGATATTTTTTCTTAAGTCCATCAAAAGCCACTTCTTGATCATTTATATAACTCGTAGAGCTTAATTGTAATGGATATGCTATCTAAGAACTTCGATTAAGATATAACTTAAATGATTTAAGTCATAAATAAATTATTGGCTCTTCGAACATAACTTTAGCAAATCAAATACATTACATGGCTAAGGATATACATGTTCTAATGCTACACTTACATCTTGACCATTTAAATATTAAAATTTATTTTGAAATGTTATACTTTGCTTATAATTATATCAAGCCTTACAAATTGAAAAATATTAGTACTTTTAGTAACTTACCATGGTTTCTAATTTTGAATAAGCAATTATAAAGAAAAGGCATACCTTACATCAACTGAGGAAATACATCACAAAAAGCTACAAAATAGCTAACTATGGGGGTGTAACATTACCCCTTAATTGGAAAAAAATCATAAGAATCTAAGGAATAGCATTGGCCATTTACAATGTACACACTATTTAAGTCCTAAGAAATCACTCTTTCTTTTAGACTACTCAATTGCACTCTAGCATAGGTAATCGCTTATTTTTATGCTATCAAGTATAATGCTCTCTTGCGCTTATTGGACACTCCTAAGAAGATTCAACCTACTACAATTGAAAATTACATAATAGTTATGCACTTAGTTTTTGAAATAACTCTAGAAATTAATGACATGGAAGACTTCATTAATAATTACAAAATATTATAACAACTAAAGCTAGTATGTTGTTGACGCAATCCTCTTTAGAACTTTTTGTGATTTAATATCCTGATGTCAAACTTTGATGCATTTCCAAAGTCAAACTATCTACTTATTGAATGAAGCTTAAGGAATACCTAATCAGCATTAAAAAATATGACTAATCAATGCTTTCCATTAAAGTATTTCATTTATAGTGCTAAACCACTCACAACCTCTTCTCTAGTCATAAATGCTTCTTAATAGACTCCTCGATAACATTTTTTTAAGATCACCATTCCTAAATGCAAACGTAATTTACAATGTCACCAATGTAATGCATCATATGGTTCCATTTCTATTATCAATTGATAGTTATTATGGCAAACAAATTCAATGAATGCTAGCCCTTGGTAGAAATTTATGGAATATGATCACATACATAGCTTAAATGGTCCTTTGTATTCTATATCATCCTTTCAAACAAATCATTCATTTAAGGAGAATATGTTCTACTAAATTAGAGAGTTATACTGAGAGTTTGCTGCAAATGATGTAAGAAATTTGTGGACGATTTCATGTATCTATCAAAAAGATCATTAAAGGAAATTCAAATAATCTAACAATCCACTGCACATATTTTCTACCAATCTACTTATTGAATCCTTCTTCCTCGAAACTTGACAACATGTTCATTTTGTTTAATAATACATAGTCACAAAAATCACATCAAAGCATTTCTAGTCGTTAGAAAACACTATACAAGGCCCTTTGTGATACCATCACATTTACTTTTAAGTATTACCAAGTTATAAAGGTAACCACTAGGCATTTGATGTTTTTCTTTACTAATCCATAAATCATGCAATTTGAAATATAATAGACTACATGCATCTTTCAACCTCTCTACAAAATGTTGGTGCTATTATTCTATAATGTCCTTTTTTGACCTAGGTGAACAGCTAACCAATTATCAAATGCCTTCCTTAATAGTCTCTCTAAACTACTAGTGATATGGAATACAAATCCTATTTTGTTCAATCAAGGCAATGCCTGTTAATGCAAATTTCTTACAATAATTGCATTAAAGTTTGACAATCTCTCTATATGACACGAGTGTCCCCACTAAAGAATCCTAAACAAATTTATCCAATTAACATGTATTTGAAGAGTAGTAAGTAGAGCCATTAAGGACTATGCTACCAACTATGATTAAACTAAAAAAAAACAATAACAAGATCTTTCCTCAACAAGTTCTTTATTTTCCCTAGAAGCAGTTCATGTTTAAGCAAAAAATTTAATGAGCTCAAACAAATTTCATTGACAACAAATCAAGCTCCTTGCATAAGAAAATAAACTTAAGGCATTTATCATCATTATGGAGCTCAATGGGCACCTGAAACAAGAATTGTTTCTAAATGTTTAGGTTAAGCACTACAAGTAGCAACTGTAGGTCATGTGTTGCATAATTTAGTTCATGCATGAATAACTAACTGATGTTGTTGGCTATTACCCGACATTTCTACTTATGAAATACACCAAAACAAATTTGAGATGTATTGGTAAAAACCTTGAAAGGCCAATCCTACATGTGGTTAAGCTCATATAACCTTTGCTCACATTGCTCTAATAGAGAGGAAGCTACACCAACTTTATTATTTGAGAAACATATGCGCTTTTAACTCTAGAATTTAAATAAAAACCTACTATACTATTGTAAAACACCCAAGGAAAAAAGGATCTTTGTCATTATAACCCTTCTTTTCTACACATTAATAGCGTGAACCATACTAGGTTCAATTGAAACTTTCTTGGTATTTATAAGATGACCAAGGAGAGCTAGTAGTTCTAACACAAAGTACCACTTAGAATAGTTTTAATATAGCCACTTTCTTCTAAGAAACTCCAAAGTAGTCTAAAGATGTCGTATATGCTAAGCTACACTCCAACAATACCAAAAATCTAATCAATAAAAAACTATGATAAAAAAGTAAAGGTATGGCTAGAAAGTGATGTTCAAGAGATTCATAAATATTATGGCTATGATATCATAATGTCTATATCATATATGCAATATTCTAGGACATATCCTCTTTTTAATTTTTGTCTAAAGATATCTTGATCAAAGATATATCTTGAAGAAGATTGTAGGACCTTGAAGATGATCTAACTATTCGTCAATTTTAGGAAAGGATATCATTTTTAGTCTATCACTATTTTAAGAACTTAATTGTTCACACATATATGTAGAATTCCATCTTTCTTTTTAAAAAGTGGTGCCAAAAGCAGATGCATTGGATCTAATGGACCATATCTTTTTGTTCTGTTACAATTAAACCATTGTTCATATAATTCTATTATGGCCATCAAATATTATTCTTTAACAATAAAGTAACTCTTAGTTCAAGGTTGATGTCAAACACAACTTTGTCCTCTAACAATAAATCCTAACAATTCATTCTAACAATTATGCATAATCAATGTGTTCAACATGTTGAGGTCCCATTCCATGAAACTACTTTTCTTATCCACATAAAAAAATTCTATATACCAAATGAAAGTATAAAATATTAATGGAATAGGAATCTATCATTTTATTACAAAGAGGTTTGAGTTCCTCACTGAATAGCTCACAATTGTGCTTCTCTAATTGCATAAGATTTCTCGAATGACATGTCAAGTAGGTGAATTTGTAATGTATGCCAATATCTTCTACCTCTCACAGAGTTATGTAACCACTCTTTGAGTCTTAGCATTGGTGTTCTTTAAAACATAAAACATGTAAAGAACATGGGATAAATAATCATATTTCATTATTGAGACAATAACACCCATAAATACTCATCTATTTATTCCTATAAAGGCCTCAAACAACAATTCCAGTCTAGGCTTTGATTTCATTTATTCAACCTTAGCCACAACTAGTTGTACTATTTTGAGGTATAAATATACATTAGCATTAACCACCAAAGTATCTTTTCATAGCTCTATGAATCCTCTTCATCCTTTATTGATGAAAAACCATACCAACGTCACATAATTTTGTTGAAAAAAATTATTTAAAAAACATCACAATATAATACAATTCCAAGATGGATTATCCTGACCTTAATTGTCTTGAAATTAACATTCATAGGAAAACATCTATAATAACTTGTAAACATAGTCTTTTCTAAACAACTTAATGTTTAGAATGGGAGTAGAGATCTTCCAATCCAATCAACGTGCATAATGTCTCACAATAAATGAACACAATCTTCTGACTAGTTGGTCATGCAACTAGTTTATAAACTTGTTAACCCTAACCTAAGAGTTCTTAATGGTAAGCATTAATCAGTATATTTTTCTTACAAACAACCTACAAAAAACTACATAGCATCAACTTAAAATCTACATGCCAAACATGAAGCCTAAATCAATGCAGTTGATGTATAATAACATCTAATAAATGTTAAACATAGTTTAGGCTGAAAAAGACTTACAATGTCACTTATGTCAGTAGAACCTGACCTTACATATTAAAAATATTACAAAATGAGTTATTGGTAGCCATGATTATAAAAATCAACTAATCAACTTACTTAACTTTGTCTTCAAGGTGCATACCTTATTATTTGGCCAAATATGGTATGGTAAAGGGTGAGATAGAAAGCACAATAAGGAATCCTAAAGGTATGCTGTAAAAAATAAGAAATTTTCAAATGTACATAACTAATTGGCATATAATGAAATATTACAAGGTTGTATGTAAAGTTATCTGTTGTATCACAATTATCTGCATTAGCTTACAAGGTTGAGACTAACATAACTAAGATGCCTAATAATAAAAATACACTTCTTGAGCAACACCGAGAATCTAAGCTCATCATAAAAATATAAGGGCATTTGTAATCCCAAGAATAACAAGATTGAGCAATGCAATTGTTCTTGCATCTAACATCTTGTTAATAGCCTTACAAACAACTATCACATAAATAAGAACATCCATAATCTTCTGAGTGCACAAATGAAAGTTTTTGCACGTTCATAGTCCTTTAGTATGTCCTAAATATTGCGCTCATCCAATGTTCTTTGTGATTTCCTAAATAATTTAGTGCTTCATTGTGCTTTAGAAGTCTGAGTTCTCCATTACCCTAATTTACAATATTATGCTCCCAAACTGTAAGAGCAATATATAATGCCCATTAAGATTTTCTTATCTTGGTCCTTGATTCTGTTGTTATAATGGGTCTATTCAACTTTGGACACCAATCTAGGTAGCACATTCTTTTTCTTTAAGGTTGCTAAAAGCTTCTTTTCTTTAGCTTTAATATATTAAAGTCTGTGCTACATAACCCAAACTTAACTTAGTTCTCAAATAAACATATTTAGAATATAACTATGTCTTTGGCCTACTCATCCACCACTTTAAATTTTATTGGTTTTTCAAACAAAAACCCACTTATCTAAGGTATCTAGTGATTCTTGTAAACTTTTACTTACCTATCTAGGCATTTAATTATTTACTTAAAACCGTAATCATCATATCTATTGTCATCTAAAAGGTCGTTTTAACCAACAAATAGTTATTATCGATACCCTAAAGTTTTCTTAGAACCTAGTTGCACTTTTCAAGTACCTAATAACTCTTTTAAAATATACATTCCTTAATTTTGAATACCATAGCTTACTAGATTCATCATGTAATTTTAGCCTATGTCTCTAACTAGTCTATCAACCTCTCACTAATTCTCTTTAACCTTTTATAGGAATCCATTTGTACATTTTCTTTAAGCTCAAGGAATTATCCATTAAGTTCAATATATATGCTAAATTTACTCTTTAGTTATCATCAAATCCATTCCTCATAAGGTTTATATGGGTCACATTGATGATTCGCCTTACACATTTGGCCAACCCATGGAAATACACTCTTCTAATGATTTCTCTAGGTCACTCTAAACCTTATATCACTATTTAAGGTTTTTATCTTTTTGACTAAGGGCATTGAAATGAAAACTCATGGTCATATAATTATCCTATTTAAGATCTACACCTTTCTTCAAGCAATATACAATTGTTCTCCTAACCCTAAACACCATCTACAATCAAACTAAATAGTGTTATAAGTGAATGTTCTTAAGGGCTCACCAACTACTATAAATCCATGTCCCTAACCATAATTGCTACGTTAAGGTTCACACAAAATAAAATCATTAAGAATAAAATAAACAATAAACTAAGATTATCATCGTTCTCATCAATGTTATACCCAAGAGTTTCCCTCTCTTTCTAAGGCAACCAGTGGCTATAAAAAAATTTAAACTTAAATTTTTTTTATTTTTATGAATTAAAATTTCACGTGTCCTTAGCCTTTTTTGATAATGTTACCTAACAACTTGCTAAATTCAACATAGTTGTCATCATCAAGGCATGGTGCACTCATGATATGGCATTAACTACAACATCCTTGGAAAATCACAATGTTTCTACATCCAGTTTGTTTCCAATTTTCTGTGATAAAGTCCAAGAAATTTTTTAAGAGTTATCTATCTAACTATAGTACAAAAATTATTATAGTATGAAACTAGTCATATTGAAGGACAACTACATAACATCCTAAGATAAGGCTTTATTGCATCACACAAATTTTTACAATGTTGAGCTAAATTAAGTTTTTAAGAATTATTTTCTCAAGATACTATTTAATTTTATAAAAATTTTGGTTGTCATGGAATAGAATTTTGTAAAGAAAGTTATAAAATCTAATGTAGATCATTGTTTAAATTCTTTAAGTAACTTAATTTAAAATTGAAAACATGACAAAATATGATATACATCCTTCATATACTTTCAAATCTATAAAGTTTCTTTCGTATTCTATTTGAAAGTTAATGCTAGTTGTCATTAGATATTTATTTGTGAGCTTTTCGATATCCAAGTCATTTTAGTAGTTCATTGATTCATTATTATTATACTTTTATTAAAGTCCAAAAAAGATATCATTTCTGTTGAATAATTGGTACACTTTTTTTACTTATTAGGTGGAAATAGAACAACTTTGTTCTTATGCTAATAATTTTCCTCTAAGTGTTTCATATCAAGTATTCAAAAATTATCAATAAAAGAGTTGAAGAGTTAGACCTAACTCATTAGTTTTAGTGGCATGTTCTTGTATGAATGAATCAAGTACCAAGAAACAAGCTTTTTTACACTTCGAGATGTTACTTTTTAGAGTAATGTCTATAAGGATTTAGAATGTATCATATTGTAGGATACACTCAATTGAAATTATTTTCTTACTTGACTCAATGACCAACGATTTTATAGTTGAACTTCTTAATTTCATGGAATGTTGTTATCTTATAAAATATATCTCATTTTGAGAAAGTTTTCACTATCACTGGGCTTTATTATTCAAAACTGTAACTTTTTTCTCACATGACCATTACATCACTTTAGTTTTATTTTCTTGCATTACTTCAATTTGTCTCACTTAAACTTTACTTAATAACAAATTAATAATTTTTTTTATTTGTGATTATTTTCTTAGTTAATTCTTACTAATTCCATGTTCGACATTATAAAGACAAAATAAATGTGGATAAAACCATCTTGATGAGATCAAACTTATTAGAAAAGTATTTATTTTTAAATATATTATTTTGAAGACTTTTAGAATGTTTTAATGCTCATTTTAGAATGCTACTTTCCAACATAATTTATAACATTTCTTCAACTAATTTTTTCTTTGAATCACTTTTATTACATTGTTTAAATTTAACATAATTAATTTTTAGTATTAATTTATTAATATTAATTAAATAGTTTATTTTATTTATATTTTTTTGTTTTATAATTCATAGTAATTCCAAAACAGGTCTCACTGAGATCAAACAAATGCTTGACTTATCCTAATGAGAAACATCCGATAAAAAATTAATTTTTATATTTTCTAAAGTTTTATTCTTTTAAATTTTTGAATGCTTTATGTGACAATTCTATTTGTTTCTTATTTCATGAATAATGGCATCAAAACTCAACCTCCTTGTTTCTTAGAATGCAACTTTCCAATACAAATTATCTAATTTTCTCAAATTCATTTCTTTATTTTGTTTATAATGAATTTGTGATTCCAATTTTGTGTGAACTTTGCATCATTTTGATTTGGTTTTATTGCATTCCTCAAAGTTATCTCACTTCAACTTTATTTCACATCATTAATATATTAAAAATTATTTTTTTAATATTTATTCTATTTTAATTTGTTATTTGTAGCATTACCAAATATAGTTCCATGGAGATTGGACAAATGTCATTGGACCCATCAAGACCAGAACTATGCAATGAATTATTTATTTATGTATCATTAAATAGTTTGTTACAAAGAGGTTTTGGAATGCTAGTTTGATGTGTAATTTATCTTGTTTTTTCAAAAGTTTTTTCTTTCACTAGTTTATATTAGTATGCAAGTCTAAATCTCTTTTAATGTGACCATTAATTGTTTTAATATTATTATCTTATTTTATTCAAATTTATCTTATTTTAGCTTTAATATATGTTTACTTAATATTAAAAAATAATTTATTATAATTTATTCTTATTTAATTATATAATCAGTAATAATTCTAAATAAATTTCACTCAAGACAAAACATCCATGATTGCACTCATTTTGATATGTTTTATTAAATTATATATGCCATTTTAGATTTTTATTACTTTTTCAATCTCTATGGTTTTTGCATGTTTTACTAGACATCTTAATTCGTATCTGATTCGATTGTCAACCTTTTTAGACATGATCTCTTTTTAATTTGGTTATATATGACTATGGAAATCCACTATCATCTCATATGACCTCTACAATATTTTAATTTGGAAATATTACATTGCATCAATTTACCTCATTTTAGCTTTATTATATGTCAACTTAACAATTGTTATTATTTATAGTATTTACTTTATAGTTTAATATTGATTAAAAAACATTTCTAGTCTAGACCAAAATATTCATTTTCATAATTTTGAATATTTTTTTAGAATTTTTGTTTATTTCATGAGATATTTTTATTCCTACCTTGTCTTATAATTGAGGATATTACTCACGATATTATTCGTATATTATAGTGTAACTTTGTCATAAAATTTATGTTCTTTTTAAAATATTTTGCTTTGATTTCATTATATTATTATCAAAATCTTGTTATCCTCTCATATGACCGATAGGTCGCTTTGATTTGGTTATATTGCATTGCTTCAAATTATATTATTGTTAATTTAATTTATATTTACAAAAACATTAAAGTAATATTTTATTGTGACTTTAATTATTTACTTTCTAATTCTTAATAATTCAAAATGTGGTTTGATAGAGGAATAACAAATGGCATCGAATGCACTTAAATGAGCTCCATCTAATTAAGTATTAATTTTTATTATTTTAAATATCATGTTTTTTGAGGTTTTTACATATTTTGTTAGAAGTTTAGGATTCATATCTATTATCATAATCAAAGATGTTATTGTCAACCTTTTAAGTACCTTCAATTGAAACTTTTCCTTATAAATCATCTTATTTTTTAAAAAATATTTTCATTATTTTGTTTATACTTCTATGTAAACCTATATCCATTCTCATGTGTCAATTATTTTTTTTAATTTGTGTAATATTGTATTATTTTATTTCATTTCCTTTTATTTTTATTATTTATTTAGTTAATATTAAAATAATGTTTTAGTTTTATTTGTAGTTTTTTACTTTGGTAATTCATTATAATTTTAAACAAAATTTGATCAAGTTAAAAAAAATGTCGCTAGATTGATCTAGATGAGCCCCATCCAATCAAATAACTATTTCTTTATTTTTTTAAAATTATTTTTTTCTTGTTGTCAAGCTTGCTTTATGAGACATTCATTTTGTGGTTTTTATTATTATTCATCTTACATTCCAATTAATTAATTTCTTCAAAGGAAACATTCTTTTAAAACATGTTGCATTTTTTTAATTATTTCCTATTGAATTTGTTTTGCATAGATGCAACTCTAAATCTACTCATAAGTGACTTTTATATTGTTTTTGTTTGGCAATGTAAAATTATTTTAATTTATCTTATTTAAGTTTTCCTTATTTTTTATTTAATTGAAATAATAGATCATTATTTTATATGCTTAGTTACTTTGGAAATAAGTAATAATAGAAAAGTAGGTCAGATCAAGATGAAAAAAATGTTGTAATATTCTAACTCAAAATCTCTATATAATTAAATGTTCAAATTTTATATTTTAAATATTTTTATTTCTTATAATTTTGAAACTTTTTATGAAACATGTTGATTCATTCATGAATTGACACTTTTTATGAAACATCGTGGATTCAAACATTTTATGATACTTTTTTATTTATATATACATGTATTCATATTTTATTTTTATGTGTTTTTCATGCTTTATAAGATATTTAGATTTTTACTTGATTAGATGATTGAGAATGTTAGATTTAGTCTCCTTAGTGCACTAGAATGCCTCAAAAAATTAATCTAATTCATAAAAATGTTTCACTTATATGGTGTATATTGCTATAAAATTTTAATTCTCCTCTCTTGTGACCATCTCCTCATTTTTTTAGTTTAGTTATATTACAAATCTTTCGGTCATCTCATTTTAGTTTTGTTACCTATTTACTTAAAATTAAAAATTAGAAATTTAATATTATTAATTTTTATTTACATTAGTAAATCATAATAATTTCATAAGATATCAATTAGAGATGAAACAAGTGTCTTTGGACTCATTCGGTTGAGCTTTGCCAAATTAAATAGAAATAGAAATATTTTTTAAAATCTCTTTTTTATCGATTTTATAAACTTTATGAGATATTTTATTTTTTTTTTCTTATTTCACAACCAACACCTAATCTAATTATTACCTTATAATGAAATTTTTTCAAACCAATTTTCTAATTTCATCAAATTGTTTTGCATTGATTTGGTTATATTATAATAAGACAATAGTTCTCCTCTTTACTAACCAATACATCACATTAATTTTTTTATATTACACTAATTTAATTAATCTATTTTTTAAAAAAAAATTCATTTATTATTAAACTAATAATTTAATATTTATTTATGATTATTTTTTTTAAATCACATACCGAAATTTGGCCTACTGAAGATGAAGCAAACCACATTTGACTCATTTTAAAGTGATCTTTTCAATTAAATATTTGATTTTTATTTTAAAATACTTTATTTTTTATGGTTTTGGCATGATTTTCAAGAATTTTCTTTCATTCTAAATTTGATTATCAAGGGACTTACACTTGACCTTCTTAAGATATTGGAATGATGCTTTCTTATATAATTTATATCATTTTATCAAATGTGTTCCTATATTTTGTTATATTACTACATAACTCTAAATCTCCACTCAAGTGTTCTACACATCACTTTGACTTTACCATATCATATTACTTTGACTTATCTCATTTCAAATTTTTATCAACTTTTTTGACATTTAAGAAAGAATTTCTTTTTTATTAGTGGTTATTTACTTTTATAATTGTTGGTTTTTGTAAATAAGGTTTCATTGAAATGAAACAAAATTTCATTCGACTAGCCTATTTGAGCTCTATCTAATTATGTATTCAATTTTATGTTTTTTTTAATATTTTAGTTTTTATGATTTTTGGCATCCTTTATTAGCCTTGCTGATTCCTAACCTATCTATTTATCAAGCATGTTATATTCAATATCCATAGTATCATGGTATGCACATTTCCCAAAAAATTATTTCATTTCTTCAAATTTTTTTCTTATTTTTTTCCTAAATTGCTATATAACTTTACAAGGATGTTTTATATCTAGATGATTTAATGAGCAACAAAGTTGTAGTCAATTTTCTTAATTTCTTGGAATACTGTTAGCTTATAAAATTTATCTCCCTTTGCTATTGTTTTCACTTTGATTTATTCATGTTGCTAGAAACTTTAACTTTTTTTTTCTCTTCTGACCATTACATTGCTTTAGTTTGGTTTTCTTACATTTCTTAAATTTATGTCATTTAAGCAATAAAACACTTTTAATGAGTAATAAAGTAATAATTTACAGTTATTTATTATTTATTTCCTTTGGTAATTCGTAGTAATTTAAAATAAGGTACGATAGAGGAAAAGTAAATGTTGGTGAAATCATCTGAATGTGCTCAAACTAATTAAAAGTTAGTTTATTATGTTTAAATATGTTGCCTTAAAGAGTTTTAGAATTCTTTCATTGGAATTTGGAATCATACATGATTTGATGATTGAGAATATTATAATCAATCTAAAAAGTATCATTAAATTTAAATTTCTAATATAATTTATCGCATTTCTTCAATTTGTCTTTTTGAGTTACTTTTATTAAACAATTTCGATTTATGACATATATTCCTTAATATATATTTAATTAATATTAATGCAATAATTTATTTTATTTATGGCTATTTTATTTGGTAGTTGACAATAATTCTAAACGGGGCTTCATTGAGATGAAACAATTGTAGTTCGACACATCCCAATGATCAATAAACCATAAAAAGCTATTTTTATATATTTAAATTTTATGTTACTTTGTAATTTTGCATGCTTTATGTGACAATTCCATTTGTTCCTTATTTAAAGATCGATGGCATCAAACTTAGTCTACTTTGTTCTTAGAATGCAAATTTTCAATACCATTTATCTAATTTGTTCAAATTCCTTTCTTTGATTTGGTTATACTATAACGAATTTGTAATTCAAAGTTTTTGTGAACTTTAAATCACTCTGATTAGGTTTATTACATTGCTTCAATTTATCTAATTTCAACATTAATTTATACTTCTATTTTTTTAGAATAATATTTTTATATTATTTATTTTAATTTAATATTTTAGTTTATAGTAATTCAAAATATTGTTTCATGGACATGGAACAATTGTTATTGGACTCATCTATATGAGCACTATCCAATTAATTATTTTTTAACATATTTTAAATATTCATTACAAAGGGTTTTGGCATTATTTACAAGAGATTTTAATTCGTTACATATTTGATCAATGAGGACATTATACATATCTTTAGATCTTTTAAAGCGACATTGTTATATAATTTATCACATTAATTTAAATTTTTCTCTTTCTTTTAATCATATTGTTATGAAACTCTAAATAATATCCTATGTGACCTTCACATCAATTTTAATTTAATTATAAATTTTTTTTAACATATTAAATTTATGTTTAACATAAATTTACATAATATTTGACATTTTGTAATTATTTATTCTTTTTACATTGTAATTGGTAGTTACTTCAACTAAGATATGATAAAGATGAAGAAAATATCACACAACTAGTATTTATGAGCTATTTACAATGAAAAATTCAATTTAGCCTTTTAAATATTTCCTTGAAATGATTTTTGCATGCCTTACAAGGTTTTCTAATTTATTGTTGATTTCACAATCGAGGACATTACACTCAATCACTTTTGTATAACATAATATTTTAGTTTTTCTCATTTCAATATTAATATATATTTACTTAATACAAAAAGAATAATTTATTATTATTTATGCCTATTTAATTTTATTTTTCACATATTCCAAACAATGTATGATCGAGATGAAAGAAAAAAATTCAACACTTCTCAAGGAGCTCTATCTATTTAAATATATATATATACATATATATATATATACAATTTATTTTTATGTGTTTTGGCATGCTTTATAACATATTTCAATTGGCACTTGATTAGATAATTAAAGAAGTCGTCTTCATTCGCCTAAATATCTTGCAAGGCCTCATAGTAAATATCTAATTTCTAAAATATTTTTCTTCAATTGAATATATCACTATAAATATATAATTATCCTCTTCTATCACCTGGACATCATTTTTGTTTAGTTATATTGAAAATCTTCTAGTAATCTCATTTTATTTTATTATTTATTTGCTAAATATTAAAAATTATAATTTCTTGTTATTTATTTTAATCTATTTTAGTAAATAATTGTAACTCAAAAATATGCCCATTAGAAATGAAACAAATATCATTGAACTCATCTAATTGAGCTCTATCATGTTAAATGTACATAGAAATAGTTTTAAATATTTTTTTTATGTGTTCAACATACTTTAGGCACATTTCAATTTTCACCTTATTTGACAATAAAGGATTTAAAAAATTTTTTACAATGATATTTGAACACCTTACAAGACTTGCAAATTTATGGTTGATTTCACAATCAGGGACATTACACTCAATCACTTTTGTATCTTTAAATGCTGCTTTCTTATGCAATTTTTCTTGTTTTTTAATTTTTTTTGCTCTGATTAGTTTATTTTGCCATGTAAGAATAAATCTCCTCTAATGTGACCATTACTTACAATAATTTGGTTATATTACTTTCTTTAAATTTCTCTTTTTTTAATTTTGATATATATATTTATTTCATATTATAATAATAATTTATTATAATTTATGCTTATTTAATTTAATAATTTTTATTAACTATAAATAATATTTTCTTAGAGCAAAATATGCATTATTGCACTTATTTTAATGGGATTTATCCAATTGTTTATTTTTATTATTATTTTCTTAATTGTTCATTTTCTATGGCTTTTCCATGTTCTATAAGATATATTAATTCATACTTGATTTGATGATCAATAATTTTAGACACAATCTCCTCATCATTGTGGAGTGCAACTTCTCATAAAGTATGGAATGCAACTCTTCACTTTTTATTTAATTATATCACTATGGAACATCATTATCCTGTGCTATGTCTACATTAATTTATTTATTTTTATTTTTACTATATATTTACTTAATATTAAATTAGTAATTTTTTACTGCTTACCTTCTAATGCAACTTTTCCATACAAATTATGTTATTTTTTGGAAATATTTCCTTTCATTTGCTCATATTACTTTATAATTTTAAATTCCTTGTCATGTGACAATTATTTAGTTTTTATTTGGAAATATTGCTTTATTTAATTTAATTTCATTTTAGCATTGATATATAATTATTTTATATTAAAATTATTTTTTCTTATTATTTAAAGTTTTTTAATTTTGTAATTTATAGTAATTCTTAACAATATTTTATCAAGCAAAAGAAATGTCATTAAATTCATCTAGATGACCTCAATCTAATAAAATATTTATTTCCATATATTTCAATTTTTTATTTTCTATGTGTTTAGCAAGCTTTGCGAGAAATTTTATTTTGTGTTCTTTAATGATCATAAAGGTTGTGCACCAACGATTTATTGTCTTGAAATGAAACATTAATATAAAATTTATCACATTTCTTCAAATGTTTTTAATTAATTTTATGTTCAATGCATGTCCCTCTAAATTCTCTCCCATGTGACCATAGAATTACATTAATTTTATATGTTAATATATTTCAATTTGTCTTATTTAAGAATTTATAAATATTTATTTGGTATTAAAAACATAAAGAATTAATTTTTTATTCTTAATTCTTTTAGTAATTCATAGTTGGTACTCAAGAGGTGTGATTAAGATCAAACAAATGTTGTAGGATTCCAACTCATGAGCTCTATTTAGTGTGATTAAGATTAAAAAAATGTTGTAGGATTCCAACTCATGAGCTCTATTTAATTAAATATCAAAAATTATTATTTAAATATTTTGTTTCTTATAATTTGGAACATCTAGTATGTTACACTAAATTGTTATAGTGTGTTAGAATGTAATTTTTTTGTAAAATTTATCTTTTTAAATATTTTCTTTAATTTGGTTATATTAATATGAAACTCTAATTCCACTCTTATTTGACCTATTCATCACTTTGAATTTATTTTAACACAATATTTTAGTTTATCTCTTTCTAATATTAATATATATTTATTTAATATTAAAAAAATAATTTGTTATTGTTTATGCTTATTTAGTTTTTTTGTTCACAATTTCCAAACGAGGTGTGATCGAGATTAAAGAAAAACATTCAACACTTCTCAAAGAGTTCTACCTATTTATATATTATATATATACAAATATATATATAAATATGTATATATATATATATTTTTTAATTGTTTTGGCAAGCTTTATAAGATATTTCAATTTGTTGTTGAATAGATAATTAAAGATGTTGTTTTCATTTTCCTAAATTTCTTGCAAGGCTTCATAATAATTATTTAATTTTTAAAATGTTTTTCTTCGATGTGATATATCACTATAAACATATAATTCTCCTCTGCTATGACCTACACCACATTTTTGATTAGTTATATGGAAAATCTTCCAGCAATCTCATTTTATTTTAAAACTTACTAAATTTTAAAAACATAATTTCATATTATTTATTTGAATTTACTTTGGTAAATAATAGCAATTCAAAAATATGCCCATTCGAGATGAAACAAATATCTTTGAACTCATCCAATTAAGCTCTGTCATGTTAAATGTACATTGAAATATTTTTAAATTTTTTATTTTCTATTATTTCAACATACTTTATGACACATTTCAACTTTCACCTTATTTGGCAATTCAGCAATGTGCACTTGATCCATTTGCTATCTTATAATGTAGTTTTCTCAAAAGAATTATTTCATTTTAAATTTTTGCATTTATTTGCACGTATTATAACGAAACAAAAATTCTATACTAGAATGATCTACATATATCGATTTATTTGGTAATATTTAACAAATTTAATTTATCTCCGTATTAAAACTTTTCTAATTTATTATTGAAATAGTTATTTATTATTATTTAAGCTTTTTTACATTTACATGACAAACTTCCAAATGAGGTTCGATGAAGACGAAATAAGCTTCATTGTGTTAATCATAAAGAGCTCTATTCAATTATTACTGGAGGTACATTCTTTCTTTTTTTATATGATTATCGAGGAAGTTACACTCGAACTTCATTGGAAATTTGAATGAAACTTTTTTGTACAATTTGTCTCATTTTATTAAGTTTTATCTTTATCTCTGTATATTACTATGTCGCTTTAAATTTAGACTCACCTTAATTTGGTTAAATTTCAATGTTTACATTTAACAAATTTTTTGTTTAATATACATTTACATAATTTTAAAAATATATATATATATATATATATATTTTATTCTTATTTATTTTGATAATTAATAGAAATTTTAAATGATATTGGATTGACAAGAAATAATTATCATTGATATTATTTTTAGGGCTCTACCAAATTAAATATTTATTTCCAAATTTTTAACTATTTTGTACATAAATTTGGCATATTTTATGTCACTATTTGATTTGTACCATATTCTACGATTAAGAATGCTACGCTGGATGTCTTTTGTGTGGTGGAATGCATCCTTTATAGAGACTTTATCTCATTTGTTTAGTTGTTTTGCTTTGATTTTGTTATATTATTACTGCAAAAATATAACTCTCATCATATATGACTTTTAAAACTTTTAGTTTTATTTATATTTTGAATCTCTTGTTTTTCTCATCCTAGCTTTATTCTTTTTTACGTGACATTCAAACAATAATTTATTAATTATTTTTCTTATTTTGGGTAATTTATAGTAGTTCCCAGTAATCACATCGAAACAAAATGAACCTCAACTCTCTCATCTCAATGAGTTATATGCAATCAAGCTTTTATATTTATATTTTTAGATATTTAATTTTTTAAGTTTTTGCAACCTATCTGAGGCATTTTAACTCATTCCATATTTGATGATCGAGTATGTTCCACTCGACATGCTTAGTATCTTGGAATGCAACTTTCCCTTTTAAAAAATTAATTTTCTATTGATATTTTCCTATGAAATCTTATTTGTCCTCTTATTTAAAAATTAACACCATTAGTTTGGTTATATTTGACTGCTTTAATTTTGCATATTTATATTTTATTATATACTAAATATTAAAATAATATTGTATTAATAATTTAGTTTATTTAATTCGAAATTGAATTTAAAAGTACCCAGCGAGGTGAAACAGAGATAAAGAAATATTGCTGGAACCAACACAAAGATGTCCATTAAAATAAATATTTTTTAATAAATTTTGATAATTTATTTTACACGATTTTGCATCCTTTATCGGTCATTTTTATTGTACTTATTTTGATTAACAATCTAGTTACACTCAACCTCTATAGCATATTAAGATGCAATTTTTGAAATTAATTTCTCTCATTTCTTCTAAATTTACATTATATTTTCTTATATTACAATGCATCATTAAGTCTTTTATCTTGTGATGTTTTCTTTTCCTTTGTTTGTTATATTACATTGTTTTAATTTATCTTATTTTAGATTTGATATATATTAATCAAACATTTAAATAAAAATATATTTTTATATTTCACAATAATTCCAATGGAGATCTATCTACATGAAAGTAATGTTGTGGGAACAATATAAATGACCTTTATTTAATTTAATATTACTTTTAATATCTTCCAATATGTTTTTTGGGATTTTGACAAACTTTAAAAGATATTTGTAAATGAATACTCATTTGGTAATTAGGGATATTCCATGCATTCTTCATAATGTGATGGAATTTAACTATCCCAAATAATATATCTTATTTACCAAACTCTTTTCTTTGATTTATTTATATTACTATAAAACTCATATTCTCCTCTCTTGTCATATTCACATGGTTTTCATTTAATATTTTGAAAATCTTAAATTTATCTAATTTTAGCATCATTACTCATATACATAATTTTGAAATAATTATTTATTTATTATTTTAAATTCTTTTTGTTTTTGTTATTGAATGTAATTCCAAATGATATCTAATCAAGGTAAAAAAAAGCTTCATTGCACTTATCTTCACTGCCTCATTATGAAACTTAATTTTAAGCAATTTTTCATATAAAATTTATCTCATTTCTTCAAATTCTTTCCTTTTTGTTTAGTTATATTACAATGTAACTCAAAATCTTCATTTGTGTAAACTTTACATTGCTTTAATTTTGTTAAATTATATTATTTCAATTTAACTCAATTGCACTTTGATATATGTTTAATTGTTATTAAGAAAATAATTGATTATAATTTCTGTTTCTCTCATTTGAAATTTTTAGTAATTAAATATGTTGTTCGATCATGACAAAATAATTTCTTTTTGTCTCATCTTAACATGCTCTATTTAATTAAATCATCCTTTTTGTTTTTCTAAATATTAAATTTTACTTGGGATTTGTCATCTTTTATGAGACATTTTATTTTTATGTTATTTCATGATGAAGGATGTTAAACTTGATCTTTTGAGTATCATGGAATAAAAGTTTGCCATAAATGTTTTTCATTTCTGCAAGTGTTTCAAATAGATTCATTTACATTACTATGTAACATAAAATCTTCTCTTGTGTAACCTTTATATCTATTTAATTTGTTCATAATATGTGGCATCCATTTACCACTTTTAGGTTTCAATATTTAGTAACACAATTTTAAAATTAAAAAAAACTAATTTTTGTGGTTATTTATTTTGGTAATTATAAGCAATTCCAAATAGAGTATGATCAAGAAAAACCAAGCTTTGTTGGGCAATACTTGTACACTTCAATCTACTTAAATATTTATTTTTACATTTTTAAATAATTTATTTCTAGGGGTTTTGAACACTTTATGAGATATATTGAGCCATTCTTGATTTAAAGATCACAGGTGCTACCCTCAATTCACTTGGTATCTTGGAATGCAACTTTATGATAAAAGTTATCTCATTTATTAAAATTTTTTATTTCACTTAGACAAATAAATATCAAACTCTCGTTTTCGTCTCATGTGACTTAATGTTCATTTATTTTTGTAATTCATCGTAGCTTTAAATAAGAAGTCACTTCACTAGACATTTGGATTAGCACCATATTTGAGGATCGAGCATTTCACATCTAATAACCTTATACATGGAATGCAACTTTGTTGTAAATTTTTTTTCTTAGTTCCAAATTTTTTACTTTGATTTGGTTACATCACTATAAAACTCCCAATTCTTTTTCGTGTAGGTTTTACATCACTTTGACTTTGCTTTATTATATTTCATCAATTTATCTTATTTCAACTTTAATATATAAATTTAGTTAACCTTCAAATAATAAATTATTATTATTTATACCAATTTTATTTATTGATTTACAGTAATTCCAATAATATCAAATCTACGTGAAAACAATATGGTTGGACATTTCTTGATGAGCTCTACCAAATAAATTATTTTTTCTATGTTTTCAAATATTTTATTTTATAGGGTTTTGACATGCTTTTTGAGAATTTTCATTCGTACATTATTTGACAATCAAGGGTGTTACACTTGATGTCTTTTGTATCCTCAAATGCAAACTTATTTTATAGTTTGTCTTTCTCAAATTTTCTATTTGGTTTTATTATATTCCTTATAGTTCATCACATTTTTAGCTTTAAAATATAGTTACATAATATTAAAATAATAACTTATTATTTATTCTTAGTATTAATAACTTGTAGTTTTTCTTAATGAGATTTGATCATGATCAAGGACATTACATTAAACTCCTATTGATTAAATATTTATTTTTAGGAAACATTTTATAAGATTTTTGCATACTTTATGAATCATTTTGAATTTTACATTATTTGATGATTGAGGGGTTACACTCAACATCCTAATTTTTTTGGAACACAACCTTTATATAATTTATTCAATTTTTCTTAATCTTATGTTTTCGTATAATGGAATTATTGTTCTCATCTAGTATGACCTTTAAATCTTTATGATTTCGTTATATTATAATATATCGATCTATCTCATATAATCTTTAATATATATTAACTTAATAATAAAGTAATAATTTGTCGTTATCTATGCTCATTTACTTTTATGAGTCTTACTGATTTTAGATGGGGCTCTAGTGATGCAAAATGAATATCATTAGACCCATCACAACAAGCCCAATCTAAATTAATGTTTATATTTAGTTTATGAAATATTGAGTTTTCTATGGTTTTCAAATGCTTTTTGAGAAATTTTGATTGATACTATATTTTATAAGGAATTTAACACAATTTGCTTATTATGTTTTAAAGAAAAATCAAATATAATTCATGATATTTCTACAAATTATTTTTTTTTATTTCTTTAGGTTACTATGAACACTTATTCTCTTCTTATTTGACCATTATTTTTGGTAGATCACATTATTTCAATTTAACTCATTTTAGTTTTAAAATAGGTTTGCTTAGTGCAAAAATAATAATAAATGACTATTTAAGCTTATTTACATAATAATTCATAGTAATTCAAGATGAGGTTCAATGAAGATCATGGGGAACATCTTAAACCATCTAAATCAAATCAACCTAACATAATGTTCATTATTTATTTTTTAGTTTTATAATTTTATAGGATGTTGGCAATTTTAAAAGTCAATTGGACTTGTTCCTTATTTTACTATCAATGATATAACACTCGATCTCCATATTATCTTGGAATGCAACTTTTGCATATAATTTATTTAATATCTTCAAATTTTTTCACTTGATATAGTTATATTATTATGTTATTCTAAATCTTCTCTCATGTGACATTTACATCACTATATTTTGTTATTATCATTTTGTTTGAGAAGGTAACTTGAAAAGAATTTGTGAGAAAATTGTAGAGGAATACAGAAAGAGAAAAAATAATAACTATAAGCAAAAGGAGAGAAAATATGAAAAATAAAGTGTAATAGAGAGACAACACAATGATGCAACAGAAGGAATAATTGAAAGAAAGATAAAGGAATGATAAGGATAAAATTAGACAAGATTACCAAGAATAGAAGGAATGAGAAAGAAAAATAGATATAAAAAAGTCATAATTAAGAAAAGGACATTAAGAGAGATAATAGATGGTGAAAGCTATACTCACCTAAAAAGTGAAAAAAAGGAAAGAGTAAGATATAGAACATCAATTGAAAGAGAAAAAAGACATTAAGATTGGGAGGTAACGATGGAAGAGAAACTGAAAAGGGAATCAATGGAGTAGGAGAAGAATTAGTGTGATACAAAGAAACTAAGAGACTATGAAAGACAAGGAAAGAATGAAGAGACTAAGAGTAATAGTCTTATAGTTAGAAAGGAAAGGAAGATAATATTGAGATAAGAAATAGATGGGATTAAGTTAGTATGGCAAAACATTAAGGGGGCAAATACTGACAAATATTGCAGTTATGGGAAATGAAGTAGGCAGGATAGATTTTGTGGATAGAGAAATCAATAAGGGAGAGAAAGTATGAAGTCGAGGAAAGATGAGGAAGAAAAGGGTTACAAGTGGAATAGTTATAGCATGAAGATAATAAAGGGATGGCAAGGAGACTAAGAGTGAGAGAAAAGTTAAAGGGAGCATTGGAATAACTTATAAAAATATAGATAAAAGAGAGAGATGAAGTGTCAAATGGTCTAAATGATTTAGAGATATGGTTAAAGAAATGGAGAGTGAAAGAGTGGAAGTGGTAAAGGGGAAAAGGAGTAAAGTTTATGATAAAAAGAGAACATCAAATGGAAGGGATAATAAAATTAGGAAAAAAAGCAAAGGAGAGATAAAAGAGAAAATTAGAGAGTCAAGAGAGGGAAAAAATGAATGTGAGCATTATAAATGATGGAGAAGAAGCTAGAAAAAGTTATTTAAGGGATTGAAAGTAATAAGAGGAGAGATTAATAAAAAGTGTGATAAAGAGATTGAGTAGAAGAGACAAAGAGATAAAGCAAGATAGGGATTGATTACTACAGAGAAGGCATGGAGATGCAAAAATAAATGAAGAAATGCTAAAAGTACACCAAAGCATCACAAAGGGATAATGGAAAGAAAACATTAGAGTGAGATAGAGTAGGAATAAGGAGAGACAAGATAATTTGATGAAGATGAGAGATAAATATGATGGAAAAGGGAAATATAAAAAAATGAAAAGGTTGTGCAAAAAAAGTATGATTATTGTAGAGAAGAGAAAAGTTTTAATAAAGAAACTACTATAGAGAGTTAAACAAAGTGGCAAAGTTATCATAAGAGGCAACAATGAGAGTTGGGGACATTGAAAGAGAGACTAATAAGTGAGAGAAATTGCTATAAAAATATAGAATCAATCGAAAGAGATGATAGTGTGAGATGTTGTGCAAGGCACTATAAGAAAGGGCTAAATGTAATTAAGAGATTATAAGAGTAAGAAAATAGTGATGTAGAATAAATCAGATACAGCAGAGTAATAAAGAGTAAGTGAATAAGGGGAATGTTTAGAAGAGTGAGAGCAAGAGATTACAAGGTTAGAGAGAGTGAACAACCATAGAATCAAGGGAAGTCAAAAGTAATGAATTAGTTTAACATGGTGGAGGACAAAAATTAGATAGGCAGACAAATAAAAAGATGTAAAAAGACATCGTATAACATATAGTACAAGGGACTAAGAATTAGATAAAAAGACATGAACTCATTAACAATGAGAGCCACACAAAAGAGAGATGATGGATAAATAATAAGAAAATTGTGAACCAATAATATTTATGAAATAAAACTTTTAACGATGAGCAACAACTATATTTATTATTATAAAAAAATTTATTTTATTTTAAAATTTCCTTGAAGAATTTTAATGCCTTATGCTTAAAAAAACATTAAATATTTTTGGTTATTTTATAATAAATATGCTAATTTATTTTTGTATTATTAATTAGTATTATAGTATTTATTGTAATAACGAATACGTAGACTTAGTGTTTGCTTTTTGATCTTAGGAGCTTACTAGTTATCTATATAACAAATACTTTACTCTTATAATGAAAATGAAGAACAATAAATAATTTTTAACAATAGTATAAGTGTAAGAATAATAAATACTTTGTACTAAAATATTACATAAAAATTATTATGAAATTTGCTTCCTATAATTATTGATGATAATAATAATAATTCTTTTTTATAACTATAAGAATTAGTTATAAAGAAAACAATTCTAATTATAATTACAAAAAAAAATTTCATATGAGTATTCTTAGTAATTTTATTATTTATAAAATTAATTATATGATATAATTCCGTGATAATTGATTTATTAATATTATAAGTAACTTTTTTAAATATTCATATTTTTAATGTCCTTAACAATTATTATGAAAATTTTAAAATGCATTATTAGCAAACTATTACAAGTTATTAATAACTATAAATTCTTAATTAATTTGTTGTAATAATGTTTTTGAAAATATTACATAATTTCTTTTATATTATTAAGTTGTTTTTGTAATAATAATTGATAGGATTAGGAGGTTAAGTAATAATCAATAACTTGAAATTTGATTCAAAAGTAATAAAGCAATTGAATGTTATCATACTTTTCAAAACTATTGAGCATAATGCTCTTAATCAATCATATGAGTTAATAAGGTTTACTAAAAGCTAACAAAACAAAAGAAAGAGTTTTTAGAAAAAATTTATACTATTCATGAAATAAATTGATTAATAGAAATGAACAAAGAATATGGATCAATCACAAATACAAAAAAGGTATGAAAAAAGGAATTTGAAAAAGAATTAGAGAAATTAAAAGAAGAACGCAAATAATTTTTTGAAGGCAAAAAAATAAAATAAAGATTAAGTGATGGAATTAGAAAAATAAGAAAAAGTGTAACATATTGATAATATTTATAAATAAAATATATTATTAAAAAAATTTATTTTATTTAGAAAATATTTTCTATTAATTTTTTAAATAAAATTATTAATTAAAATTTGAAATGATTAATAATTTTTTAGTTGTTATATGTGTTGTAAAATAATTTGTGCTGTTAATTATTGTAACACCTAATTATAACATAAAATAATAATAATTTTTATTATTATCATAATAAAAAAATTATTCTTATTTAATATTTTAATTTTACTATAAGAAAATTTTATTATTATGACAAATATAGTAATTAAAAAACTTATTTCATAATTAAAATGATTATTGTAATGAAAAATAATAATTCAATATAATTAGCAACATATAATAAGCATAAGATTTTAACAAAAGTTTTAATTTTTATTTTTACTTCATTTAATGATTAAGATTATTACACTCAATCTTATTAGTGCGTTCGAATACAGCCTTTCACTATAATTTTTCATATTTTTTTCAAATGTTTTTGTTTGGTTTGGATAAATTACTATATAACTCTAAATCAACTCTTTTGTAACATTTATATCACATTGATTTATTTACATTAAATTACTTTAATTTATTTTTTAGCTTAAAAATATATTTTTAAAAAATTAAATAATAATTTTATGTTATTTAATAATATGTTTTTTGTAATTCATAGTTTTTCCAATAGATATTTGCTAGAGACAAAATAAAGTTCATAATAATTTCTTTATTGAGCTCTACGAAATTAAATATTAATTTTTTATTTTTTAGAAATTTTTTTCTAGTGTTTTAAAATTATTTAGGAGATATTTTGGTTTGTATTTAATTAGATGACCGAAGATGTTACACTCAATCTTCTTAGCATCTTTGAACGCAACTTTTCTATATAATATATCCCATTTCTTTAAATTTCTTTTCTTTGAATGGGTTATAATATTGTTTTACTCTTTTTCGTTTTAGTATGTCCTTTACATCAATTTTATTTCAATAGTCATATTATTACAATTTACCTTATCTTATCTTTAATTTATATTGACATTATATTTAAATAATAATTTTCTAAAATTAAATTTTAATTATTTTAGTAATTCATACTAACTACAAAGAAGGCTAGACGAGATAAAACAAACATCAATGGACTCATGTCTATAAGTTCAATCGAATAAAATATTCATTTCTATATTTCTTATTATTTTAGTTTCTAAAGTCTTCGCAAGATTTACATGATATTTTTATTTCTACTCGATCGCACAGTAGAGGAAGTAATGCTTAATCTCTTTATTATCTTGTAACACAATCTTTCAATGCAATTTACAACATTTATTCAAACATTTTATATTTCTTTTGTTATATAATTATGACAATCTGATTCCCATATCGTATGACCTCTGAATCATTTTTATTTAGTTATATTACATTACTTCAATTAGTCATATTTTAGATTTATTATATATTGACAAAAGTTTAAAATAATACATTATTATTATTATTTCTTATTTAAATTTTTATTTACCATAGTTTCAACTATGGTTAATGGGGATTAAAAAACTTCATTATACTCATTTGAATAAGCTCGACAAAATTAAATAATAATTTTTATCTTATAACATCTTTTATTTTTGAACCTCTTTGGAACTCATGATGAGACATTTCCTACCTTTATATATCTTGGAATAAATCATTCCTCCATAATTTATCTCTTTTTTTTAATTTTTTCTTTCTGATTAGATCAAGTTATCATGAAAGTTTAATCCATGACTCATGTAATCTTTACTTTGACTTATATAATTTTAGCTTCAAAGTTTTCTGACGTAAAATTAAAAAGTAATTTATAATAATTTATGATTATTTACTCTGGTAGTTGAGACTAAATCAAAATGAGTTTTGACTGAGGACAAACAAATTTCACAGAGCTTGTCTTTACCAACTTTATCCAATTATATATTTATTTCCATATTTTAAATTATTTTATTTCCAAGTATTTTGTCGTGCTTTATGAGGAATTTTTAATTCTACATGAGTTCATGACTATGGAAGTTACACTCAATCTTCATAGTAACATGGAAGGGAACTTTTTAATATAATGTTTCTCACTTGTTCACATTTTTTGAGCTCATTAGGTTATATTACTATGAAAGTCTATTTCTTCTCTCATGCAACCTTTAGATCACTTTGATTATGTTAAATAATATTTCTATAGTTTATGTTATTCTAGTTTTAATATATACCACATGACATTAAATAAAAATTTATTGCAATTTCAACATATTTACTTTGATAATTCATAGAAAATCCAAGTGAGATTTCATCTTCATGAAAAAACATCATTATACACATCTCGATTAGTTCAATTATAAAAAATATTATTTTTCTATATTTCAAGTATTTTATTTTGTAGGATTTTTGTATTCTTCGAGATTTTGATTCTTACTTGATTTAACGATCAAGGAAGTTACATAAAACCTCTTTATCATCTTCGACCATAACTTTCCATTTCAATTTATCTTATTAATACAAAATTTTAGCTTTGATGTCATTAAATATTTTTATTTGTTATGGATGTATTAATATGTAGCTCAAAATTTCTTCTCATGTGATATTTACAACACTTTGATTTGGTTATTTCATATTGCTTCAATTTATCTCATTCTTATTTAATACATATTTATTTAAAATTAAAATAATAAAGTATTATCATTTAAGCTAATTAAATTTTGCTATATTATAAAGCAATTTCATTTGAGTCTTATTGATGATTGAGGATGCTACACCCCCATCTCCTTAATATCTTGGAGTGCAACTTTTCACCATAACCTTTCTCTTTTCTTTTAATGTTTTGCTTTGATTTAGTTCTTTCACTATATAACTCTGCATCTTCTATAAGCTGACATTTATATCAGTTTGATTTGATAATAAAACTTATTTTAAATTAAATACTTTTTTAAATATTTATTTGAGTAATATTAAAAAAATAATTTATTCTTATTTAAGTTTATTTACTTTTATAACTTAACATAATTCTAAAGGAGGTTCAATAGAGACAAAAAAATATCATTAGACACATCTCAACGAACTCTAACCAATTACATGTTATTTTTTAAATTTTAAATATATTATTTTTTAGGTTGATTGTCTACTTTGTGAGACCACTAGATTTGTACATTATTTGGGGAATAAGAATTTCATACTTAATCTCCTTAGTATCTTAGCATTCAACTTTTCAAAATAACTTTATTGTAATTCTCCAAATTCTATTTTTTAATTTTATTATATTACAATGTAATTCAACTCTATTCTTTTGTCGCATTTTTGTCATTTAGATTTTGTCAAATTACATTGCTTCAATTTATCATATTTTAGGTTTAAAACATATTTACTTATTTAAATGTATAACTTGTTCTTATTTACAACACTAATTTGAAAAAAAATAAAAATAATATCTTATGATGATGAAATAAACATCATTGGAGTCATAGTATGGAGCCCAATGAAAATAAAAATTCATTTTTAAATTTTTAAATGGTATGTTTTTTAAGAATTTTGTATATTTTATGACACACTTTTATTCTTACCTAATTTTATTTTTGAGGATGTTATAGTTGATCTCAATATTGTATTAGTATGAAATTTTTTAGTATAATTTAACTCATTTCTTTTAAAAAATGATCTTTTGTAAGTTGTTTATTTATATGTTCTACAATTTTTTTGTGTATTGGAATGTACTTTGTTATATAATTTATCTCATTTTGTAATTTTTTTTAGTTTTATTATTTTATATTATGATGCAACTATAAATCATTCTTCATTTATCATTTACATCACTTTACTTTCTTACATTATATTGCTTAATTTAATCACTTTTTAGCTAAATAATATGGTCACCAAACATAAAACAAAAAATGTTTTATAGTTTACCATTATCTATATTGGTAATTTACCATTGTTCTGAAGAAGACATGATCGAGACAAAACTAGCATCATTATACAACCTATAATGAGCTCTATATAATTAAATATTTAGTTCTAAATTTTGAATATATGATTATTAGGGGTTTGTTCAAGTTTTACAAGTGATTCAATTCTATATCATCTGATGAAAAGGAATATTACACTTTTTCTCTTTAGCATCTTCATGTTCAACTTTATTGTATAATTTATCTTATTTCTTAAAATATTTTTCTTTGATTTGGTTTCATTAGTAAAAATCTCTAAATCTCTTATCATGTCACTTATACATTCCTTTGATTTTTTTATGTAATATATCTTAAATTTATCTCATTTTAACTTTAATACATATTTATTTAAAATAAATAGCAATTTGTTAACATTTATGCTTATGTAATTTAATGACACATAGCAAATTCAAATAAAGTGATATTTAGTTAAATCAAATGTTATTCAATTGATATTAACAAGCTCCATCTTATTAGATATTAATTTTGTAAGTTTTTTGTATGTTTTACTAGACATTTTTATTTGTACTTGATATGATAATCTTGAACATTAGACATGATAACTTTATTATTTTGGAATGTAACATTCTTCTATAATTTATCTCTTTTCTTCAAATATTTTTACAACTATTTTGTTACAATAAATCATGTCTCATGTGAGCTTTAGCTTGCTTTGATTTCATTAATTTATATTTCTTCAATTTATCTTATTTTAAATTTAATATATATTTATTTATTATTAAAATAATAATTTGTTATAATTTAAGTTTATTTAAATTGGTAATTTGTAACATTTCCAAAAGGTTTTTGATTATGATTAAAAAAATCATTGGACTCCTACAAAACTATAACAAATTAAATTTATTTTTAAATATTTTAAAATATTTTAGAATGAATTGTTTTGGCATTCTTTACATGATATTTGTTTTGTAACTTATTTAATGATCAAGAATTTTGCACTCTACCTTCTATATATCTTTGAATGCAACATTCACATATTTTTCACCACTTATTTTCTAAATGTTTTCACTATGATTTGTTTACATTACTTTGAATCTCTAATTCTTCTCTCTTATAAACTTTACAACTCTTTTTTTTGTTTATTACATCATAAAACTCTATCTCATTTGAGCTTCAAAATGTATTTTCATAATAAAAAAATCACATTTATTTCCATTTATACTAATTTACTTAGGAAATTTTCAATATTCAAAAAGATTGTCGTTTGAGACCAAAAAATTGTTGTTGGACACATCTTACCTAGCTTTACCAAATTTAATATTTTTTTACAAACATTTATTTTCTCTGGCTTTTCTATGCTTTATAAGATATTTAAATTTATGCATGATTTGAAGATTGTAGTTGTCACACTCGATCTTCTAAGTTTATTGGAATGTAATTTTCTAATACACTTTATCTCATTTATTCAAAGTTTTTACGTCAAATTGGCTATACTAATATATAACTATAAATCTCTTGTCATGTGTGATTTACATTTCATTTAGTTAAATGATATTGATAAATGTTATCTCATTTCATCTTTAATATATTTGCTTAATGTTGAAAGAATAACACATTATTATCCATGCTTCCCTTATTAGTAATTTACAATAAATCAAAACATAGTCTGATTCAGATGAAAAAATTGTCATTTGTCTCATTTTGGTTTATCAAATAGCATATTAATGTCAATATTTTTAAATATTTTATTTTTTAAAGTTTTGGCATGCTTTGCAAGGCATTTCGATCAATCCTAATTTAACAATTTGTTATGTCACACAAAATCTTCTTAGTGTTTTGAAATGAATTATTCTATGCAAATTATTTTATTTTCTAACCTTTTTTAGTTAGTAAAGTTATACTATTATGTATCTGTAAATTTTCTCTCGAGTAAAATTTAAATCACTTTGATTTAGTTTCACTTCATTATGCTAATTTACACAAATTCAACTTTAATAGATATTTATTATTTATAAAAGTAATAATTTATTATTACCTATGTTCACGTATTTTAAAAATTCATTGTAATTCCAAAAGGGCTAGATTAAGACAAAATAATAGCCATCACACTCGAATCGATAAACTCTATCTCATAAAATACTTAACTTTTTATCGATAAATAATTCATTTTTATGTATTTTAGTATGCTTTTTGCAGCATTTCGATGTGTACAATTTTTAAGATTGATGATATTATACAAAATCTCATTAGTATCTTGGAATACAACTTTGTCATATAATTATCTCATTTATAAAATATTCTTCTTTGATTTTATTGTTATATAAAGCAACTCTACATCTCTTCTCATGTGACTATTAAAATGATTTGATTTAGTTACATTACATTTCATTTAGCTTTAATATAAATTTTCTTAATCATTAAAATAATAATTTTTTATTACTTATGATTATTTAAATTTATAATTCACATTAATTCCAAATAAGGCTGAACAAGAGAACGTCTTTGGACTTGCCTCTATGAGCACTTACAACTACAAATGTATGGAACACTTCTAATTAACACTTAATTAAAAGTCAAGGATATTTTAGTCAATCTCCATAGTATTTCGAAATGAATCTTTCCCTTATAATTAATCTCATTTCTTCAAAACTTTTGCTTTGATTTCATCATATTACGTTGCTTAATTTATCTCATTTCAACATTAATAAGCATTTACTAAATAATAAAATAATAATTTATCATTATTTATGTTCTTTGCTTTTGGTAATTCATTATAATTATAAATAACGTCTAATTGAGATAGAATAGCAATCATTAAACTAAACTCAATGGAGTTTATCAAATTTACTATTTATTTTTGTGTCAATTAATACTTATATTTCGAGAGTTTTAGCATACCTTTTGGTGCATTTTTTTCATACATGTTATGATAATTGGTGATATTACAAAAAATCTAATTAGTATCAAAGGTTGCAACCTCGTAATAAATTTTATCTCATTCTTTCAATTTGTTTGCTTTAATTTTGCTGTAATACCATGTATGTCTGAATCTCCTCTCATGTGATTTTTTAAATGATTTGATTTTGTTATATTACACTTTAATTTATGACATTTCAATTCAATGAAAATGAACTTAATCTAAAATTCATAATTTCTTTTTATTTATGCATATTTTTTTGTAAATCGCTTTAATTCAAAACAAGGTTGATCGAGAGGAAAAAATATCCTTGAATTGATCTCAAAAAGTTGTATTAAATTAACATTTTATTTCTATTTTTTAAATATTTTTTTTTTGTTAATTGTTTCATGATTTATGAAATATTTTGAAATAATTCCTTATTTTTTCATCAAGGACGTTCACACAATCATGTTAGTGTCTTGTAATTTAACTTTCCCCAATTATTAATCTCATTTTTTTAATGCTTCCACGATGATTTAATTATTTTATATTACTACAATTTAGCTAATTGTTTTTATATATATATTTGTATACATAATATTATAGTATTAATTTAGTATTATTTATGCTTAATTATATTTAAAACACTTTATATTTTTAAATGAGTTCCAACCAAGTCAAAATATATCATTAGACTTATCTCGAAGTGTTGTATCCAGATAAATATTCATTCAAGAATTTTTAAATCTTTAATTTTTATATCTTTTTATAGATTTCGTGACACATAATAATTCAGGCATTATTTAACGATGCCTAATATCACACTCACTCTGTTTAGTATCCCTGAGTGCAAATTTCCCACACATATTTTCTCACTTTTAGGAATGTTTTACTTCAATTTGGTTATGTTATTTCAAAACTCTAATTCATCTTTAGCAGACCCTTGAGTTTGATTAAACTTGGTTGGATTATATTATTTCAATTTATATCATTTTTTCCTTAACTTAAATTTATTTAATATTTAAATAATAATTTACAATTATTTATGTTTTTATGTGTAATTTTGTGTAACTTCAAACATACTCTAATGAAACAAAACAAATTTATTGGACTCGCCTTGATGAGCACTATCTAACTAAATATTCGTTATGTATTTCTAAATATTTAATTTTTTAGAGTTTTAGCATGCCATAGTTCATTTAAAGTTGTACATGAATTAGCAATAGATGATGTTACATCCAATATCTTTATTTTCTTGGTATTTAACTTGCATATAGAGTTTATCTCATTTCTTCAAACTTTTTACAATGATTTAGTAGTATTATAATGAATAAATTTATCTCATTTTATTTAAATATATATTAACATAACATTAAAGTAATAATTGAATATTATTTATGTTTAATTAATATGGTAATTAACATTAATTCCTAATGCAGACTAAAGACAAAACAAAAACCAATGTACCTGACTCGATGAAACCTGTCATGTTAGATATTCATTTTAATTTTCTTTAAGTATTTTTTTTCTAATTTTTTGCAAAAATTTCGAAACAATTTAGTTCTCAATGATTTGATGATCATGTATGTTGCACTCAATCGATATTACAAATTGTAAAGCAACTTTCTCAAAGTATTTATGTCATCTTCCAAACTTTCACTTTGAAACTTTTATATTGCTATGTCACTCTAAATGTCTGATCATGTCACCATTACAAGAGTTTCATTTTTTTAAATTATATTATTTTGATTTACATTTTCTTAGCTTCAATATATTTTTTCTTAATTTTAAATTATTTATTTATTATTATTTATGCTTATCTGTTTTTTCAAATTCTAAGAACTCCAAATCATCTCCTACTAAAACAACAAATGTCATTGTATTTTTCTCGAAGTGCCCTATCAAATTAAAAAATCCTTTTTTAAACTTTTTAAAGATTTTATTATGATAAGTTTGACATTCTTAGTAAGAAATTTCTATTCATGGAAGACTTCATGTTGAGGTTCTTGCACTTGATACCCGTATTTTTTTAATTCAACTTTCATGTGTAATTTATCTTATTCCATCAAGCTTCTGTTTGAATTGGATATATTATGTTACTTCAATTAATTTATTTTTAGCTTTAGTATACATACGTACTTGTTATAGGAACAATAAGTTATGTTTTTTCTGTTTCCTTAAATTAGGTAATTCATATTAATTCTAAATATGGCTTGATGAAGATGTGAAAAAATTAGCATTGGACTCATATCAATATGTTCCATCCACTAATTGTATATTTTTATTTTTAAAAAAAAATTTTCAATAGTTTTAGTGTACTTTGTAAGAAATTTTGAATCATTTCAAATTTGATGATCGTGGATAACATTTTAGATCTCCTTAGACACTTTGAATTCAACTTTGCATATAAATTATCTCATTTTTTTATTTTTTTTGTTTTGATTTTGTTATATTACTATTTTACTCTACATCTCCTCTTATGTGACCATTATATCATTTAGATTTGGTTATATAACATTGCTTTATTTTATCTCATACTTGCATTACTATATATTTATGTAAAATTATAATGATAATTTAGTATTTTTTTTCTTAATTAAATTGGTAACTAATAGAATTTCACATCGAGGTTTGAAAAATACAAAACAAATATTCTTGAAATCATTCACATGATTTATATCTAATTAAATATTAATTATATTATTTTTTATTATTTTTTTGTACCTTTTAGTATAATTTATGAGATATTTCAATTTTTACATATTTTGACAATAGAGACAGTTGCCTTAACCTTCTCATTAGCATTGAATGCAACTTTCCAAGGCAATCTCTCACTTAAAATTCTTTATTTTGATTTGATTACGTCACCATAAATTTGCAATTCTAATCTATTGTAACTTTGCATCACTTTGATTTTGTTAGATTATATTACTTATATTTATCTTGTTATAGATTTAATATATATGTGTTTAATACTAAAATAATAATTTCTAATAATTTATTGTTATTTTATTTTACAATTTATTGTGATTTCATACAAGGTTAAATTGAAATTAAATAAATGTCTTTGGTCTCATCTCACAGAGCTTTATCAAATTACATATTCAACTCTATATATATTAAAATTTTTATTTTGATAGGTTTTGCTATAATTTATGAGACTTATGAAGTTGTAACTATGTTAACAATTGAAAAAGTTCCATTCAATCTCTAAATACCATGTAATGTAATTTCCCAAAAGATTTATCGCACCTTTTTAGAATTCTTACTTTGGTTCATTATATTGTTATGTTATGTTATTTTAATTGTCCTATCATATGATAATTACATCACTTTGATTTTGTTATAGTTCATTTCTTCAATTTATCTCATTTCCTACTTTAACATAAGTTTATTAAACATTAAGACTATGATTTATTGTTATTCATACTTATTTAGGTTTATTATTCATATTAATTTAAACTAGATATTATTGAGATGAAACAAATGTCATTGGATATTTCTTAATAAGTATTATCTAATTAAATAATTTTTTTTTATTTTTAAAAATTTCACTTTCTTGAGTTTTACCATAATTTTTGAGATATTTATATTCATACCTAATTTGATGATAGAGGATGTCACACTCAATCTCTTAGTATCTCAAGATACAAGTTTCTTATACAATTTATCTTATTTATTAAACTTTTATACTTTGATTTTGATTTATTACCTTAATTTGTCTCATTTCATCTTTAATATACATTTACTCAATCATAAAATAATTTTTTTCTTAATTTTTATGTTTGATTGCTTTTGTAATTCATAATAATACCAAATGAGGTCAAGCTGAGAAGAAAGCCACCATTAAACTAATCTCGATAAGCTCTATCTAATTAAATATTCATTTCATATTATCAATTTTTTACTAAAGTTTTGTCTACTTTAAATGAGACTTTTATTCATAAAAAATTCCATATTTAGGGATGCTATAGTTGACATACTTAACATCTTGGAGTTTAACTTTCACTTATATTTTTTTTCATTTATGAAAACATTTTTCTTTACATTTAATATATTATTATAATGAACCCCTAAATTTTCAATAGTATGACCCATAGATTACTTGGATTTTGTCACATTACATTGCTTTAACTTATCTTATTTCAGGTTTAACATGTATTTAATAAATATTAATTTAATAAGCCTTTTTTCTTATGTTGCTTTCTTTTTTATTTTGAGATTTGGAAGAAAAAATTGTAATAAAAGTCATCTTGATGTGATTCATCAAATTAAATATTTATTTATATATTTTTCAATTTTTTCCTAGGGGCTTTCAATACTTTGTGTGACATTTGGATTTGTAGTTCATTTGACATTTGAGTATATCATACTACATCACCTTATTCTCATGGAAAGCAAAATTCCTATATAATTTATTTTATCTTTTTAATTTTTTCCTTCGATTTTGTTATATTATATTGCTTCAATTTATCAAATTAACCTTTAATATATATTTAATTAATACTAAAATAGTATTTTATTTTTTTTTATGATTATTTAGTTTACTAATTTGTAGTTATTCCAACCATTATTGAAAATAAATCGAGTTGGATTAGTCATGATGAGCTCCACCTAATAAAATTTTAATTTTTTTGAAAACATTTTATTTTTATTGGTCTTTTCATGCTTTATCAGTCCTTTTGCTTAGTACAAGATTTAATGATTGACAATGTTACACTTAATCTTTTTTGCACCATGGAACATAACTATCTTGTACCAATTCTCTTACTACTATAAATGTTTTTCTTTTATTTGGATTTATTGTTATGGAACTTACAATCTTCTCATATGTAACATTTATTGCACCTTGATTTGGTAAGAATATACAACTTAAATTTACTTTATTTTTAACTTTAATTTTTTTACCTAATATTAAGACAAAAATTTATTTTTTTCTATCAAACACAATAAAGGCCAATGAGTTCTAGATGGTTGCATCAAGGCAAGTTTCATCTTGGCCATTCGATCAAGTAAAACTAGATTTGAGGTATTAAATTAATTAAAGGTAAAGAAGTATTAGATTTGGATTATAGGATTCAGACAAGAGACTTTTAGGATATTAAATTATGTACAAATTATTTTTAAAGGTCAAAATAAACAAAGCTTTTTGATGAACTCAGACATAACCACATCCATCTAATTTCGTGACAAGAATCGAGCTCTTGTTGTGGATAGAATAAGTACAGTCCAATCAAAGAATGGAAGAAGAAAAATAACTTGTGCTTCAATTGCTAAATTCTAGATAGACATTAGTCCCACATTACTTAGTGGAAAAATAGTGTTGACAATATAAAATCATTCATACAAGTATAATATTTGCCAAACTTTAGCTGTCTTTCCCATTGTGCTTTAAGGATTTCAACACGTAGTTCAATTGTAAGCTTATATGATTATTGGTCATATTTTAGATGTAAAGTTACCCTTTAAAAATATTACTCTAACTATGTTCAACACAACATCTAGACCAAGTTTAGACATTGACATGACCTGCTTTGTTTCTTTCATTTCTACATTTATGAATGCACAGTCAAGCAAGCCTGGATTGATATCTCTATGTTAGCACAAAACTTAGGATGTGGATTAAAATTTTTTTAATAAAGAAAATTTGACATAATTAAAATTCCCATTTAATCAAAATTTAATAATGAACTTGAAATTTGAATATGAACTAAGTTTAATCAAAGAAACGATTGAGCGAAAAAAATAGAATCTAATAGATCTCTTAAATGAAGAAAAGGATGATCAAATCAACTACTTAAGTTAGGATTTCAAAGTGAGATAAATTGATATATGCCTTATAATTAATAAGCTAACAATCTATAACATTAAAAATAGTTTCAAATTTAATATCTATGATTTCAATCATTAAAGTTTTTTGAAACTTCCAAGATGCTTTGATGACCATAAAATTATCTTCTTCAACGACGTATGTCTTCATATTTAAAAATAAAGCTATTTTATTCTAAAGTACATACCACTTACGGTAGCATCAGCAAGGAGCTGATGGGAGTGGCGGGAAGGAGCGAACGGGTGAGAAGGGAAGGAGATGGCTTACAGTAGTGCCGGGAAGTGACAGTGATCAGCAACGGGCAGGGGTTGGGTGCTCCTAGTCGAAGCTCACGGGTTGGGCCACCTCGCGGGGCCTGAGATATGGTGCGGGCACCGCTATCCTAAGACCGACGGTGTGGGCCACCATCCCCGTTCTTCAGATCGAAGAGACGGTGCTGATTGTGGTGCATCTCGATGGAGGTACGGCGGAAGCGTGAGCACAGTAATCAAAGACAAACGACCAACTGTCGCACGTGCCTTGGCCACGTGTTAGTCTCGACCGTTGCATTTTGCCTGCTGGTGGGTTTGGGAAATTTTTATTTGAAACTGGACTGGCAAGGGCGGGGGTGCTCGAACTGGATTAATAGCTCTACTATCCTGTGGAGCACCATACCGCTTCACCCTCGAGCTTGGGCTGTGCCACCTGCAGCCCTAGCAATATGGGAAATGGCCAGGAGCAAGACCTGGAGGAGTAACAGGAAATATTGGACTTGTGGAAGCAACACCCCTACACGGGAGGGGTCCTCCTAAACATTTGAGGGTGGCTTGGTGACTGTTGGAGGAATGCATCACAACCCCCAAGGTTCTGACGTCGAGGGGGATATGCTCTTGGGCCAACTAGGTGCGCAGGATGGGAGAGACACCATGGGGCCAACGACGGAGCTTGTTATGTCAGAGATTGTGCCTGCCCCTCAGGAACAGTGAATCACTGCTGTGGAAGCTTTAGAGGGCGGTGCTGCGAGCAAGGATCTATAGGTGCCACTGGATTTGAAATATAAGGAGGAGGTGGCTGCTTGGTACAAGCCCAGCGACAGGAAACCTGTGCAAATGGAAGCCTAGAATCGCACAGCTATCGCAACCAAGGTGAGCTTCAGGGAAGACTTAACTATAAAGAAAAACGTTGCTTACCGTAGTCTAGTGACCTCACATGTGCGGCTGGCGAACATCGACGTCAAGGAGCGCGCTATGGGAATTCCTTATTATGTGGAAGGAGGTGATCGGCCAAATCTACGGGAATACTCTCCCCTTTCCCATCATTGCACGAGTATTGCTCAAGTGATTGGGCCACTACAAGAACTTCGAGGTCTTCGATCTATCCTTTAGCTGCTTCTGCTTGCATTTTGAATCCATCAATGATTGGAATGACGTCTGGCTTGGTGGCCCGAGGCAGATCGTCGGCCAAGCCGTGGGGTTTGATATTTGGATGCTTGAGTTCAGTCCTAAGTCTGCCTCTGTGATGCGCACACCGATCTAAGAACGATTCTCGGGCCTCCTACTTATCTACTGGGACGTAGGCAACATTCTTCGTATGGCCAAGGCCATTAGTCAACCCTTCCTTATGGATGGCTGGACTATCAGTTTGGAGCGCTCTTCCTAAGCGTGGGTGTGCGTTCGAGTGGGTCTTTCGAAGCCACTGAAGCCGAGAATATGCCCCAATGGAGCTTTGAGTACGAGGGGCTGCCACAGCTCTACATAACCTGTGGCCTTGCTGGACATTTGGAGAGCCACAGTAAACATCAGGTGACAGGGTCTGCCCGTCCTGTGTTCTCTCGACTACGGTCGAGGGGCGGGTTTATCGTACCGGGGTGGCGGAGAAAGCCCTTGGCAAGGTTAACCTAAAGGTGTCGGAGGATATCTGTGACTATCATAAGCAGGAATTGCACGCAATCGTTACACATGGAGAAGAGCAAGGGCTGGGGCCGTGGATGCTTGTGCAGCACAGGAGACCTAGTAGCAAAGGCCCCATCGTAATGGCTAGCTTGCCTCCCAGGAAAGTCGCCAGCCACAGATCTCGTGGCCACGATATTGTTAGCACGTCTCGAGGAACTAGAAGCCAGTCCAGGGAACGTGGCAAAAGCAGAGTAAAGTGGGCTCCGGAGTCTAGGGATAGTAAGGTTGCGATGTGGAATAGCCCAGAGAGCAACTCCTTGAGGGCGATGAACACGGGCCATGTGGCCCGAGGAGATGGGCGTACAATGACTCTGCCCTTGCCACAGGTGGAGCAAGTGGGAGATAAGGTTACTAACCTGGATGGGTTTGGCACTTAATATGAGACTCTCTATGGGCTACGCTTCGTTGGGCGTAACGGCCATCAATGTTGATGGCGGCAGCTAGATCCTTTGCTAATACGCGAGTGCATGGAAGAACTTAACCTTTGCCAACTTCAATATGCGAATTATCATCTGGAACATCAGAGGAGCTAAGAAGGGTAAGTCAAGGAGCTATTGGTAATGTCTAGCATGCGAGGGAAATCTGGATGTCGTGGTACTTATGGAAACGAAGGGGCAGACCTTCTCCCGACGTGACGCGAATTGGATCTTAGGAAGGGACTGGGAGTTTGCTGTCTAGCCCTCGTTGGGAATGTCCGCTTGCATCATTCTATTGTGGAAGAAGGGGGTTCAGCTTTCGATCATGGTGGCCTCTACTCACATGGTGGCGTGCTCGATAACCCCTCGTTTGGATTGCATTCTTAATTGTTTTTTCGTTTATGGACCAAGAGATCGCCCTAAACTGTAGGAGATTTGGGAAGCCATTCGGCACTTTCATTGTGGTAACTTCCCTTTCATTGTTGCAGGGGATCTCAACTAGGTTATGGCCTAGGAGGAGAAATGCAGAGGGTGCAGATTTATTTACGGTAGGGATCAGCAAGACTTCGTCGACTTCATGCAGGACCTTCAGCTTGCTGACCTGGGATTCTCTGTCAACCAGTTCACTTGGTGTAACGAGAAGCAGGGAGGCACACGTATCTTGGAGCTACTAGATCGTGTTCTAATGAATCCTACTAGTCTTCTTGAGTTCCCTGAGAGCTCTGTGAAACATCTTTGCCGACTTGGGTCGGTCCATTGCCCGTTATTGCTCAACTTGGGAGGCAGCAACCCGTGGCCGAAGACTTGTAGGTTACTTTTTGAGAGCATATGGCTTAACTACCCACAATCTTTTCAAGTGGTGCATCAGGCTTGGCACAGGCAGGCGAAGGAAAATCCTATGGAGATTGTCTCGATGAAGTTTAAGTGCTCCATGCTGGTGCAGCGCAGATGGAGTTGGGATGAGGTCGTTAATCTAGTTAACAAAAATAAGGAGCTGGTGCGTGGCATTGATGAGCTATAGTCCAGAGAGTCAAGGGAGGGCATTTTGGAGGAGGACCAAGTGCGGCTCGGGAATATGGTTACTGTCTTCCACCGTGGATGCGCTTACGAGGAGTGGTGGTGGTGGCAGCGTGCCAAAGTTCACTGGAAGAAACTTCTGGACGGCAACACGAGATTCTTTAACAATGTGGCTACGGTTCGGGCTCAGACTAACCGAATCACCTCGCTGTGGGGCGATGACGACAGGTGGGCGGACTCTCTGGACATTTTTGAGCCTGTTGTAACGGATTATTTTGAACACAAATGGAGGTGTAGGGACCCCGAAAACTTGCCACAAATTACCTCCCTTCCAGGCATTGTGGATGTGGAGATGGCTTCCACCCTTGGAGGCAGGGTTACTGAGGACGAAGTGATCATGGCATTGCGGGGAATTAAGAGGAACAGAGCCCAGGGTAGCGATGGGATTACAGCGAAGTTATTGCATGGCAACTAGGCCATCGTGCAAAATGATGTTATCAGTGCTGTGATGACGTTCTTCGAGGAATGCAGGCTTTCGGGTGGCTGGAAGGATACTCTCATCATGTTGATTTTGAAGAAGTAAAGGGCGTGTAGGCTGGATCATTACAGGCAAATCAGCATATTTAACACCGACTATAAGGTCGTGGTTCGGGTCCTCGTCAGGAGGCTGAAGTCGTTAATGCCGGGACTTATCTCGCATGAGCAAGCCGTGTTCATCCCTGGGCATCGCATCTTCGAAAACATTAACATAGTGCAGAAGATGGCCGCGAAGATGCGCACCTGAACTGCCGCATCGGGCCTCATGGCCATGACGCTTGACCTGGAGCAGGCTTATGACCGCATTCGCTGGGAGTTCCTACTTCAGATGATGCTGGCACTGGGCTTCTCTCCCATTTGGCGTGATTCGATTGCAGCGTGTATCAAGAGCCCAAGAGTTGCTGTCCTCATTAATGGTGCTCGTCTCCTGGGGGTGGTTGCAAAGTGGGGCGATCAACCGGGCTGCCCACTTTTGCCCTATCTCTGTCTTAGCCACCGAGTATCTTTCGTGCTTGGTGAGGAATTATGAATCTCGAAAGCTTCTTGGGTTCAGGTCGGGGCAGCACGCGCCGCTTATATCGAATCTCCTATTCGCGGATGACACCTCTCTCTTTCTCTCCATATTTATCATTAGTTCTCTACCTTAATCTCTATCTCTCTTTCACTTTCTATATCTCTATTTCTCTCAATCTTTTACATTTTCCCGTTTTGGTCCTATCATTTCTATCAACCATATTTTCTCGTTTGTCTCTCTCTCTCTTCTCTCTTCCACTTTTTTCTCTTCTATCTCATCGATTATCTCTCTACATGCCATTAAACCTAGCACTTCCCTCTTCCAATTGCTTTCTCTCTTCTCAATATTTTTTTCAAACCTTCTTTTTAAGAAATCATCTCTTTTCTTATATTGTCTAGCTCCAATCCCCATCTCCACTTTTTATCTCCACTTGTCTTCATATTTCTTCTAATTCTCTAGTTATTGTCTCATCTCTTATTAAATCTCTACCTCTCGTTCAATAATTTTTCTCTTGATGCTCCTTTCTTATCTCTCGCCCTTTTATAACTAAAGGATTTCTCTTTCGCTCTACCTCTTTCCATTGCATTAACACTCTCTTTCTCATTTTAATCCCTTTTATCAATATTATAATTTATATTTTATCTCCCTTTATCTCTCTTGTTTTTCTTATCATCTCCTTGTCTTAAATCTCCTTTTACCTCTCTTTGTCCCTCAACATCTACCCCTTCAAATGTTTGACAATTTCTTAATCTCTATCTCTCTATTCTCTATTTTCTCTTTCTCTTAATCTTCCTCTTTTTTTATATATCTTTATTTTTTATTTATTCTATTATATTACTTTACAAGATGAGAAAGTTTAAAAAAAGGAGAAATATTTATTATCATAATTATTTATTTAATTATTTATTTTTTTAATTCATTTTTTATTTTTTTTATTTTTTAATATTTTATTTCTATTTCACCACATATTCTTTTAAGATATTTCTTTCAATTTATTTTCTTTTTATATTCTAATCGATTTAATTCCTTTTTAATACATCTTTCTCCTTTTTTAGTCTTAAGGATTTCCTCTCGTTCTCTTAAACATAATCAAACAAAATTAGTAATTCTACTTTCTCTACACATTATCCTTGACCATATGAATTCCTAATAAACAAACCCGTTTCTTCGACCAAGTTTGCTTTGCATTGTAAATCTTGAACTGGTCAAAATCATATTGTTAACGTTTTCTCTTTTCCTTTCTTATTACCGCAAAATCATCTCCCGTCCAACAAAGTGAGCCTTTTCTGCACACTCAAACTTCTTCCCCCCCCCCCCCCCTATTCACATCGCAATAGTTTATGAAAACACAAACCATAACAAAGGATAAAACTTAAATTGATGGGAATCTTTCCTCACTATTTAAGTTAGAATGTTTAACAAGATGTTCTTGTTGGCCAAATTTCCTCCTTACAATATGGGAATGTAAACTTCTATGCTATTGGTTCTCCTTTCCCATAATTCTTTATTTTACAAATCATTCTAATTCACTAATTTCTTTAAATTTGTTCCACCCAATTCCATTTGGATTGACACAAATTATAAGTTAGGAGAAACATTTGGACAAGGCAACTATGACATTATTATTGAATTCTCCTACATGAAACTAGATATTGAATGTAGTTAAACAGAATATCAAAAACAAAAACTCTATTTTTAGATTCTTTCTATATATGTTACACACTATGTAATATTATATCTCTCTCACTCTTATGCTTTGTCTATTCCTTCTACTATATCTATCTCTGTCTATCACATTCTCTATCATAATCTCTATCATCTTTCTCTAACTATTCTCAAGCAACATTTATGTTCTTCTCTCACTTTAATTTCATTGCTCATTCAATATCTTCTAACTATCTCTTACTTGCCATTCTTTTTTTGGTTCTCCCTTCCTCTTCTCAATCTTTAGGTAAATCACTTTCTCACAATTTATTGCTCATGTTCCAATGCTTTCTTCTCCCATCGTCTTTCTGATCTCACTACATATTCTTATTATTCTTTTCCTTTATTCCGTAGTTCATTTTCTGACATAATTGTTTCCCATGTTCTCATTCTTCTTCTTCATCTTGATCTTATATTGAAAATGAATTGTTTATCATGCTTTTTTAAATTTAATCCTCAAATTTCTATTAAAAATTTAAGGAATAACAAGAACAAATTTTTTTTTCTTATTCTTGTAATGTCCTTATAATAATTGTTTTTATTTAATAATTAATAAATTAATTTTTTTTAATTTCCATCATAATTATTTGCATTTAATTGCAATGAATTACCAACACTCTTATCCTTCTTATTATTTTTCTTCTTGTTGCTCATTTTATATTTTCTTATTTTCTTTATCTTCTTACCCCATTACCTTTCTCTTATTCCAATGATAAACCCACACATAGTATCAACTCTCACCCATTAAATTGAGACTTTTTCACATAGTCACACTTCTCCACTCCTTATGCATGTGGCAATAGTTTAGACAACCAAAACAATAGCGAAAGGACAACAACAACTTGTCGAGAATTGTTCCTCACCAATGACATTGGAATGTTTAACAAGTGTTCTTTATCAACCGAATGTCTTCCTTACAAAATGCTAATGAAATCTTTTATGCTCCTGGTTCTCTTTTCCCATAATTGCTTATTGCCCAAATCACTATAGTTCAATAATTTCTCTAAACTTGTTGCACCAATTTATATTTTGATTGCCACATGTTTATAAGTTGGAAAAATATGTTCAAAAGGTCAAGTAGGGTAAGTGCATGTAGTCATAAGGAATGTTAGAAACAAAAGCACAATTTTTTATTCTCTTTATATATGTTCCACTCTACATAATACTTTGTCTCTCTCACTCCTCCATGTTGTCTCTTTCATAAATTATACCTATCTCTCTTAATCTCACTTTCTATCATAATTGTGATCATCTTGCTCTATCTATTCTAGCTCAACATTTATGTTTTTCACTCTCTTTTACTTCAACATATTCCTAATTCCTTCTGACACTCTCTTTTTTACCACTATCTTATTTTGCATGCTCTTCATGTTGTATCTCTCTTTCTCTATCCCCTCAAGCTCCCTCTCGTTCACACTATCTCTCGTACATATATCCCCCGGACTCTTTATATCTTTCATGTATGTCTTCTCATCTTTTTCTTTAGTTCTACCATATTAACACCATTTTTTTACTAATTGTTCAACTTTCTCTTCTCCCTCAATCGTTTTTGTCACTCTTGCATATCATCTCATTTATTTGTCCCTTTATTCTCAAATTCTCCTACTCTTATAATTCTTTTTTATGCTATTATTCTTTTTCATCTTATTTTAAATCTTGTGTTCATAATGAATTGAGAATTTTAAATTTTAAATCTAGTTTTCAATTCAATAATTTGAAAAGAATGAAAAATAAAATGTTTCTATAACTTAGTTTCATAATGTCCTTATAATAAATTTATAATTGCTTGATGATAAATAAATTCTTTATTTTAATGCACTTTATTTTTTGCATTTAACTCTTATTAATTAAAATATACTCATATCCTCCTTTTTAATGTTTTTCTTCTTATTACACATCTTATATTCTCTTATATTCTTTCTCTTAGCAAGCTTAATATTCCAACCTTTTGTTTTCTTCATTTTATTGTTGTTGTTATTCTCTTACTCTCCTCTTGTTCAACATCTTTTACTTCATTTTAACTCAGTTACATATTGTTCTTTCCCTCTAATATGTCTTCAATTTTTTTTCCTTCTTTTCTTTATATTCATTTTGTAGAACTTGGTATTTTTGGTAGCAAATTTTTGCCCATTTATTCATTTTAATAATAATAAAAAATTAAATAGAAGAAAAAAATACTTTTATTAATTCTTCTATCAATGTTATAAATATATTATTTTTAAATATTATTATAATTTAAAAATTGAAAATATTATTTGCTATAATATTTTTGTTAAATAAGTTCTAACTATAAGATAATATAAATAAATGACATTTCTATTAAAGAACAATTTATTTTAATATTTACATCATATTCTTGTGTTATCATTAATTAGAATAACTTCTTCTAGATCTAGGTCTCCAAAGGTTGAATTTGTATGATGTTGAAAGATATGCTAAAACTTATTTTATCACATAGATAGTTGAGATAGGGTTAGCTTTCAATATTATATCCATAAAAGAGTGTACAAATAGATGTTATAAGTTTAGAATAAAAAATCATAGGACCACTGCATTGGTAAGAACTTTCCCAAAAGCAAAGGAATTGCACTAAAGTTTAACATAAGAGACCTTAACATAAAGTAAAAGTGATTTAAAGAATACACACCTAATGACTCAAATTAGTGGTGAAGTGGCATGGTACACACATAAGCCTTGTTCATAAGAATACAAAGAAGAAATCATAGTCACGTACACTAACAAGAAAGTTGGATGGGTTAATTAAGTTTCCCAAAATTTGAAATAAAATGGTGAATAACATTTCTAGTGACTTACTAAAATTGTGAATGTTCAATAGAGGGTCAAGATTTTCCTTATAGTCACATACAATAACAAGAAAGTTGAACGCATGAATTAAGTTTCCTAAAATTTGAAATAAAATGGTTAATAACGTTTCTGGTGAGTTACTAATATTGTGAATGTTCGATAGTGGGTAAAAATTTTCCATTTTGAACATCCCACGTGATTTTCCATGGCGCTTCTAGAATCATACTATTAGATTATTTGCACACAAAAAGGTGAAATAAAAAATGCTTAGCGGTAGCACATTGTTACTATTAAAAAGTTTATCTCAAACAGCATAGTGAGCATGTTTATTTACAAAGACCACAAGAGTGCAATAGTAATTTTCCTAAGTTAAGAAATCTAGAAGATGTATGTTTGAATTCCAAAACAAATTAAGAATTTCATAAACTACCACAATTTACAAAAGAGATAATATGAATTTCACCAAGAAAAACTAAAAAAAATGGCTTAAAAAATAAAAATTTAATTGTAGTAAGTAGTTTTCTAGAAGGTAGTGATTTTTGAATGTTTTTGACAATAATTGGTTAGGAAGCATGCAGTGCGGTTAGTGTGGTGCTCACAGATTCATGTGTGATGCTTTTGGTTCAATTTTGATGAGTGGCATGATTGGGGTGGATTGGGTGGAGAGGCACGTGATGCTTCACATTTGACTTTTAGGTCAGTGTAGTTTAGCGATAATCAATAGAGGTTGTCAAGTTGATGCATTTATGGATTAAATCTATGTAGGTCAATCCAATTACCAAGAATGTAGGTCATTGTGGGTCATGCAGACAATGCCTTCAACTTTAATAACAAGGTTAATGTTTGGAGATGGTGACAACAAAATACAAAAAGTAAATTTTAAGCCTTTGATGGTGAAATTTTTAACATTTTACATCCACAAGATTATGATTTACTGAAGGCAAGATCTATGCCGACTATAAAGCTAAGACTATTTGAAGCACTATGAAGTGATCATCAAATGAACTAAACTAAAGTCAATATGCAAATAACTTGACCCCAACAAGTGAAATGCATGAAATTTATAACTAAAATGCAAGTATAAAAAAAGCATAATCCTAAAAGCTCTTGGTCAAAAAAACACTTTAACTAAATTGCTAAAATCCAATAATATTTTTGGCCAATATTGTCAAGGTTTAATGTGATGTCAAACATATTATCTATGCAAACATTTGGTGAAATACATAGATTTTTTTTCTTTCAAATATAACTTTCCTTTTTGAGATATCTCCATTACCCTAATGCTTAATTTTTAACTTAAACTCCATAGAATGATGGAGAGATACACTTACAAACATGAGACAATAGTGAAGAACTTTCTAAAATAAATTTTTTGTAATTAAACCTCAGCATAAACCATGAACATGAGAGTAAAACCAGCTAACATTACCAAACACCAAGGGATTCCATTAGTTAGATATTTCTTTTCCTCTAGTATACTTGGGATGCTCATAACATGACTTAATTATGTGATGTGAGGTTGTTTTAGAATTTATGTTGATTAAGATTATTTCTATGGTGAGTTATCAAACATTATTTTTAATGGGATGCTTGGAAATACTCACTTTAAGCCATAAAAATGGCTTGGTTCATTTAGGACCTAGTTTAGCTAATAAGAATAACTTGGATTTGGATGAAAATGCTTGTTGTTGAGGATAGTTTTTTATTAGTAGTTATTGTCTTTGTCATATTATTAATTCCATGATTGGCTTTAAATTGGATAGAGACTCTTGGGTGGACCACTAGAAAGTGATGCTTTAAATTTGCAAGTTTGGAGTAGCCTAAAGAAATTAGTTATTATTAATTTAGATGAAAACTTAGTTATTGTAAATCAAACCTTTAAGAATTAAATGAAACATTATAATAGACTTGATAAGACCTTTATGGGTTACATGAAACAAGAAGATACCCTACATAAGAGATACAAATTTAAATGAAACCTCATAGTATCTTAGATAAGATATTTGGGGGATTATGAGAAGTTGCGAGTACCATAGATTTAGATATTATCTTTTAAAAGGAATCATAGATTACATAGATAATTAAATTAGAATTTTTGAATGAAGCCCTTAAATACATTAGGAAATGGATGTAATAATGAAATAAAAGCCTAAACACATGGGGATTCTTTAAGTATGCTTTCTCAAAGGCCTTAGATAAGAGAGACTCTTCATCAAACCATATTTAATTATTATGTAAGAAACAGAGCCTTTTTTTAGACATCGAATTAATATTAGGCTTAGTGATGGCACCAAATATTCTAATGATATTCTCTAAATCTAAAGCATGACATCGATTGTCAGGTAAGACAATTAGTGAACATTTCAAATATCTTAGGAGAAGAGTTGACTCCCTTCATAGTAGCTATAGAATTGATATGGCTCTAGTTTGCTAATTAAGAATTAAAGTTAGTAGTGGAAGTCATGTCAAGTATGGTTTAAAAGATTTGTTGTGACAATATTAATGTGACTAATTGTTAAAGCTAAGGTTTAGGTTTTAGTTAAAGCTAAAGTTATGGCCTAGTTAAGCTTAGAAGTCTTATATATGATTATAGGCATGGTTAACATCAAACATTCTTTATATGTGCTACATCTTAGAATGGTAGCATGCCTTTGATAGTCTAAGACTACCCTTTAAATGTTTATATGACAAATAAAACCCAACATATACTCTAAGAGTTGGTAAAAGTGGGTTGGATTAAGATCATGATGTCTAACTAGATGACCTTGGTTAAGATAAGATTTATGGATGCAACATTGCTTAGTTTTGGGCCCTCAAGCTAATGATGTATAGTATTTTGTAAAGATGATACGATTAGTAATCAATGATTAATAGATAATTTGCTTAGTTTAAAAGAGAGAGCTAGTCTACTTGAACATACACTCCAATTAGTTGCATCATAAACTCACTCATTATATTGGCTTAGTGATCTAGCATGCATCTATTCACATATATGATCATTATATTAATTTTATACAATGTTATATATTAGATATAGAACCACACCACAACATATTATTTTGATAGTTTGACTTAAAGGTTTCTTATTGAGTTCAAACCCACTCTCTTATTATTTTGATATGTGGAATTAAGGATATAATAACTTTCTTATGAGTTGGAGATTTGGGCTATCTTATTCGACATCTAGATATTTGTCATCTCTATTTAATTCTTTTACTTTTGCAAGTGATGTTGGTTCTTTTGAAGGATATTAGGCTGTGTTAGGCATTACTTTAGGACAATGATATTCACATCTTGTATTGTCTCTTATGATGGACTTGGCTTGTGGATATTATTATTTGAACATATGGCTATGTATGCTTTTCATTATACATTCTTTTTTATTATGTAAAAATGAGTATATATCAATTACATAAGCTAGGGTGAATTAGTCCCTAATTTATTTGTGTAAAAAAATCACTAAGGGATTTTATTTATTGTGGCCTACATATTGTGATCATCAATATTAGATTGTTGAATCATAACTTCTTGTTTGAGTATCAACCCTAATGAGTGAAATGGTATTTAGCTATGTTCATTGGCCATATGTGGGTTATGTTGCATTAGGTATTTTGTATAAGAAAATTGGTTCAAAAATAGAGTGTGACACTAAGTTAGAATAAGAACACTCATTAAATAGATTCAATTAATAGTGACATTGGTAATTAATTTAAAAATATTAATGAATTATTTGCCTATTTTTGCAATAAAAATGGAATTCTTTAAACATGTTCTTTATTAAGGGTACTTATGAGACCATTACTTAATGTTTCATCTTATGAACTACTAAATAATGCAAAATTCATTATGTGACACTTTCATGTATTTGGGATCATGTACTTTACTTCAAATAATGAGAAAAGTAGTATGGGTAAATTTGGTGTAAATAATGATTAAGTTATTTTTTAGGTTGCCTAAAAAATAAAATTTATTCTATGTGATTAGTTTTACATCGTCCTTGATATATAAAATTTGATATCTAACTAGACCTAATCTGATTTAGCTCAAAGTGGTTAGTTTTGACTTGCATCCATTAGTTCATGCCCTTAAAATGTGATAGATTTTTTTGCTACCAATATGCATCTTAATTGACTAATTCAATAATATGAAGTTTCATAAAAGTATGATGTTGGACAATGTAGAACGATAATGGCACATAAACAGCATACTTGTCTGATACAAGAATTAAAGAATACTATAGCATTTTCATGCATAATATCCAAACTGATGTCTTTTACAATAACGTTCTAGTAAGATACATAATAGTGACAATATGTTTAAGCAGACTTCTTTTTTCTAATGAATCCATATCTAAAGTGAAGTCAGAAGACATGAACATGGTTCAAAGATTTCTAGAATGAATAAAATATGTATCCATGGAATTACCCTTTTAAAAGCAAAGAAATTAATGTTTAGATATAAATAGTAAGATTGTTGATCAGATATATTTGCTTAATGTGATAACTAAAAATGTCATCTTCAAATGATGATGTCCATTTTTCAATTGCAACAATAAGCACAAATAATACTTTTCAAACCTGATAATTGAAGATATCATAGCTATTTTTATAGCTTATAAAGTATATATTGAACTTTTTTGTAGAAGAAAATATCTATGTGAAAGATGAATCCCTTTATAAAGTTTGTTGAAGTCAAGAATTATATGATCAAAAAGATAAATAAGATGCATTAAGTTTTTAGGATGAGCAACTGCGCAAAACCAAGGAAGCAAAAGTAATAGTAGACGTTGGAGGTCAACATGTGAAAAAAAAGGATTTCTCTATAGATCATCCTAGTGATTTGATACACCAAACTTGTCAAATTATCTTAAATAATAGATGAAACCCAAAGCCATATATCTAGTAATGTGGCAACAAATGAATCACACGTTAGAATGCTAACAAAATCAAATGGTTAACAAATTTACCTAACCATAAATATCTAATGTTCAATAGCATTAGAATTATAGTATAACAACAAGAAAGCACAATTATTCCATTACCACATAACACAAATAGTACTCTAGGTTGATGCTATGTTCATCAATAATGATAGCTAGCATTAATGAATGGAACTAGAAGCTCAATTACCAAAAATCATAAATCTCAAGAAGAATTTCTTCTTATAAAAATACTTACTCTTATAATATCATGTCTACGAATATTACTTCAAACTCTTTGAACCCATAAAATTATAAGGGTGGAGAAAGTCACAAGGAGCAATAAAGAGAGCATGAGATAATGTAAAAGTAACATGTAATTACCAAATGATATATATTCAATCTATATGAGAAACATATAAACAACATCAAATATAAAATTTCAATGTATGTATCACTCTTTAACATGCCATACTAACACATAGGCTTATGATGCTACTAATAAGATGTATAGTGTACTAAAATAAATCTATTGCTCTTCGTAATCTATATAAGAAATATATGAACAACATCAAATATAAAATTTCAATGTATGTATCTCTTTTTAACATTCCATACTATTTTATAGGCTTATGATGCTACTAATTTCATGCATAATGTACTAAAATCAATCTAGTGCTCTCCCATTCCCAACAAAATCATAGTATGGTCTGACACTCATATCACTTCTTGTGCTCTAAACTTCTAAGGCTAATCAAATATGACAACATCGTGGGGCTCTAAGAGTCCTTCATAATAACATGTACTCCCCAACCAGCTTATACTTTTCTAAGGCCCAACACTATGGTCTTGCAAGCATTCCATAAGAAAATGATGTCCATAATCACCTTAGAATCCATCTAGAGTTTTTATTTGGTCTTAATCTTTCACTTTACAAGACATAAACATGACATGTCTCAAGGCATATTTGAGGCAATGAGGAACTTAGTCACAAGAATTCCAATTGTTTGCCAATGTTTCTAAGTGTTATTCTAAAGTTTATGGCCTAGGATAAAGTCTAATTTGCACAAGGTAGCATTTTATGCATTTCTCAAGAAGTTCTTGCAATAGATATTTATGTCCTATTCATGTTGTGATATTCAAGTTCAAATTATGTGTTATCTTTCTTAACTGAGTTTTCATATATTATATGCAAATTGCTAGTCTAAAACATCAATATAATGGCATGGATTTTCATTAACTTTTAGCATAAATTCTAACTTCTAATCACTTATTGAACAAAGATGTGATAAAACATTAAAATAGATATTCACCAACAAAGGTAGTGAAGTATTCTTATAAATTACCCTAGTATTCTTAGTTTGCATAAAATAAAAGGAAAACTTTGTAGATCAGAGTATTCACTTTTTATCAATTTCAAAAAAATTCTATCATCCCTTAATTAAAGAATAATTTGAATCATCAATTTGTTATTTAAAATTTTGAATATTAAATGACATTCTCCATGCTAACCATAAGATTATTTGCATTATATTTATGCATCCGACAAAGCATTTCAATTCAACATACTTTTAGCCATAATAACAAATATTCAAAGCCAATCTTTTCATTTCACAAATGCATCAATTAAGAATTTCTACTTTTCAAGAATGTGTTTGTCATGTTCCATCTTATATTCTCATGTATGATTTTTGTAAAGAATTTGCAATTATTTTAACAATAGTTTACAACAACATAAATAGAAGACGTCCATAATGAGCTCCAAATTATTTGAAGTCATAGGCAAAAGAAATTCATCTTGATATAGGAAATTTCACAGAAAAGCGTTTAAATGATAACATCCTTAGTCATTCTCTGCACCACATGACAATTTTGTAATATGGCAGTATTTACTTTATATATATTTTAACTACATTTAATGCACAATCTCAAGTATCATTATCCCTTGTAATCTTAATAGAGGACTTTTCTTTGTCAAGGTTTTCATTCCACTTCCTTCACACATATAAAACTTCTTCCTCCAATACTTTCTCTTGTTTGGTCTACTTTCATGTTCTTATGGCTTGATGGTTTCCTAAAACCTACCAAAACCACATATTATGAATCCTTAAACAATGGGATTTTCTACCTATTTAGAAGGTTTTTATCTTAAGCACCAAGCTCACCTAAATAAAAGGTGAACAATTCCTTAATTTCATGAATTTCATGCACAACTTTGTTTTCATATAACCATGGTTTTATTTTGCTAAAGAGGATGTAAAATCATTACCTCTAAGATATTTATCTTAATCTTATCAAGAATTCCTATAATACATCATGTCAGAAAAGAAAACATTCATATTAAAACATTCCTCACTTCTATCGAACTTAAATGTTATAAGATTCAAAATTCGAATACAAAGTTTCTTAACATTAAAAATTTAAATGCATTTCCATTAAAAATTAAATTTTTAAATACCCTAAAGAGGAAACATGCCATGGTTAAGGTACAATAAAGTAGAAAGAATGGTAGTGTGACATCACTCCTACCTTAATTTAGATTTCATTCTAAAATTTGGACAATTTCACTAGCCTTTAGTTAGGAATTTTAGCGTTAGCATCCCTTGTGGTTTTATGATATATGTATATCCCCTTCTTATTTCATGCTATTTTTATATGTTTAAGTATTCCCTACTGAGCTTTTCAGCTCACCCTCTCTTATATTACTATAGGATGAAAAAATAAGAGTCATTTTGAGCCAATATTGGCATTAATTGGGTTAGTACACCTAATGGATGACATTTCTACTTGAATTATTTTTAATTAGTGATAGTTGAGCAATTACTTGTATTCTTTATTATTACTTATACATATTGATGAAAATTTGATTGTAATAGAATATTATTTATGGACTTTTGTATCTTTAATTTTATATTTATTTTAGATTGGACTTGACTTATAATACTATATCAATATTTCATTTTTATGATTTTTATGTTCTTGCTGATGGATATTGTTATTTGCATGTTATATGATTATGTTTGTACTAAAAACATGTATTGCTACATTTGAAAGTTTATTGTTTGATATGTGAATTTTGTTGCATTATGTAGTTTAAAAAGATGCTAAAAACCAAGTGTTTTGGACAAGAGCTTTCATGTTAATAAAAACTGAGCAAAAATTCTATTAATTATTTTTTAAAGATGTAGTGAATAGGGACTAGATCATTAACGAATGGAGAAGGTGAGGTAAAATAGTAGAATAGGTTATGACATTATTAGAAGAGCAATACGAAAAATTTGTTATAATTGAAAATAGAATTAAGTGGTCTAAGTCACAAGAATATTTAATTTGTTCCCATGGTTAGGATGAAATATATTATAATAAAAAAGAATATTATAATGGGTAAAGGGAATGGGACTTGAACTCCAAATACTATCACTTAATCATCATGGACAAAATACCTAAGCTTTCTATCTATAAGAAAAAATAGTAGATGATACTATATTAATGAAGCATATCAGTCAAGTATGGAGGCTATTTAAGATTTTTAAGACTTATTATCCCACTTAGATGTGAATTAACAAAACATAAATGGTTGAAATAATTAATGGTTGGAAAAAGGTAGCAAGCTCATACTGATTAATACTATACAAAACTCTATAACAACTCACTTCTTAATGGTGTTAGAACTACGTAAATGAATCAGAAAATCACCGATGAAAAACATGACAAAAATGGTCCTTACAACCCCATTAAGTTGTTTGAAATGGCCATTGAAAATCTCCTATATAAAATTCTTAACTACCGCTTCCACTTTAATTGAATTAATCAAAATCAATAACCAAACTAGTTGTGGAAACTAGTCTAGGAATTAAGAGCTTTCAACAAGAATCAAGGTGTTTGCATGCAAAATATGATGGTTGTTCTTTAATTAACCCACAATATAAGAAAATTTTGTGAGAATCAACTACAAGAATAACCTAGAAAAATGACAAGAAATATCAAATGGTGGGTAATTTATTTACATTGTGTGGATAGTTTAAGGCACATTCTTTCACTCAGGAAAAAAGAATTGTTGGGTGATACTAACATGCAAAAATTTGTTTGATTCCCCTAATATGCAAGAAACATTAGCTTAGCTAAGGCTTATTATATGTTATGTGGAGATTATTGAATAGATTTCCATTCAAATATTTAATAGATTGGGCAAATGTTATTCATAATTTATATTCTTTTATAATACATATTTAATCAAATTCCATCTTTTCCACTACAATTATGATGTATGGGTTTCAATTGCCTTCTAAATGTCTTTTCTATGATCATTAAGATTATCTCATCTACCTCTTCAAGTCCTAGACAACTACTTATAGTCCTTAAAAATAGTTTGGGTTGAAATTGGTGTGGACAAGAAATAATATCATGACATTGTATAGTACAATTTAATCATTGTGGTGCTTGAAAATTCCTTCCCAACGTAGTTTTTTAGCATTAAGCCACCCTATATTAATTTATTACAAGATGTCAAAGGCACAGATGATGGGTTACTTTGAGGAAAAAATTTCATGTTTAATACTATTATTTAATTTTTCTTCACTGACCTATAAAGTGTTTTTCTAGCATCCCCTCACCTTGTTAATGGTAAGAGAATGTCAATTCTTTGAAATTTTGAATTTTCCTTCTCGTGCGTAGCTACGATGTCTAAGTTCTTATTAGAAGGTGATAGGTTAATTTGGAATTTTTATATTTTCTTCTAATAAATTTCAATGAATTTGTATCCCAATAGAAATGTAGAAATGATTGAACATTGAAAATAATTAAGACATCAAGCAATTTTTGTAGTCTCCTGATTGTGCTTGAAGAAACTTTAGATGCTAGGTTCATAAAGAAGTTTTCCAAAAGTTGAAAATAATTAACATTGAAAGTAGTCCCTCTAGCTATGAATGAGAATATCTATATACATCATATCACACATAGCTACAAGATTTCTGTTTGCTAAAAGGTCTATCTTAATAGAATCAAGCATTTGTTACAAAGTTGAACAATCGTTTCCATTTGTTACTAATGTTGTGAATTGTGAATGGATAAGGAAATGAATTAGTGAGCTTATTCTTGAAGGCAAACATAAGGTTAACAAGATTCAAGAGTTGTCAATATAAATCAATAAGCTATATTGTGGTCTTTTTGTATAAAAATAATTTGAAAATTAGCCTTAAACAAGCTTAAGAAAATTGGAATAAATCCGAAGGCCTCCTATATATGTAATGTATAGGTATAAGAGAAAGAACTTAATTTTTGGAGTCATGATTTCGAGCAATTTCTTATAGCATTTGATGAATATATCATATTTGTGTTAACAAGATTTACTAACACGATTGACACCTTGGCAAGCATGAGTGAAATGATTTCCAATATAAAACATATGTGCAAGATTTTTGGTCCAAAAGAAGTATGATCCTTTGGGCACTAAAATTAAGCTACCATGGATGTTCCTACCATTTCACTTCAAGAATCCATGAGTTTGCAACATAGAAATTAAATGGTTCATGCAAGAAGAAAACTATAACAATTATCTATAAAAATGGTGAAATCAAAAAAGAAGTAAGAGCCAACAAATTTATATTCCTTTTCCACTACTATGGCAGCCTTAATTAGTAAAGAATTATATTTCTTATTTCAAAATCGTGTTACAATTAGGAGACCATATTGATAAGAAACTAAAGTAGAAGATGATGCAAAATGATGAAATAGGCTTGATAGATTGTATAATGATTGACATTCATCTTTGTTACCTTATGTATAAAATTAATGTTGAAAATTTAAAACATTGGAGAAAATAGTAGTATATGTAGATTACTTGGATTAGCTATAATGAATCCTCCTTAAGGGAAGAAGAGAAAAAAGCTATATTTGACTTATGGTAGTACATAGAGACATTGTGTACACTTTTAATGATAATGAGATATAATCTTCCTCTAATGTTAATTATGAGAGGTAATACATAAAACTTTTTTTTAAATATAATAAATTTCTATCTAGTGCAATAAGTTGAAAAAAGATCAAGAAAATTACTAGGTCTTATGTGAACATTTAAATCACAAAATTTTCACTTATTTAATTATAATAAAAACTATTACAGTGTAGTAACAAATGTGATAATTCAAAAAAATAAGCTAGCACATTAATTGAATGAGTTTAAAACACTTCATGCACATTGCCACATTTTATTCCTTTCATGTAGTCATCAATTCATGTCATCATATGGTACCAATATCAAATGTAATTATATTTTGAAACATAAACACATTGCATCTCAACGCAATATTAAAAGCAATATTCACTTCAAGTTCTAAGATATATTTGGATAAGAAGAGATTGTTTAAATACAATTTCTATTAGGACAGCTCAATCTAAAAGGATTTAGGCCCTAAAATCTAATAGGTGTTTAACGTTCGCAACCTTTCCTTCCATCCATGACTAGAGAGGCTATGTGAAATTTTTATAGTTATTGCTTAAGGAATATGGTTAGTGACTCTTACCTATTCATCCATTTGAAATGCTATGATGGTGTTCAAGTTACACTTAATATGATGGTGTTGAAGTAATATGATTAGTGCAAGGTTTTTTGTATAATCTTCATAGCATTAAACAATTATGTGACTTTATGTTCTGCATTATTTTTAATTTTAAAGAATTTATTACTAGTTAAAATATCCAACTCGTCAATGTATCACTAAGAAATTATAACACTCATCCACTACATTTAAAAATTATTAAAGCAAGTTGATCAGAATGCCATACATCATTAGTGAATAGCGTTGATTTGTGGCATAGATTATTCTGCCATCTTAGCTTATTAACAATTAAGAAAATCACAAAATATTATTTTATTAGGTGCTAACAATGTCCTTGTTGGAATGATGAGTGTATTTCTATGCATTACAAATGAGAAAGACAACACAAAACCTCAACTTAATCGATAAAGCATGTATTTACCGAAAGACAATTGGAGTTGCTGCACTTATAATTATTTGAAACCTATTCATCTTCAAAATCTTGGATGAACAAAATATAGTTTTATAACAATTGATAAGTATCCATGAATTTCTTTTATGTTGTTCAATAACAAGAAAAGTGGCACATTAATAGCTTACATAATTAGTTAATAAATTGTAAGAGCAGCATAACTTATCCTTGCATTTATTGGATGTGACCAAGTAGAAGAATTTAAAAGCAATTATTTATAGAACATAAAAATTTCTCATCATCTAGAACACCTCAAAAAAAGAGGTTGGAGAGAGTGGAAATAGAATATTAAATGATATGGTAAAGTGGTAGAGTTCTTATAAAACCTTTATTTTATATTTTCCCTTATGAATTATTATATCATAAAAACCTAAAACTATCATAATTGCTCATTTTTTTAAATACTTATTTTTTATTAAATGGTAAAAGAGTTATAGAAGCTTGATTCTATGTCTAATGATGTAATTTTCATGTGATGCTACATGAATATCAAGTCATATAGAGTACTGAATAAGAGAACTAAAATTATAAAGGAAACTATTCATATGAGATTTTAGGAGTCTCTTTGTCATTTATATTGTTGTCAAATGCTATTTGATAAAATTAAGAAGCTTAATGAACTAAGTGTTGATGATGAACCAATAGATAACAAAATTCAAGGGGACATTATATAAGGACATGATTGAGAAAATTTAAGAGAATGAGCAGACCATGAATGTGAAGATGTATAAAGGGATTATTTGTTAATCTTTTTACCTTAAACCTAATTTGTCTAGATTTGTGTCTAGTATAGAATTGTGTGCAAGATTTTAAGACAAATAAAAGAAATCCCATATTAATGCTATGAAGAAAACTTTTAAATATCTTACTGAAACCATAACTTTATGCCTATAATATACTAGATGTGAAAAGGGTTTTGACTAAAGAAAAGAGAGTTCATCTATTACATTTTTAGTCTCATCAAAACACATTGATTTTATTGGCTAGAAATAAGAGAAAAATTTTTTCGATTTGTAATTGAAATCAAAAACATATCAGTTAATACTTGTGCAACTCAAGTTCCTTGGATTACAAGAAGAACTTTGAGCTTATCAATTACAATTCACCATTGTATAGGTCTATTTGTGACATTGCTAGTGTTATATGCTCGTAAAAGGATCTAGTTCAACATTCCTACACAAAAGAACAACATTAAGGATGACATCAACTGAGATATTGTAGAAAAGAAGAATAATACTATAGGTTTTCTACCTAGTGCTCAATTCATAGAAATCATTGGAAAACCTTTAGAATTAACACACTCACTTGAATTCGACTAACCATTAGAATTCACAGCCCATTGTTTTAATTCTAAAGTTGTTGAAAATTTTATTGTATTGTTGTTGCACATCTTTTCAACTATTTGCATACATTCATGTGTAGATCATTGGCATAGTTTTCAATTTAGTAAATTTCATGTAATCATTAGCTAGGGCAAATTGATGGCCCTATGGCTTATGAGGTTCGATTATAAGAAAACCAAGTAAATTCTTTTCTAATCATTTATTGAAGATGTAGTGAATCTAGAATAAATTTTTAAATGGAAATAAAAAAGTAAATAAATTCACCTCTAGGTGTAGTGGTTGGCCATACATCGCTCATCATCTACAACCCAAATTGATTAGAATGTTCAATCTTTACTTTTACTTTTTAGCATAAAAGGATCATATTCCTCCATCACAATCATACCATCTTGTTAATCTTCCCCCTAATGAGCCAAAGTAGTGAATAAATAGCAATTAATAATGTACGTTTGATGCATGAAATAAACTAGGAAAAACCTTTAATTGCTACTCATTTTTTAATTTTATAAAATGATGTCCCTTATCATAGTAGTGTGGTCTTCATTCCTTCTCTATGCCCTAAATGATAAATAGTTGGTATTATTTGTCATATGTGTAGTATGGTCTCATCATATTGCAATGACCGCCATTCTCACTTAAAAAACCAATTATGATGTAATCTTACAACACAATACCAACTATTAGAAACTATTGAGGTAACTTATTATTTTGTGTATTCAACCATTTCGTGAATCATGTAATATGGTGGCATATGATGAACATGATGCAATGAAGCTTTGAAATGGCTTGCGATAAAATTGATTCATAGTGGAATGATACATAAGTGATCTAAAATCATATCTAAATGATTGACGCAAGCCTAGAACTGGACAAAATTATCTTAAGTACATATGATAATGATTTTCATATTATACACATGCAATAAATTTATCTTATAAAAAATAATTCAATGAAAAATAGCACATACTATTGCACTGGCATAATCATACTGTAATAGTTCTACAAAGTGCATAAAAATGCAAGAGAGTTACAAGTTTTTGAAAACTTTCATTCTTCATAAATGATCCTCTTTTTAGATGTGTATGATCCTTAAAGAAATTGTACATTTGTGAGTCTTAAAGGGACTATATTTGCACAATTATCATGTTCATACATGGCAATGTTTTGAAAACCAAAACATTTTTATAACTATATGTGATGTACGTGCATTATCCTTTACAATATAAAATATCATGTAAGATGCATTTTCCATATTAAAAATACATGTGTAGTATATGTAGTTCATTATATGATTCATTTTATTCACTCATCACTAGATTATGAGTCTTAAATAATTACATCATGAACTCAATATACACTACTAAAAGCTAGTTAATCACTTTTTAGAAGAATGTAAACCATTATAACATATAAAATTTGGTTTTAATTAGTTAAAAAATATAAATAGCCTTGACTTACAATTTAAAATAAGCTAACATTTCCATTTTCTTATTGTTAAATGGAAAAACGAGATGCTAACCGTTATAACTATGTGAATTTTATGGCATATCATCTTTAGCTAATTCTTACTCATCTTCAGTTTGAATGTTTTGTTCTACTTTTCATATTTCAACATGGTTTGTAAGATCTTCACTCACATTTAAAAACTTTTTCATATTTTTATTATAAAGTATAGGATTTTTTCTTAGTAAATTTAAAAAGTGTTATAACAAATTTGTCTAGTTGCCTTTGTATCAAATCAATTAAGTTTATTTTCACTCACTTTTGTGAAATCCATCATACCCCATGTAGGTATTCTTGTTGCACTAGGGTCATATAGTACCGGTATGATGTCTATTATCACTTAAATAAACTAGTTATAGAGTTATAATACATTGTCTCACTAGACGTTAGACAAGTATTTGACAAATGAATGTTTTATGTATTCAAACATGATATTCATCTTACAATTTGAAGGAATATTATATAAATTTTTGCAATGAAGTCATAAAGTGATAAGATAAAATTGAGTCATAATAAAATCATACATAAATATTTCAATAACATATGTCTACAATTAACGCATGTTTAGAACCATGGTAAATTATCACAATTACAACAATGATGGTTTGCACATCATTCACATATGTGAGACATTTATCCTAAACATTATAAGTTATTGCTAAAAATGTGAATACCATCATACTGGCATAATAAAACGATCATAATTATACAACGTGCCTAAAATCCCTAAAACGTTGTAGGTTCTTGTAATATTTCATTGTAATTCGATGACAAACTTTTAAGATGTGCACAATAACTAAAGATACCATACATATGTGAGTCTTTGGGGGATTATACTAGTATAATTTTCGTTATTGATAATGGTTTTAAACCTGATATCGTTTTACGTAATGTGAGATGGGTTTTCATCATACTTTATAACTTCCTATACCATTCTTGTATGATAACCTTTACATAACAAAATATATGTGTGCTATACGAAATTCTTTGGGTGAGACATTTTACTCACTTATCACCAATTTATGGATGTTTAGTTGTAATAGAATGAATGCAACATTGTATTATTAAAAACTTGTAGCTCACTTTGTTAACAAAACTTTTTAAATTATTACAACTTCTAAAATTTTTTTAATTAATTAATAAATCTAAATAACATTAATTTTAATTAAGAATAAGCTAATATTTCTTTTTATTTGTCATTAAAAGTAAGAATTGGTGTGCTTGTTACTACAAATTGTGAATTTTCTAGGATACATTCTCCAACTAATTCTATGATCTAAAGAACATTTTTTGCATTTCTAATCTTCATATATCACGGTTGGTAAAATCTACACACCATTTAAATCTTTTCCATACAATTTTAATAATGTGTATTCGTGATAAGAAAACTATGAAAAGCATCGTAAAAAGGATATTTAGTTGCCTTGGTATAAACTCATTTGTGTTTACTGTGACGATTCTCTAAGCATACCGCTATTCTCCAAGTGGATCTTCTTGCAACACTAAAACTTTAGCCAATTATTTACCTCCCATAAAAACAAATTAAATCTTCATATCTCTTAATATACAAACAAATGTAACTATATATATTAGAATTGAAAGTTGATTATATAAGTCAACTACTTTTAGAACCACAATACAAGATATAAAATTTATAACTATCAAATTTTCAAATGACATTATAAGCCAAGTCCAAGTTGAAGTAAACATAAAAATGCACATCCTCAAGTCCACCAATAAGAATTTGCTATAATCTAAAATACATTTATAAAGTATAAGTTATAGTCATGAATAAAAATAATAACTCCACTATCAATAATCATAAATGCAAAACAAATATCATCTAGTAGATGTACTAAGTCTAATAATCCCAAATTTGTCTTTGAAATGACTACAAACTTGCTAAACCTTCAAAAATACAAGGTAGGAGTGAGTTTTGGAGCACAATAGGGAAACCATGCATCTTACTTTAAAATGAACATGTAGTAAGAAGGGAATATATATATATATATATATATATATATATATATATATATATATATATATATATATATATAATGACTTGTATAAATGAAAAGTAAATTCTTTATTATTACGACATGATCAATATGATTTTATCCCATTACAAACTTGGACATCTAATAGAAGTACAAGGAGAGTTTTTGTACATAAGACATGCCTAAAAGAGTGACAAAGAAGCTAACAATCGTAAAAAATTCAAGATAAAATAAACATTAATGGATAATACCCTTTTGTGAAACAAAAATGTTACCATGAACATCAGATCAATCTCTCTCCTCACACATCTAATTATTTACAACAAACATCATAAGAATAGAAGTTACCACTCTTGGCTATGTCATTTGGATTTGAACATCTTGTAAGGAATTTTTCCAAAAAAATCAAGGTGCTTCAGAAAAGAAGCACGCAATGTCATAAATTATATGATTATGAACAATTCATTCATTTTCTCTAAAATAGTCTTTTGGCAAACTACTCATTTGTTATACATTAGTGTATGCTAAGTGTATAAGAGTAGAGAGTAGCAAAATATAGATCAATGTCACCTCAATTGTGATAGATCATATGTGCCCATTAGTTATAGAGAAAGACTTTTAATTTATTGATACCATGAATGAATATAAAGGCTTTCCCATTCCTCCCTTGGTTGTAATGACGAGTCTAAGGATTGCACAAACCTATGTCACATGAAGGACCTCCCTTCTTTTTGTTTAACCTTTAGCTAGGATGGAAATAGAAAAGGAAGAGGGCCTTGAAATGGCATGAGAAAATTCTAGTAAATTAGTTTGGATCAAAAAAATCCAATAGAAAATGAAAAAAAGGTCCAAATCACTCACATGTACTAGTTTAATATCTAAAACATCATGAATCAAGACCAAAAGAATTCATTTACCAAAAAAGTGGTCCATCTGGTAAACATTTTGTAGAGTGGTAGAGAGTGATTTTTCATTTTTAACAAACCATCCTGGTATAAAAGAAATATCATTAAAATTGAGCAGGTTGGTGGAATGGCAAAATTAGTGGACTAAGATAACATTAACACAGTGACATCTTATACGTCACACCAACCTTCTATTTCAAGGCATATTAGTCCTATTCAGACTCTTAATCATGCTAGTGTTCACTCATTTACTTCTCATTAGTTTCAAAAATCTTTACCATTAAAAGGATAAGCAATAGCCAACACTTGCTTATTAAATATTTTAGTTATTTTTTTAGTTCATCAAGTTATTTGTATCTACAAAATTATTTAATCATCTTAAGATCAATTCACACCTTTTTAAATATTTTAATCTTGAATTCAGTACATGACATTCGTATAGTAGTTATGTAATTCTGTTAATATAAAATGTAGTTGAAAATGATTATAAAAGGCATTAAATTGAGTTTTGGACTTTTGTTTGCTACATAACATCTATAACAACATATCATCATTGTTGCTTTCATCGATAGCTTTACCCTTAATTGTAGTGACTCTTATGCCTTACTCAACCCATGCTAACCCATAAAATTAGTTGATCCTCTAGACCTAAGTTGACTCATCATCCTATGTCACCTATCATCATGGGTAGACATGATTCATGAAAATTCCTAACCAGTGAAAATGAGTTGACCCATCACTCACCTCTCACCCATGCCGCATTGATCATGTCGCTAACTACCTTAGTGATTGTCAAACAACTACATGAAACATAAAACTTTGTTTGGAAGTATTCAAAGTATTTCCTTTATAACTTTTGATATCTTTTGGAATTCTAAAATGTCCTTTAGAATTCCAAACTTTGTGAAATTATATTCCTGAGTGTAGTTTTCTATTTCTATGCTATAACATTACAATCACATCCTTAAGTTCTCTATAAAAGAGGATACTAAATGTATTGTACATAATCTAATTTTTTACAGAGGTAAGGAATTGCTACTACTAATCTTATTTTATATAAGGGATTTTTGTGCAAATAATTTGATGGAGTGATTTTTAAGATGTCCAAGGAAGGAAAGTGACATGAAAAATGGGGAGAACCAAATCTTTTATCCAACATTCAATAAAGCCTAAAAATTACTAAGTTTATAACCACTTTATTTCAACTTTCAAAAAATTTACTTATCACGTCTAACTTTCTAGTTTTTATATGTGACTATATGATATCTTGTTTGCCATTTTAAGAACTCCACTTGTGAGTGTATGTTGCCACTTCATCACCAACATTAGCACATTTGTGTGGGTTGTTAAACCCACCTTTTTTTTGGTTGAGAGCCCTTATATAAAAATTTAGTACAAGTGGTTAGGTTAAAAAAAATTTTTGGTTATCCAATGGTGCTAAAATTTTTTAATTTAAATATAAATTACCTTAAATAAACAATTGTGCAGCAATATTACTTGAATTAAATATTTCTAAATTGTCCATCAACCAAAAAAAGGTTTTATTATGTCATCCATCACTAATTCAGTATTAAAGCATGGTTAGTTTTAGGAACTTACGTTAATTTTAATTTATCATTAAATAATTATATTTTTATTCTATGTTATTATTATTAATTACTAGGGTTTATTAAATATATAAATAAATGAATATTGTCTTTATAAGTTTGAAGCTATAAAAATTCTTTATTTATATGGCATTTTGTTGTTACATGTTAGGATTTATTTGACTTTCCCCTTCTTTATATTCCAAACTATAAACTTTGTTTCTAGCCTATTAGTTTATTACCACTTGGTTAGATAGTTAATATAAAATATCTAATTCCAATTTAGCACAACCACCATAGCCCCATTGATACAATGTGGAAATTAAGAACTAACTCATTCATTTTAAGAGCTAAGAGCAACCTTACGAACATGCGCAGATACATTGGAACAACATAGAAATAATAGATTTGGTGGAAACAATAGTTCTAGTAGATTTATGAAAAGTCACATCAAAGTTGGGCAAATTTCATCTAAAAATAAACCTAATTGATTGGGACTTCATCATAGTCATTGCACTACCTACATGTGATAGAAAATTGGCTTTGTAAGATGATCATCAAGTTAACATGGCTAAAATAAATGCCCTTACATTTGATAGTAGTTTTGATCATAGAGCATATAATGATTACGTAATGTGAATTGAACATGATTCTGATTGGTACAATCTTATGAGTGTCCAAAGTAACAATTTACAAAAAGTTGGCTCACATTACATGGATTATTATTTCTTCAACCATTGAAAACTGATATATTAACAAAGATTGAGGATTGCCTCGATTATAGGAGGAATTGAATATTCTCTTATGAGATAAATATGTACCCACTACTTATTAAGATGAACTTTTGGATAAATGGCAACATATACCCCAAGGATCAATGATAATTGATGAATATAATTCTAAATTTGAGGAATATATGGTCAAATGTTGTGTCCAATGATTAGATAAAAATGTATTTTCTCAATTTTGAGCAAAGCACATGGAGTCTATTCATGTTTAGTTATTTTTGAGAAGTACAACTAGTTTACAAAATGCATATAAAGTGGCCAAAGATGAATGAAACCCTAAGAGGAGTAATTTCTCATAACAAGGATATTCCTTAAACCACTTCAAAATGTCAAACTCGTACCAGTAATTTGACTATTCCTACTACTTCTAGTCCTTAAGCAACCGATGCCACACCGAAAACACCTCTAACACATCCCATCCAACTCATAGAAACTGTCTACTTGTTCTAGAGTTGATTGTTATTATTGCCACAAGAGAGGGAGGGTTATAGCCTATTATCCTAAGCGACCCCTACACAAATTTTAAAGAAGTAGAAAGAAGTCTTGAATTTAGGGAATAAAAGGTTATACAACAACATATGGAGGACAAAGAAAAATTAGAAATATTATGTTATAGCCTTTACTATATTGAACCACCCCTAGCTATTGTAAAATGTAGTGTGATTACATTAGAACCATTTGAATATTGGCTATGAGTTGACATCATCAGTGCCTTTATTAGAGTTAAAAACCTACCTTATAAGATTGTTCTAAGTAGTAGTAGCTATATCAATGTCATAGACACAAAACTGCTCAAAAGAAAGGTTTCATACTCACAGGCAATTCTGACCCACAGATCATATCTTACATTATAGGAAATTATGATGTCATTGTATCTTAGGATTTAGAAAGAACTTGATTATATAATGCAGATAATGCCAAAAATGGAAGATCCAACACATGTACATTCAAGTACAAAGGAAAGAAGATCACGATATATCCCTTGCATCTTTCAAAAAATATTTCTAACAAAAATATTTCAAAAGAGAAGGATAAAGAAAAAAGAAAATTACCAAGTTTCATTTTACTAGTTAAGATTGATGAGGGATATATGACATATTGTGGTTATCTAATTTGTGGCACTTAGGTTAACACTTATTAGTTTGCCCACCACACTAGCCATAGTCCAACCCTTACTAGATGATTTTGTAGACACATCTATTAAACACATACTAGACAAACTCTCATATTTAAGGGACATTAAACCTATTATAGATCTAATTTATAGCACATCCAAACCATATTTATCACATCACCATATAAATCCATAAGTTCAAGTAAAACTTAAATTTATATCAACTTATTGTTACAAAATAAATGAATAAAAAGTAGTTCAACAAATTTTAGTCCATCCTTTTTCTAGCCTAATAGTAGAAAATGTTTCAACTTAGAATCTTTTATTATCAACTATTGAATTTACTAACCAAAAAAAATTTGAGACCATTAATTTTTTTTGGAAATCGTCCTTAAAGTCCACTTTATTTAATTCGTTTATCTTATGATTTTTATAATATTGGGTCGATTGAGTCTTTTGCTCATCATGTTTCATCATTACATAAAATCTTTTTTAAAAATTTAGCTTAAATGATAAAATATATAAACAACTAGTAGATGCTCGTATATAACCTAGAAAATTTGGTGATGATGATTATATGATGATCAACAATCGATCTAAGAGATTCTCATTGAGAACCCTTAAGAAAATACATGCCCATGGGTTGAACAATTTAGAGTTGTCACAAAACGAAATATCAAAGCATTTAATTTTTATTAAACCAAACATTATTGAATAAGTGCTACCTTTAAATTTTAGGAACTTTAATAATATATGGAACAATGACTAACACCTAATTACCTTTTTGGGCCTTGATAATCATTGTCAAGTGAACCAATCCCACCAAAACATTTTACTCAATCTATTGAGTTAATAGATCAAGTGGATTGAATTTTAGATTATCAAATTATTTCTACATAAGGTCAAGCACAATATAGACGTTTAGTTCATTGGCATAGTCATCCTACATGCAACAACACTAGGACTACAATGAGGGAGCATTAGTTCCTAAAGCTAGAGATGTTAAAATTTTATAAGATTTTGCACTCTAGCACTATGGAATTGAGCTCTTCCCACTTTTGGAGGATGAATTAACAACCTATGCATAATGTAGAGGTTTCACTTAGAGGCATAAACCTATTTAGACTCAAAACCATACCAAGATTGAGTCTACTATATCTCATTAGTCTTTATTATCATTACATAGTGGGGTCAATAACCATCAACCTTTTTTTATTGCACATTTTAGTTTAATCTTCATTAGATTTTCATATTATTTTTAATCTACACATTGATTTCTGTCTTTTGAAGATTAATTAGTAACTTTTCAAATATTTTTAGTTTTAAATTTAGTATATGTTATGTGTGCAATAGTCATCTTCTAATCTCATTGGTACAAAATATGGTCAAAATGACTTTAAAAAAGCTTAAAATAAAGTTTTAGAGTTTTCGTTGTCATTCATCATTATATGTCACTGCTATAGCCATCATCAACAAACATTTTTACTAGTGGTGTGAACCTGTATGGCCCATTCACTTGCATTCAAATTTTGAACTCATTTGTCTACTAGACTCACACCATCGTATCATCCCATGTTGCTTCTTAAACATGCATAAACTTGATCAATAAATCTGCTTGACCCATTAGCATGCATCAGCCCTTCAATTTGTGCTGATTCAATGCATCCTATGAAGCACCAATTGCATAGCCTGCTACATCACCACTAGTTGGACCATCGTTTGAAATGCACAAACATGTTTGGGGCTACTTATATTAATACTTTTTTATGTTTTCAATGAAACTTTTTTAATAGAATTCAAAGTATTTAGTTTATAATTTATAGTAAAATTTGAAATTCTAAAATATCCTTTTAAATTCCAAAATAATCTCTTAGTATTTCAAGTTATCTTTTTATATTCATATGTTAGAAAATTACTATTTTTTATGTTCTAATAAAGAGGGATGCACACCATGTTGTACGTAAGGCTGTTTTTTATTAAAGTAATGAAGTGTTGCTTACTAAGCTTCTTTGATATGAGTATATTTTGTGTACATAATCAGATAGTGTGATATAAAGGTACTCTAGCAAGGCAAGCATGAGGCTCAAAAGAGGATGTGCAAACCCTTTATCAAATATTCACAAGAGTTTCAAATCACCATAGAAGTTACTAACCACTTTATTTCAACTTTTGCGAAATTTGCTTATTGCATCCAACCATCTTGCTTTTGCACGTGACCATTTGATTTTTTTTTGACATTATAAGAAACCAACTTGCATATGTACCTCACTACTTCACCACAAACAAGAGTAATTTTAGCCTGAGTTGTTAAAACAACCTTTATATTCAATTAAGATCCCTTCGATGAAATATTAATATAAATCCATGGCTTTTAGAAAATTTCTTTCTTTCTTGGTTATTCTTTATTTTTTTGTTGTAAATAAAAGCACTTATGGTTAACTCTCCTATGGGTATATTTCATGTACATAAGCACTTATCAATTGTCTAATAACTAAAATAAGAGATGCTAAATCAATCATTTAGCAAAATATTTTAATTAATTAGGGTGACGTAAAGTAGAGAAAAGAATTTCTAGTAGATAATTTAGGTTGGAAAGGGTTGGATTAATTAAAGCAAATGGCTCAAAGAGGGAGGGAGGAAGGTTAAATTCTTTCAACTTTTTGATAAAGATAAAATGTCTAATCTTAACATTTGTGTCATTAAAGATTCAAATGAAAAAATATTAACTAGATAACACAAACTTCAAGAGGTACCTATCAATTTTGTTAAGGCATTACACTAGTTTAAGAAGGTTACTTTAGATGTAGAATTTCTAGGAAACATACCTTCATACCTACGTTAATATCTTAAGAAGATAACCATTTGGTCATGAAAAGGTCACAATGGAGGTGATTAAAGAAGTATTATTTAAATTAAACAAATATATGGAACCTTTTTTGAGTGGCTTTAATTATCGTTTTTTCACAAAATACTCAAAAATTATATTTTGTGATGTACTACAAGCTACCAAGGACTTTATCACTAAAAATTTAATTTTAAAAGGGATGTAATTGTGAACTTATTGTTGATTCCTAAGATAGAGATTTTAACATTATGTAAAGTGTTTAGGCTACTTTGTGTATACATGTTTGTTGAGAAAATACTATAACATCTACTAGAAAATAAGCTGCATATATTACGGCTAAGAATCACATCTCTTGAATATGTTAGTTTTGCTAAAGGGAGGGAAATTTATGATAACATACTTTTAGGCAATGAACTAATAGGTTCTCCCAAAAAGAAAGTTAGATGTAGGAATTACATTCTCAACCTAGTTATAAAAAAGTTCATTTGATAGCTTGCCAAGTGATTTCATAGATATATGATACTAGACAAATTCCATTTTTTAACTTAAATGAATGGTTGATCCAAAACAGTATAAGAAACTCATAGTTCTTTATCAAGGTCAATGGCATTATTAATAGATTTTTCTATCCGTCATTGGGGTTAAAAAAAGAAAACTCGATCTCTCCATTACTATGAAACTCTAATTCACCTCTCATTTGACCTTAACAGCACTTTGATTTGATATTATTACAATGCATCAACTTTTTTCATTTCAATTTTATTATACATTTTCTTAATATTAAAATAATTATTATTATTATCTATGCTTATATTGTTTTGTTATTAGTAGTAATTCTTAAAGAGGCCTTATCAAGATGAAACAAAACTTTGATAAACTCAACTAGTCCAAACTCACCTATATATTTATTTTTTTTATTTATAAATATTTTATTTTTAAGGCTTTAGCACACTTTATGACACTTTTAAATCCATATCTTATTTGAAGATCAAATATGTTATGCTTCAGCTCTTTAATAACTTGGAATGGAACATTCCAACAAAATTTATCTCATTTCTTCAAAAGTTTTTTTTAATTGCTTATAGGATTTTCTGGCTCTTAACTCTTCTCTCGTGCAACCTTTTCTTGTCTTTCAATTTGTTATATTACATTACGTAAATTTACATCATCTGAATTAAATTTAAATTTATTTAATATTAAAATAATAATTTTTTTAATTATAATTGTTATTCTACAAATTTTTATTAGTGCGAAAGAGGTTTAATCAAGTCAAAAAACACAATTTCACTCCTCTCATAGAACTCTAACATATATTCAATTTTGCATTTTTCAAATATTTTAATTTCTAGACTTTTTTTATGCTTCATGATTCATTTCAATTTATACATGAATTGACGATAAAGGATGAAGCACTTTATCTCCTTAATTTCTGTCAGTAAAAATTTTCCCATATAATTTATATCGTTTGTTTAAATTTCTTACATTTATTTTGTTAAATTGCTATACTACTCTAAATCACATCCCATATAACCTTTCCATCATTTTCTTTTAGTTATATGAGATCTCTTTAATTTACATAACTTTAACATTAATATATATTCACATAATTTTAAATAATAATTAACTATTATTTATACATATTTAATTGTTTTTAATTCATAATAACTCCAAACAAAATCTTATCACGATGAAATATGAAACTTCATATGACTCAACTTGTTTAACTCTTAGTATTTAGATATTCATTTTTATATTTCTAAGTATTTTAGTTTTTGAAGGTTTTATCACACATTAATTTTTATATTTTTAAATATTTTTGTAATGTTTTGATTTTCTAGGTATCTTAGAATATAATTTTCTTCTAAAATTTGTTCTGTTTCTTCAAATGTTTTTTTTTTAAATTTGGTTATATTACTATGAAACTTTATTTCACCTTTTATTTGATCTTAAGAGTCCTTTGAATGGATTTTACTACAATTCATTAACTTAATTCGTTTCAATTATTACACATTTTCTTAATATCAATATAATAATTAGGTATTATCTATGTCTATATTATTCTGTTATTTGCAATAATTCATAAATAGGTTTGATCGAGATGGAACTAAACCTTGTTAAACTCAACTAAACGAAAATTATCAAAATAAATATTTTTTTTGTATTTTTAAATAATTTATTGCTCAAGATTTTTGCACACTTTATGACTCCTTTAAATTCATGTCTTATTTGAAGATCAAGTACATTATGCCTCAGCTCTTAAAAAGCTTGGATGGAATATTCCCAAACCAATAATCTCATTTCTTCAAAATTTTTCTTCAAATTTCTTATATTATTATCTAATTCTTAACTCTTCTCTCAAGTAACTTTTTCATGCCTTTCATTTTGTTGTGTTACATTTTTTAAATTTATCTCTTCATAATTTTAATTTCTATTTATTTAATATTAAAATTATAATATATTATTATTTATACTTATTACTGTGTAATTTTTTATTAATTCAAAACAAGCTTTAATCAAGACAAAAATCATCATTGGACTCTTTGCACAAAGCTCTATCAAATTAAGTAATCAATTTGGTATTTTTCAAATATTTTATTTTCTTGTGTTTTTCCATCCTTCATGATTCACTTCAATTCATACATGAATTAACGATAAAGGATGAAACACTTTATCTACTGAATTTGTATGAGTAGAAAGTTTCCCATATAATTTATATCATTTCTTCAAAATTTTTTCTTTTATTTTATTATATTGCTAAAATTACTCTAATCACATCTCTTATAACCTTTACATCATTTTTTTGTTATATTAGATCTCTTTAATTTACCTAACTTTAACATTAGTATATATTCACATAATTTGAAATAATAATTAATTATTATTTATGAAATTTTGTAATTTATAATAAATCCAAAAAAAGCCTTATTGAGACAAAAAAACAAACTTCATATGACTTATGTTATTGAACTCTATGCATTTAAATAATCATTTTTATATTTCTAAATATTTTATTTTTATGATTTTTTCACACATCAATTTTTATAGCTTTAAATATTTTTCGTATTGTTTTGATCTTCTAAGTATCTTTGAATGTATTTTTCTCCAAAAATTTGTCCCATTTTTTCAAATCTTCTATTTAAATTTTTTTGCATCACCATTAAATTAAAATTCACCTATTAATTGACATTAACATCCCTTTGATTTTATTTTATTACAATGCTTCAACTTAATTCATTCAATTTTATTATAAGTTTTTGTAATTTAAAAAAAAATTAGTATTATTTATTCCCATATTTTTTATTTACAGTAATTCATAGAGTGGTCTAATCTAGATGAAACAAAACTTTGTTAAATATAATTAGTCTAAACTCGTCTACATAAATATTTATATTTGCATTTTTAAATATTTTATTTTTTGGGATTTTGGAACACTTTAAGATAGTTTTAACTTCATAGCTTATTTGAAGATCAAGTCCATTATGCTTGAGCTCTTTAACAACTTGGAATGAAGCTTTGCCATATAATTTATATCATTTCTTCAAAATGTTTTCTTTCAATTGCGTATATTATTATGTAACTTTTAACTCTTCTTTGAAAAAACTTTTTCATGCCTTTAACTTTATTATGTTGCAATATTTAAATTTATGTAATTCTAATATGTATTTATTTAATATTTAAATTATAATTTAATATTATTTATACATATTTCTCTACAAATTTTTATTAATTCCAAGCAAGGTTTATTCAAGATAAAAAGACATCATTGCACTCCTCTCATAGAGCTATGTCTAATTCAGTACTCAATTTTTTATTTTTAAAATATTTTATTTGCTAGAGTTTTTCCATGCTTCAAGATTCATTACAATAAAGTGTGGAAAACATTAACTAATTAATTTCTATGAGTAAACATTTTCCCACATAATTCATATCATTTATTCAAATTGTTTTGTTTGATTTTGTTATATTGTCATATTACCCAAAATCACATCTCTTATAACTTTTACATCATTTTCTTTTTGTTATATTAGATCTCTTTAATTGGCTTAACTTTAAAATTTATATATATTCTCATAATTTGAAATAATAATTTTTTATTATTTATACTATTTAATTTTTAAATTCATAATAATTCCAAAAAATGTCTTATCAAGATGAAATAAAAAACATCATATGACTCACCTTGTTGAAATCGAAGATTTTAATACAAATTATTAGACATTTTGATAATAAAAGTTTTAATTTAAAGATAATAACAAGAATGTGTGTGATTTTATTCATCTTCAAATAAGCTATGAATTGAAATAACTTATAAAAAAAGGGAAAGTGTGTGTGATTTTATTCATCTTCAAATAAGCTATGAATTGAAATAACTTATAAAAAAAGGGAAAGCCTTAAAAATTAATATATTTAAAAAATATTAAAAATATATTTAATTAGATAAAGATTATCAAGATGAGAAAATGGTGTTTGTTTTTTCTAAATATGACTTCTCTAGAATAAGCTCGAATAACAAAAGTAAATAAACATAAATAATAATAAATTATTATTTTAATATCAAGTGAATATTTTGTAAAACTAAAATTAGAAAGCTTGGCCTAATGTGATATAACTAAATCAAATAGTTGTTCAAGTCATGTTAGAGTAGAACTATAGCTTCAAAGAAATTTAATCAAATTAAAGCTAAAAAGTTAAAGAAATGAGATAAATTGTACAAAGAAAATTGTATTTCAAATTAATAAGAAGATAGAGTTTGACATATTTGATTAAGAAATTTTAGTACAAATTAAAATGCCATATAAAACATACCAAAATCATAGAAAATAGAATAATTAAAAAGTATGAAAAGAAATATTAAATTTCAAAAATCTTATTGATATGAGCCCCAGAGTACTTGTTTCATTTTTATCAAACAAAAATTATATATACTATGAATTAGAAAATTAAAAAAGAGTAAATAATAAAACAAATATTTTGTATGCAATTTAAATATATAATAAAGTTAAAATAACAAAAATTAATGCAATGTAATATAACCATATTAAAAAATGATTAAGGTCACTTGATAGTATATTTAAGGAAATATAATAAAATCACAAAATCCAAAAAAAATTATAAAAAATATGATATTTTTATTGCAAAACTATATTGCAAGATATTAGAGACATTAAGTGTACCATGCGAAAAAGTTTGTTTTGACTCAATCAAGTTTGTTTTAGAGTTTTACCAAATGACAAATTTTAAAAATAAAAAATAATAATAAATTATTATTTTAATGACAAGTTAATTTATATTGAAGTTTAAATGAAATAACTTTAAATAACAAAAGATAACCAAACTAAAAAAAAGCTAATGTCCCTCGAGAATAGAAATAGAGTTTCATAGTAAAATAACAAATTCAAAATGAAAAAGTTGAAATTAGAGAAACATAGTATGAAAAATTTGCATTCTAAAATATTGAGGTGATCAAGAGTAACATCCATAAACATAAAAGAAGATAAGAAATGAAATGTCCCAACTAGTCTTTCAAAATCAAAGTCAAACGAAAAATTTAAAAATATAAAAATGAATATTTAAAGGGGCAGTGCTAGTCGAGATGAGTTGAGCTACTTTTTGCTTCCTTGATAAGAGCAGGATTGGAATTAAGAAAAATTTCAAAATTAAATCAGCATAACAAATAAACAATATTAGTTTAAAACAAAGTAAATTTATATTAAAGTTAAAATAAGTTAAATTAAAGCAACATAACATAACCAAAACAAAGTAAGGTAATGGTAATATAAAAGGAGATTTATTATCACATAGTAATATACCTAAATCAAAGAAGAAGTCTTTAAGAAAGGAAATAGATTTTAGGAGAAACTTGCAATCCAAGATGCAAACGTGATTGAGTGTACATCCTTAATCACAAAATAAGATATGAATGAGGATGTCTCATAATGCATGAAAAAATAATATTAAATTATACATTTAGATATATCAAAATAAATATATGATTGCCAATAACATTTTCTCAAATTGATTACATTATTAAAGTAAAAAATCATAAATAAATCTAAATTATTATGCTAATATTAAGTAAATAAATAATAAAATAGGGATGAGATAAATTGAAGCAATATAATATTTCTAAATCAAAATGATTTAAAGGAAACACAAAAGGTGATTTAGAATTACATATTAATTTAAACAAATAAAAAAAATAAAGAAATAGGATAAATTTAATAGAACGACTACTTTCCAAGACATAAATGTGATTGAGAATCACATCCTTGATGGACGAATAAAATTTGAATAAAATGATGTCATGTAAAGAATGCTAAAGCATGATTGAATAAAATATTCAAAATTTCAAAATCAATATTTAATTCAAAAGAGTTTATTGAGATGACTCCAACAATATTTATTTTGTCTCAATCAAACTTTTTTTAAAATTACTATGAATTTTGAAAGTAATTAAGCCAAATTAACAAAAAATTATAATTTCCTTTTTATGCTAAAAAGTATTAAAGCAAAAATGAGATGAATTATAGCTATCTAATATAACCAAATCAAAGTGACTTAAAGGTCTCATAAGATGAGATTTAAAGTGCCATTGTAATATGATTAAAGGGATGTAAAAAATGGGAACAATTGACATAAATGATAGTTTTCAAATTATGTAAATAAATATTAAAGATAAATTAAAATAATCTAATTTTTTATTTTTTGATCTGTGCCTTATTTAACTATTAATGTTATAGACTTGATCTCCACAACATCTTTGAATACAACTTTGTCATATAATTTATTTGATTTCTTTTTTTTTCTTCATTTTTTTACATTACTATGTAACTGATATCTCTACAAATGGAGTCTTTACAATGCTTTGATTTTCTTATATTACATTGCTTCATTTTATTTCATTTATGCCTTAACATATTTTTAATTGATATTAAATAATAATTTATTATTTATTTATTTTGATAATCCATAAAATTACAAATGAGGTCTGTTTGAGGCAAAACAAAAAGATAGTTGGATTGAACTCAACATGTTTTATGTTACTAAATATTCATTTATTTTATTATTTGACACACTTTACATGATATTTTGATTTGTTGAAGATTTGATAATTGATAATAATATATCAAACTTCTTATTATGTTGGAATACAACTTTACTATATAATTTGTCTCATTTATTTAGATATTTTTCTTTTATTTGGTTTTATTACTATGAATGTGTAGCTCTCCTATCGTGTGACCTTGACTTTCTGCTAATTTTATTATCCTAGTTTACTTCAAATTTTCTCAATATAACTTTATTATATATTTAGTAAATATTTTAAAAAAAATATAATGATCTACACTTACTCTTTTTTGTAATTTATTATAACTACTCACAAACTACCACCAAGAACATGAGAACATCGTTGAACTCATCTCAATGAGCTCTTTCAAATTTAATTTTGATTTTTTTTATTCTTATATATTCTATTTTATAAGATTTTGGTATTCTTTAAGAGACATTTTGATTCATATCTTATTTGGTAATTCATGATGTTACACTCTATCTCCTTCAAATCTTTGATTGCATCTTTCTTATAAAATTTATTTGATTTCTTATAAGTTTTCTTTGATTTTTTAAAATGCTATGCAACTTAAAGTTCTACATGTCTAGCCTTTACATTGCTTTCATATGGATGTATTTCATTCCTTCAATTTATCATGTTTTAGATTAAATTTATACTTACTAAATATTTTAAAAATATTTTGTTATTATTACTACATATTTAACTTGGTAATTTAAAGTAATTAAAAACAAGATCTTATCGAGATGAAAACAAGGTCATTGGACTAGTTGTGATGACCTCTAATTAAACAAATATTCATTTTTTAAATGTCTTTCAATTTAATTTTCTTTGTTTTTGTCCTATTTTGTGAGGGACTTTGATTTATACTTGATTTGATGATAGAAGTCGTTACACTCGATCTGTTTAGTACCCTAGAATTCAACTTTTTTTTGTATAATTTGTCCTAGTATTTTGTAATGTTTTTCTTTGATTTGGAAATTTTCCCTATAATTCTAAATTTCTTCTCATACGACCATTACATCACTTGATTTTGTTACACTCATCTCGATGAGTTTTATCAAATTGAATATTTTTTTATAATTTTAAATATTTTTCTTTCTAAGGATTTCTATGTATATAAGATATTTCTAATTATACTTGATTTGATAATCGGGGATGTCAAACTTGATCTCATTGTTTTATTCAAATGCAAATATCTAGATGCATTTATCTTATTTCTACAAATTTTTTCTCTCAATTTGATATATTAATATGGAAAACTAATTCTCCATTAATGTGACTTTTACATAGCTTTCATTTGGTTATATTTGAATGCATCAATTTATCTCTTATCAACTTTACTTTATATTTGATTAATATTTAAATAATAATTTACTATTATTCATGCTTATTTTCTTTAAAAATTTATAGTAGTTTCAAATGAGGTTTGATCTAGAAGGGAAAAAAATAACTAGACTCACATTAATGAGCTCAATATATGTAAATATTTATTTTCCTATTTTTAATTTTGTTAGGTTTTCATAACACTTTACATGGCATATCAAATCAATCCTATTATTATAATTAAGGATATCATACTTGATTTTCTTAGTATATTTGAATGCAATATGTCCACATAATTTATCACATTTGTTCTAAGTTCTTGCTTTAATTTTTTTAGTATGTAAGTTTTTTTCTCCTCTTGTGTGACCTTTATGTCACATTGATTTAGTTATATTATATTCTTAAATTTTATCTTATTTTTAGATTTAATATATTTATTTACTTAATATTAAAATATTTTTATTGGTGTTTATTTAAATTTTTAACTCGTAATATCAAACAATGTCTAATCTAGAGGGAATAATGTCATTGATCTTATCTTAATGATATTTATCAAAATAAATATTATTTTAAGTATTCCTAAATATTTTATTTTCTAGGATTTTGGTCAAAATGAAGAGATATCTTTATTCCGAGGATTTTACTCACAATTTTCTTAATATTTTTAAATTAAACATTAGTATAAATTGTTTTAAATTTATTTAATTTTTATTTTTTTGGTCATATTACTATGAAGCTCTAACTCTACTCTCCTATTATGTTTTCTTCACATTGATTTTGTTTTATTATTTTACTTTAATTTATAAAATTTCAAATTTAGTACATATGTACTTAATATTAAGAAAGTATTATTTTTTAAGCTTGTTAACTTTTATAATTGACATTAACTTAAGATGTGGTCTGATTGAGAGGAAAAATATTATTGGACTCATTTTGACAAGTACTAACTATTTAAATATTCATGGTTATATCTTTAAATTCTTTTTCTTAGATTTTATCATGCTTTAAGAGACATTTTCAATCATCATTTATTTGATGATCAATAATGCTATACTCCAATCAACTTAGAATCTTAAAATTAAATTTTCTTCAATACTTTATCTTATTTCTTCAACATTTTTTCTTTGATTTAGTTATATTAATATCAAACTCTTATACTATCCTTATGTGAACTCTATGTCATATTGATTTGAATATATTACATTATTTAAATATATCTCATTTGAACTAAATTATATATTTATAGAACATTAAAAAATTATTAGTTTTCCTTATTTACCTTCATAACTCATTGTAATTACAAATGAGGCCCAATAGAGAAAAGATGAGAACCATTAGAGTCATCTTGCTTAGTAGTAATTCCAAATGAGATTTGACCAAGATGAAATAATCATAAGGAATCCACAATGCATGTTCTAGACTACTATCTCACCACGTAATTTGACACTTCCTTATAAGAAGTCCAATAAAATTATGTTACTCTTTCATTGTGATGATGGAATCCGAATTCCATGGAGGGCTTCCTGCCAATATTATGAAGTCGACGCAAGGTGAGACGTGGTGTTATTATTCTTTAAGTGTCCTCAACAACTATATAGCACTCTACTAGGTGAGTCACACTATGATAGCTTATGTTGACGTATATATTAGTAGGACTCATGCACCATAGGATCCTTAGTACATGATCTATAAGTTGACTATATATGATATATCATTCACTTAACCAATTACGTTTAACACTAGGAATCATAAGTAATACATGGCACTCCCTACTTTATGAAACCATGTGTATGATCTCCTATTGATCTTAAATTGGCACGTGGTGCTAAACAAGACAAAAAAGATTCGTAAGAGTCTGATCATCTCATATATTGTACTAGCCTAACTTTTCTTGGTGGGCTATCATCAAAGGTCCACTACATGATAATCTATGCATTATAAATGTAGATTTTCTTGTCAAGAAACATCATTTCATATTGTTTCATCTTCCACTGTCTATTGGGTTCATTTAATGTCTCCTATAACATAAACTTTTCATCAATGAAAAGCATAGAAGTTTCTCTAAAACTATAATTATCTATCAAGATCATTTAGAGTTTTTGATAACCTTAATAACTACCTAGGCTAACCAAGGGCCTCCAATAAACCATAACTAGCTTGCTTGTAAATCATTGCTAAACTTTTGTAGACTATATTAAAAATCAGTTGAGCACCACTGAAGCTCCAAATTCTTTGATGAATTACTTTAAGTAAAAGCCCTTGTTTACAATACTTCATTCTCATGACTTCAACTAATGGCTCTCATGCCTGATAGAAAACTTTGAGCCACCACACCCATCAAAAAGCCACCCATGAGTGACATATGCTTCCTAAAGTACCATCTACAACACTAATTATTGTCCTAATACCTTAATTTAGAGCTATTAATATCATATCAAACATTATAAAAAAATATTATTTACCATAAGTCTAATAAGACAATAACCCTCTTCGGCATCGTTAACACCTCCTCCAAGGCAAAAATTTAGCTTTTTTTTCAACTAGCCCTCATCCATGGTCTAATCAAGAGTATTATCAAATCATTACCTTAAATTTTGTGTTTCCAATGACTTACCAACTACTTGATATCCTTAATCAATCTTGATTTCTAACTTTTTTGTTGAGCAAAAGTTGTAGTCTATTTGAATTATTTTAATCAATGTTTAATTTTCAAACTTTAGGTATCTAAATTCTAAATACTATATCATCAAATTTTAAAAAAAATATTAAGACTTCAAATATAATGCATTAAAAACAATTCTTAGGTTCCTTTAGGCAAGTACAATAGCCCATAGACATAGTTTGAGTTAGAAAAATCTACTATTTAGCTTTTATAATTTTTTAATTCCTTATATCATCTTTATTGAGAAAAAAAACTTCAAAGCTTAGACTTCTTCTATGATCCACCAAAGCCCCCTCAAGCTTCCTTACAAGTAACCTAAGTGCCACCCTTACAAGCTATCTGAAGTGCTTTCAAGAGTCTCTACCAACATTTTAAGCTAACCATTGGCTCATACCACTAAGACCCAAAGGTGTAACCCAGTTTTATTGCCCCTCATTCTTGAAAAATATCACATCTATGTCTTCGTTATCATGTACGACAAATATTATCTGTAATGAAGTTATTTCATGGCTTCACTTAAAAATGTACTCCCTAAGTTCTTGAGCTTAGATTACCACCATCTTGCCATTATCTAATTTCAATTTAGCAACAAACGTAGCATGATAATTCTCAATATCCATCGTATACATAAAATAATGATATTTCAAAGTATTATAGGTTTTTTGAATGTTGAAAATCAAAAACATTACCTCAAATTTAAAATTTTAAATATGACAATTTCTTTATGCACTCGTGATTTGTTTAAATTAGAGCATAATTGAAAAAGTTTCAGCATTGATGTTCAAGAAATATTTCTACCATGAATTCTTTTTGCAATCTAATTCCCAAGATCAGATTATCCTTTCTAAATACACATGTTGTCGCAAAATTCACAAAATAAATCTAAACATTAAGGTTGTATTTTGTGGGAATCCTAATTTATTTATGGAGTAGTCATCCCATCAAAAGTTTGGTTTTCACTGGTAATAATGTTTCCTTCTCATGTTCACAAAAATTCAAATCTTTTAGCACAATTAGATAACAAAAAGAGGCATTTAGCCCCAAAAACTGTGACATCATGAACACTTTAGAAATTTTAAATCTCAATTTCATCATTCAAACCCATGAGAGAACTCATGTTAATGCAACTTGTTTAGGAATCATAATTTATTTTCATTCCAACACATAACAATTAAAACAATTCAATGTGTTCAGCTTTGTATCGAAAAAATTATCATAATTTATGTTATAACAAGAACTAGAACATCATAGGCACAATTTCACAATAGCATCATAAAGCTTTAGTCAAGCTTATTATAATAGTTTTTATTAGTAATGTTTTATATTTTATGCTTTATTCATGAAGGAAATTTTAAGTAGGTATGAACACACATTGTAACTATCAAATGGAAATATCATGGCTCAATTACCATCATGATATGCCAAATTTGATATCTAAAGTATTTTCTTTAGAAGGGAGGAGCAGTAGATCTTAATAAAAATTATCTTTATGTGAATCGCAAATATTTATTTAATTGTTATTATCTTAATCTTCTTATTGGCTTATATGTGAAACAAGGGGTTGCCTGCCTTAGAAACTAAGCAAAGGCCAACATAAAATTTGGTATTGTCTTCTTCCTAAAGAAAACTTGAGATACCACGATCCGTTTCTTGTTGTCATCTTCTTTTGCTTAATTTTCTTCAAGCAGACACTTAAAAATGCTCATGTCTACAATGTGATAAAATTTTTGGCCTTATTTTATCTTAATACCTTAAAACAAAATAAACTTAAATAATCATATATTTTGTTAGAACCGCTAAGAAATATCACCATATAATTCTATTAAGGACTCATGAATTCTAAGGTTGTATTTCGCTTGAATTTTATTTCCTTCTACCATATCTATCTAAGCTATTTACATTGCTTAGATCTATGATACTTTAATTGTAGTGGCTAGGATCAAAAGTAACTCAAATATAAAACTCAAGTTATTCATGTTTTCTATTATGCTCGTACTATTACTATTACAGTATTATATGTTATGCTAAATATTTTTTAACTAACTACTAACATTACTAATCCAAATTTTATGACCCTAAAATTAGTATTGGTATGATAAACAAACATACCAATTCTCACTTTGTAATCTAATGACTCCTCATATTTAATGATTTTCCTAGCTTTATCTCGCTTATGTAGTTATGTTAATCATATATACAATCCTTGGCACATTTCATCTTACTTGTTAAACATAGAATACTTTATTGTCTTGTTAGCATACTTGTATGATCCTAGCTTTCATACTTGTACTTGTAAGAATTAACACTTTTAAAAATTATTCTTCTATTGTGCCAAACATTATTATCAATTCATCATTTAAAAAAATTATCAAAAAGTGGGCATTTACATGGTGTTTTAAAAAGACTTTTCACGTAATTTTATAGACCTTACAAGACATTTCAATTAATAATCTATTTGATGATTAAAAATGTTACCCTCAATCTTAATGGTATGCTAGAATACAACTTCCACGTATAATTTCTCTTTTTCTTTCAAAAATTCATTTTCATTTAGATTACCACATAACTCTAAATATCCTCTCATTTAGCCTTTACATCACTTCAATTTGGCAATATTATATTACTTCAATTTATCATATTAAACCTTTAGCATATTTTTACATAAAATCAAAACAAAAATGTTTTAATATTTTTTCTTATTCACTTTGCCAATTTTTTATAATTGTAAATAAGTTCAACTGAGATGAAACAAATGTCATTGCATTAGTCTCAATCAGCTTTATCTAAATAAACAATCATTTATTATATTTTTTAAATTTTATTCAGTAAGAGTTTGGTGCATTTTGAGATATATTATGATTCATTCCTAATTTAACAATCGATGATGTTATAGTTGATTCCTGTTGAATCTTTTAATAAAACTTTCTCGTACACTTTTTCTAATTTCTTCAAAGATTTTATTTTAATTTAGTTATATGGATATCCAATTCTAAGTCAATACTCATTTGACCTTTACATTGATTTGATATGGTTTTATAAGATTGCTTAACATTATCTCAAATGAAATTTAATATATATTTACTTAATAATAAAATAATAATTTTTAAAATTTTACTTTTACATACTTTGGTAATATAGAGTAATGCTAAATGATGTCTAATATAACATAGAAAATTTTCATTTGATTCAACTTAATGAATTCTATAAAATTAAAAATTAATTTTTATTCTTTTAAAATATTTATTTTTTATAGAATTGGTAATTATTTCGAAACATTTTGAATTATACTTACTTTATGATCGAGGTGTTTACACATGTTCTCTTTAAAATCTTGGAATGTAACTCTCTAATATAATTTATCAGTTTTATTCAAATGTTTTCTTGTAATTTTGTTATAATATTATCAAACTTAAACTCCTTTTCTTTGTGACCCTTAAGTTGCTTCAATTTGGTTATACTACATTAGTTCAATTTAACTTATCTAAGCTTTCACATATATTTACTTAATATTAAAATAACAACATATCTTTAATTATTCTTTCCTATTTTAGTTATTCGTAGCTGATGCCAATATATTTTGCTCGAGATAAAATAAACATTGTCAGACTAATCAAACCAACTCTATCTAATTAAATTTTCAATAATAAATTTTTTATATTTTTTTCTAGGGCACTATTTTGCATTAGGAGCAATTTTAATTTGTAACATATTTGATGAACAAGGATGTCATACAAGATGTTTTTAATAAATTGGAATGCAACTTTCAAGTATAATTTGTCTTATTTAATAAATTTTTTTATTTTGGTTATAATACTATAAAAAACTATTTCTCATCTCATCTCACCTTTACCTCGAAATGCTCTATTAAATGACTTTATATGGTCTAAGTTTTTCTTTATTATGTAATTATATTTTAAAATAATAATTTATTTTTTTATGCAATTTTTTTTGGTAATTTTGAGTAATATTAGACCTAGTTTGATTGGGAAAAAAGATGTCGCACTCATTTGCATGACCTTAGCAAATTAAAGTTCATTCTTTAATTTTAAAATATTATATTTCTTATAACTTTAGCCTGTTTTACAAAAAAAATGTTGATTCGTTCCTTATTTAATGATCAAAAATCTATTCTAGTTCTCTTTAGTATCTTGGGATGTCGCTTTCACATATAAATTATCTCATTTCTACAAGTTTTGTCACTTTTATTTGCATATATTTCTATATAGTTGTAATACCCTATTGTGTGGCCTTAACATCATTTTGGTTTTTTTATATTAGATAATTTTAATTTATCTCATTTGAACTTTAATATATATTTATTAATATTAAAATAATATTATTTTATATGTAATTCTTACTTACTTTTTTAATTCACAATAATTCTGAAAGATGTTCGATCGAAATAAAACATTGTTACACACTTTTACGATAGTGATTGCCTTTGAAATACTAATTTTTATGGTTTTGGATATTTTATGTTTAGGCTTTTTGCATGCATTACTTATCGTTTTCATCATGCTTGGATTTTTGATCAAGGATGTTACACTTGATCCCTTTCATATCTTAGAATTTTGCTTTCTTTTATAACTTGTATCATTTCTTTAAATGTTTCCCTTCAATTTTGTTGCAGCACTCACTAACTATAAGACTCAACTTATTTTAACTTTATAATGCTTTAATTTTATTATGTTTCATTTATTCAATTTCTTTTTCTTCAGCATTAATATACACTTGATCCCTTTCATATCTTAGAATTTTGCTTTCTCTTATAACTTGTATCATTTCTTTAAATGTTTCCCTTCAATTTTGTTGCAGCACTCAATAACTCTAAGACTCAACTTATTTTAACTTTATAATGCTTTAATTTTATTATGTTTCATTTATTCAATTACTTTTTCTTCAGCATTAATATACAAATATATTTAACTAACATTGAAAAAATAATTTATGTTTTTATGCTTATTTGCCTTGGCATTTGGTAGTTAATGGAAGCATTGTGTAACAAAATAGAAAACAATCATCCTTGGACTCCTCTGGAGTTTATTTATGACTTTGTCAACCTTTATATGATATTTTAATTTCTATCTATTCTGATGTTTTAGAATATTACTTTATATCTCTCAAGTATCATGGAATGTAATTTTCTTATATAATTTCTCCTCTTTACAAAAATTTTACCTTGAATTGGTTATTAGTTATGTATATTAAATTTTATAATTTGTGAAAAGTGTAAATGATGCTTAAACAATATAACATAAATATCATTAGACTCATCTTAAAAATTGATTTTCATATTTTCTAAAAAAAATATTTTACATATTTTGGCCATTTTTATGGGGCATTCTCATTTTTTGCATAATTTAGCAATCAATGATATTACTCTCAATCACTTTGTTTGTTGGAATTTAACTTTCTCTTATAATCCAACTCATTTCTTTAGCTTTTTTTGCTTTGATTTAGTTATATGATATAAAACTCCAAATATCCTCTAATGTGACCTTTTCGGTTTTAATATATTGCTTTAATTTCTTTAAATTAAACTTTACTTTACATTTGCTTATTATTAAAATAATAATTGATTTTTTATGTTTGTTTATTTTTATGTTTTACACTAATTCAAAATGAGGTCTAATCCAAGCAACAACTTTTTGCATTCATCTTCACAAGCACTATCCAATTAAATATAAACTATAATTTTAAAAAAATATTTATTTTCTTGGGCTTCACATGCTTTGATAAACATTTCAATTAATGTCCTATCTCGTGGTTGAGTAAGCTATACTAATTATCCTTCGTATATTGGAATGTACTTTTGTCATACAATTATCTCATTACCTCAAATATTTCTATTTTTTATATATTACTCTGTAACTTTAAATCTCATTTATGTCATATTTAAATTGCTTTAATTTTATTGTATTATATTCCTTAAATTTGATTTATTTAATCTTCAATAAAATTTACTTAATTATAAAATAAAACTATATCATTATTTATACTTATTTATTTTGTAATTCATAATAATTCGAAAAGAGGTCCATTCGTGGTGAAATAAATCTCATTGTACTTGTCCCAATGAGACATTTTGATAGGTACAAGATTTGATGATCGAAGACATTAAACTTGATCTCCATATTATCTGGATGGCAACTTTTATCTATAATTCATCTCATTTTTTAAAAAGGTTATGATTCAATTGCATTATATTACTATGACACTCAAAGTTTTTTTATTGTGTGATGTTTGCATCATTTTGAGTTGGCGATACTACATTTTCTTAATTTGTCTCATTTTAATTTTATTATATGTTTAATTAATATTAAAAAAAATATTTCAAGAAAAAATGTATTTGGTCATAGAAATTCAAATTAAGGTCAAGTGGGTTTGAAAAGGCATAGGATACATCCCAATAAGATATCTTAAATATTGAATTTTATATTTCTAGATATTTTATTTCTAGTGTTTTGTAAAACATTCTGAGATGTTTTGAATGGTTACATATTTGAAAATCAAGGATGTTACCCTTGATATCTCTAGTATCTTGCAATATAACTCTCATGTATAATTTATCACTTTTTTCAAATTTTTTCTTTTTTTGATTTTATCAATTTGTTATTCTAAATCTCCCATCATGTAAGCTTTACATCACATTGATTTGGTAACACTATATTGCTTTAATTTATCGCATTTTTCCTTTTTCTAATATTTACATAAAATTTAACCGAATAATTTATTATTATTTATCTTTATTTACTGTGGTCATTCTTGACAACTTAAAAGGTGGTTGAAGTGACACTAAGTAAATGTCATGGCCTCCTCTCAATGTCCTCTATTCAACAAAGTATTAATTTTTATTTTTAAAATTATTTTTTCTATAATTTTGTATTACATTTCTTTCATTTATGTTATTTTGACTTTAATATATATTTGCTAAATACAAAAAAAATAATATATTGTTCTATAAGGTTATTAACTTCGAAAATTAATGGAAATTTTGAATGAGGTCAATTGATATGAAACAAATATTGCTACACCGACCTCAACATTACCTCTTCAATTTAATCTTTACAAGACATTTTCATTTAATACATATTTAATGACTTAAGATGTAATACTAAATCAACTTATCTTGTATTGCAATTTTCCTATGTTATTTTCTTATTTTTACAAATTGTTTGCATTGGATTAGTCAAATTTTTATATAACTCATATACTTCTCTCATGTGACCCTTATATTTCTTTATCTTGGTTATATTTTATTATCATAATTTTTCTTATTTTAGATTTACTATTTATTTTCTAAATATTAAAATAAATATTTATTTTAATTTAATCTTATTTACCATAGTAATGCAAAGTAATTCCTAACCAAGTATTATGAAACTAAATAGATATCAATTGACTCATCTCAATTAGCATCATATAATTAAAAAAGATTTTTTTAACATTTATAAATTTTATTTTAATGCATTTTAGAAAAGATTTATAAGTTATTTTGATTCACACCTAATTTCATGATTGATTATATTACACTCGATCTTTTTATTACCTAAGAATTCAACTTTTACATATAATTTATCTCTTTTCTTCAAATGTTTTACTCCATTAAGGTTATATTAGCACTCTATATCAACTCTCTTGTGACCAATGCAATATTTTTATGTTCTATATTACACAGTAATATTTTATCTTATTTGAACTCTAATATTTATTTGGTTAAAGTTAAAATAAAATATATAATTATTCATACTTATTTAATATTATATAATTCTAATTAAGGATTAATTAAGACAAAAAAAATCATTTGACACATCTTGATGATTACTAAATCATTAAATATTTAGTTATATATATATAACAAGGTATCTTTTTAGTAAATAGTCACATTATTTGAGATATTTCATTTAATATCCGATTTCATAATCGATGATGTTACACTAAATCTCTTTAGTTTCTTTAAATGTAACTTTTTCATAGAATTTTTCTTTGTTTCTAATTGTTTTATTTCATTCTACAATGTTATTATTTATCTCAAATTATCTCCTCATGTGACTTTATATCACTTAGCTTTGGTTATGTTACATTGCCTTAATTAATTTTACTTTTGCTTTTTCATATATTTATTTAACAATAAAAACCACTTATTTTTTTATGTTTATTTTTTTTTTGTAATTCACAGCTATCAAAAAGGATGTTTGATCCAAATAAAATAAAACTCATTAGACCCATCTTAAAGAGTTCTATCCAATTTATCCTTTATAATTATATTTTTAGATCTTTTTTTGCATTCTATTTGAGCCATTTTAATTCAAAATAACTTGACAATCAAAGATATTACACTCAATCTTCTTCCTATCTTTGAATGCAAATTTTTCTTATAATTTATTTCATTTCTTCAAAATTCTTTTCATTTTGTTACATTAGATTCAACCAATTTATTTTATTTCAACTTTATCATATGTTTAATTAATTTTAAAATAACAATTACCTATGTTTTATGCTCATTTACATTAAAGATTTGAGATAACTTAATGCAATATCTTGCTATGATGAAATAATTGTCGTTGGACTCCTTTTGTTGAGCTCTATCTAATAAAATAATTATTTTTTTATTTGCAATTACTTTTGTAAAATTTATTTAACTTTTTAATTCATACTTGATTTGATAATCAAGTATGCTATACATAATGTGCTTAATATTTTGGAAGGAAACTTTCTTGTACAATTTATTTATTTTCCTTAGAAGTTTTTTTTATTTTGTTATAATACTACATATCTCTATCTATTGATCATGTGACTCATACAATACCTAAATTTAACCACATTATAGTGCTTCAATTTAATATACTTCCATTTTACTAAATATTTAATTAAAATTAAAGTAATAATTTATTACTATTTATACTCATTTACTTTGGCAATTTATAGCGTTTACCAACGAGTTCAGATCAGGATGAATGAATTTTCATTGGACACGTCTTGATGAGTTCAATATGATTAAATATTCATTTTAAACTTTTAAATGTTTTATTTTCTATGGCTTTGCCATGCTTTATGACACATTTTAATTTATACATGATTTGATGATAGAGGATATTACAACACTTGCTTTGTTTCATATAGTGGGACTTTCCTATCAAATGTATCTCATTTGAGCTTTATTATACATTCACATTACTTTAAAATAATTAATTTTTTTATTTATTCTTATTTATTATGATATTTTGCATTAATTACAAATGAAGCCCTATAAAAAATAATCCTATTTCGAGTTATCTTGTGGAGATCTATCTATCCAAACATTTATTTTTAAAGTTTAGAATAATTTATTCTTGATGACTTTAGCATGCTTTATATGTTATTTTCATTGGTATCTTTTTTAATAATAATTTATATTATTCTAGATTCCTTAATATCTTGGAATTCCATTTCTTCTATAACTTAGTTTATTTCTTCAACAATTTTTCATGCATTTTGTTATATTACTATGTAACTCAATCATTTATTATTTTGGCTTTCAAAACTTTATTTTAGTTGTATTATACTATTTCAATTTTTATAACGTAAAATTTAATATATATATTTACTTTATAATAAACTAATAATTTATTATTAATTATGCTAATTAACATTGCATATCTAAGGTAATTTTAAATATGGTCTGATTAGGATGAAACAAACATCATTAGAATCATCTTGATTAGCATTATCTTAAAAAAAATTTATTTATTTTTAAATTTATTATTTGTTTGATATTTTGCTATATTTTATGAGTCATTTTGATTAATTTCTTATTTGATGATAATGGCTATTACACTCGAAATCTTTAGTGTCTTATAGAACAATTTCCCACACAATTTGATCATTTCTTCCAAATTGTTGCTTTGATTTAGTTAATATTACTATGAAGCTCTTGTTCTCCTCACGTGTAACATTTACATGACCTTGATTAGGTAAAATTACTTGCTTTTTCATTTTTTTAATTTTAAATTTATCAAATATTTACTTAATAATAAATATTTTTTAATTATTTTTATTTGTTATTCAATATTACTTTGTAATAAAAAATGATGTCCAATGATGATGAAACTAATGTCATTGGACTTATCTCAATAAACTCTATCCAATTAAATAATTATTTTTTTAATTTTAAATTATTTTATTTTTTGATGATTCATAATACTTTATGAGAATATTTGAGTCCTTCATGAGTTTGAGATCGAGGGTCTTACACTCCATCTTTTTGTATATATTAGAATACAACACACTAATGGAATTTGTCATATTTTTTCAAGTTCGTTCTCTTGTGTCCTTTATGATTCTTTAATTTGGGTTAATTATATATTTTTTAATTTATCTCATCTCAACTTTAAAATATATTTACTTAATATTTAATTAATAATTTATATAATTTATGCTTGTTTATTTTGACAATTAATTTTTAATTCCAAACCATGACTAATTAAGAAAAAAATGCCATCAAGCTCATCTCAAAAACCTTTATCTAATTGCATAATCAATTTTAGTTTTTAAACTTTTATTTCCTTATGTTCTGACATGTTTTTTGAAGCACTAACTCATACTCTATTTGACGATTAAAGATATTATAATCAAAGAACATAATTTGTCACTATATAACTTTCTCTTAAAATTAATATCATTTCTTTAAAAATGTTACTTTTACTTTATTATATCACTATGTTACTCTAAATGCCCTCACATATGACCATTACATCACTTTAATCTTGTTTTATTACAATGTTTTAATTTACCTCATTTTAACATTAATATATATTTAATTAAAATTAATAGAATAATTTATTATTATTTATGAGAATTTATTTTTTATTAATTTATTCTATTTTAATTCTAATGAGACAAAACAAACATTGGAATTGCCTTCATGAGCATTATTTAATTATAGTGTCATTTTTATATTTTTGAACATTTTAATTTTTAAGATTTGCATGCACTTTATAAGATATTTTCATTCGTACTAGATTTGTTAATCAAGATTATTATACTCGATCTCCTTAGTATATTAAAATGCAATATTGTCAATGAAATTATCTTTTTCCTTTTTATATTTTTTTGTTTTGTTATATTAATATGTGACACTCAATCTACTCTAATGTGTCCCTTTCATAAATTTAATATCATTATAATACATTGGAATAATTTACTTTTTTTCATTATAATGTAGGTTTAATTAATATTAAAATTATAATTTATTATTTTTTAAGATTATTTACTTTGGTATTATGTAATAATTCTTAAATAGTTCCTATCGAGACTAAACAAATATGATGGAACTCATCTAAACGATCTCTATTTAACGAATTATATATTTCTATATGTTTAAATATTTTTAATTTTTTATAGATTTGTCACACTTTATTAGTCATTTTGATTTATATTGATTTGATGATCAAAGATTTTATTTCATCTCTTTCAATGCTTGGAGTGCAACATTCTCACATAATCTTTCTTATTTATCTAAGTCTTTCTCTTTAATTTCTTTTTACTACAATAAAACACTAATCCTCATCATTTGTGACCTTTACATGACTTCACTTTTATCATACAACAATACTTCTTTTTAATTAATTTTAGTTTTAATATATACTTAGTTAATATTAAATTCCTAAGTTTTTGTATTTTTATTTTAGTCATTCCTAGTAGTTCCTAAATGTTCTAGTTTGGACAGAACAAATTTTTTGGATACATCTAATAAAACTCTATCTTACTAAGAAATCATTTTTATATTTGTTTTGCTTTAATACCATTTATAACAATTTTTTATTTGTATCTTGTTGGATGATCAAGGATGTTAAATTTTATATCTTTAGTATCATGGAATCTAATGTTCTCATAGAATTTATCGTAATTATTCGAATGTTTTTCTTTTATTTTCTTATATTACTATGAATCACACATTCTTCTCTTATGTGACATTTATATTTATTTGCTTATGATATCTTACATTGCTTCAATCCATCTAATATCATCTTTATTATATTGTTTTTTATGATGTATGATTATTTATTTTGGTAGTTCATGGTAATTTAAAACTAGTCCATTCGAGGCAAAAAATGTTTTTGATTCATCAAAGCAAGCTCAATCCAATAAATATTTATCTTTGAATTTTAAAATGTCCCATTTTCTATGTCTTTGGTATGTATTATTGGCTTTTGTTTAGTACCTAACTTTAGAATTGAGGATTTTACTCTATATATGTTATCTTAGAAAGTAAGTCTCTAATATAATTTATGATCTTTCTTAAAAAGTTTTCCTTCTGTTATCTTAAATAGCCATGTAACTCTCATAACCTAGGGTATAGACCTACTATCACTTTAGTTTTGTTATATGCATTGTTTCAATTTGAATCAATTTAGTTTTAACATATATTTACAAAATATTAAAAACACAATTTTTTATGACTTAAGTTATTTATTTTTCTAGTTAACTATAATACCAAATGTAGTTAAATTGTTGACTCACCTCAAGGACCACTCTACATTTTAGTATTAATTTCCATATTTTAATATTTTTTATTCCTATGTTTTGCCATTCTCTTTAAGACATTTAAATTAGTAATTTGTTTGATGATTGAAGACTTCATGCTTTGTCTCCTTAGTTATTGGAAACCAACTTTCTTCTACAATTTGTCTTCTTTATTCATTATTTTTACTTTGATTTAGTTTATTTACAAAGCAACTCTAAATCTAATCTTATGTAATCCTTACATCATTTTTATCAAATTATATATTATAATGTTTCTTTTTTATTTTATTTTAGATTTACTATATATTTACTAAAAATTAAAAATATTTTTTTAATTATTTATGCATATGTAATTTGGCAATTTATAGTATTTCTAAACAAGATCTGATTGAGAGAAACAAACACAATTGGATTTGTTTAAAGGAGATCTCTTTAATTATATAGTTATTTTTATATTTTTTATGGCTTTGTTTATTTAATTACATAATCATCTCCAACAAATTATAAATTGGTTTATCTCGCTTTCAATAAATGAGATAAATTGTACAAAAATATGGCTTTCCATGGTATTGAAGGGATCGATAGAAGAATCCTTAATTGCCAAATTAGGTAGGAATCAAAATGTCTCATAAAACATGCAACACATTATAAATTAAAATAATTAATAATATAAATGAATATATAATTAAATAAAACCTCTTTTCATAATATTCATCAAGCCTCCTTTATAATTATTCCAATTACCAAAGTAATTAAACATAAATAACAAAAAACTTATATTTTAATATTAAGAAAATATATGTTAAAAATAAAATATGATAAATTAAATTAATGTAAAATATTGAAATCAAAGGAATGTAAAGGTTACATGATAGTGGAATTAGGGTTTGATGTTAATATGATAAAATAAAAATTGAGTTCAGTGATACTAAAGAGACTATGTGGAACATCCTCCATCATCCAATTTGGTATGAATAAAAATGACTCATTAAAAATTTAAACTCCTAGCAAAATAAATATTTACTAATATTATGTAATTAAATAAGGCTCATCAAGATGATTCAAATGACGTTTGTTGTACATCGATCAAACCTTGCATTTAACGACAATGAACTACAAAACAAAATAAGCATAAATAATAATAAACTTTTATCTTAATATTATGATTATATATGTTAAATCTACGATGAGATAAATGAAAGAAATATAAATGAAAGAAGAAAATTTTAAAAAATGTATAAAATCACATTGCAAAGTTACATTCCAAGACAGTAAAAAGATCAAGGGTAACATCTTTGATCATGAAATAATGTACGACTAAAACTTTCTCGTGGAGCTTGTGAAAACCCTAGACAATAACTTTTTAAAAAAAATACAAAATAACTTTAAATTTAATAAAAATCACTATGATGTGTCCAACAAGGTTTTCCTTATTTGTACCAATCTTAGATCGAAATTACCACAAATTGTCAAAAAAAAAACTTATATAAGAATAAACTATTATTTTAATTTTTTGCTATTATGTATTAAAAGCTAAAATGAGATAAATTGAAGCAATATACTACAAAAAATGCTAGTGCATCATAAAGGCCACACATTAGGAGATTTAGATCATATAGTAATACAACTAAATCAAAGCTAAAAATCTAATAAAATGAGATAAATTATATATGGAAGTTTCATTCTAAAATACTATGAATATTAAAAGTAACATCCATGCCATCAAATGAAGTACAAATCAAAATTTCTTGAAATGCATTTAAAAATCATAGAAAATAATATATCTTAAAAATATCAAATAAATGAAATTAATAAAACACATCGAGATGAGTTAGTTGACGATTATTGTCTTGTTTAAACTTTGTTTGAAATTACTCCAACATAGCAAAGAATATATGCAAAACTAATACTAAATTATTAGTTTTTTATTTCATAATTATATAATAAAATTAAAATTTCATTAAATGACTTAATATAATATAACAAAATTAAAGAAAATAGTTTTAATAAATGACGAAAATCATACAAGAACATTGGATTCCAAGATGCACAGGAGTTCAAGTGTAACATTAATGATCTTTAAATCATGTTTGAATTGATTTGTTTCACAAAATATATCAAAAACATAAGAAATAAAATATTTTAAAAATGATAAATTGAAAGTATAATTATAAAGAGCTCCATTAATTGATTCCAATGATGTTTATTTCATATCAAGCAGACAACATTTCGAATTAATGAACACTGCCAAAAAAACAATAAGCATAAATTAAAAAAAAATATTATTTTAGTTTTAAATTAACTATATATTAAATAAAAAATAAGATAAATTAAATAAATTTAATAAAACTTAATTTCATTAAATAAATAAATAATTGTTGTAAATTATTTTTATCATAAGGTAGATATATATCACAAAGATGAAATAAGATAAATTCAAGCAACATAATATTACTAAAAAAAAGAGATGTAAAAATAGTATAGAAGTAGAGTTAGAGTTTCATAGGAGTATTATCTAATTAATCTAAAAGATTTTTACAAGTGAGACCAATTGTGTTGAAAAGTTGAATTCAAAGATACTAAAGATATATAGTGCAACATCCTTAATTGTTAGAATAGGTACAAACAAAAATATCTTGTAAAGTGTGCCAAACTCTAGAAAATAGAACATGCAAACATTTAAAATTAATATTTAATATGATAGAACTTATTGAGATAACTCCAAAGATATTTGAATCATCACTATCAGACCTCCTTTAAATTTATTATAAATTTCTAAAGTAATTAAGAATAAACTATAATAAATGATTTTCTTTAATTTTTAACTAAACAAATACTAATGCTAAAATAAGCTAATTTGAAGCAAATATTATAATCAATTCAAATAAATGTAATGGTAACACAAGATGAGAATTTTTGATTTCATAACAACATAACCAAATCAAAAAGTGAAAAAAAGTTGAAAAATAAGATAAATTATATAGGAAAGTTATATTCTAACATACTAAGAAGATCGAGTGGAACATAATCAATCATAAAACCTTTTATGAATCAAAATATTTCATAAAGTGTTTTAAAACCTTAAAAAGATTATTTAAGAACATAAGAATGAACATTTAATTTTATGGTGCAAGTTGAGACTACTCATGCGATGGTTGTTTGAACAAGATCTTTGGTAATTACTACGATTTTAAAATTTAAATAAGTCTAAATAATAATAAATTAGTTGTCTTATATTTAATAAATACATAATAAATGTAAATTGACACAAATTAAGTCAAGATAATATTAGAAAATAAAAATGATTGGTCGTAAGAAAGGAGAATTAAAGTATCCTAAAAGCATAACCAAATCAATGTAAAACATTGAAGAAATGATAAAATAATATCACAACACTACATTCCAATGTACTAAGGACATTAAGTATAATATTCTTGATCCTCAAATCTTATATAAACTAATATGCCTCAAAAAATGTGTCAAAACCATAAAAGATAAAATATTTTAATATATATTAATTAACATTTAATTTGATATAACTCATCAAAATGAATAAAATAATTTTTATTTCATCATTTTTATACCTTGTTTCAAATTACTATAAATTTCCAAATAAACTAAAGATAAATTAATTAAGATCATTATTTTAATATTAAATAAAAAATAATTAGTCTAAACTAAGATAAATTGAAATAATATACTATAACAAAATCAAAGTAGCATGAAGGTCAACCACAAGGAGAATTATAGTTACGTAATAAAATAACATAATCAAAGAAAAATATTTTATAAGATGATATAAATTATGCAAGAAATATGCATTCTAAGATTTTATGGGCATCAAAGATAACAACCTCATTCGTAAAATTAGATATGAATTTAAATGTCATATAAACCACTTAAAGATCATTAAAAAAATATTTAAAATATTCAACAAACCTTATTTAGAATACTATTATTTACCAAAGTAAATAATTTAGAAAAATAACAAAAAATTATTTTATATTAAATAAATTTATATTAAAATTAAATAAGAGAAATTGAAGTAATGTATTATAACAAAATCAAAGAGATGTATAGATAACACTACAGGAGATTTAGTGTTGCATAGTGTTGAACCAAAAAATCAAAACATTTGAAAAAAAAGATTAGATAAATTGTTTTAGATAGTGGCATTCTAAAATATTAAGAATATTCTATATAACATCATTGATTGTCAAAATCGATATGATTCATTATACCTTATAAAGAATGCCAAGTTATAAAGGTAATTAAATTGATAAAAATATTAAAAAGAATATTTATTTAGATAAAGCTATTCAACATGAGTCCAATGAAGTTTCTTTTATCTTGATTAGATCTCATTATAAATTATTACAATATACTAAGTAAAAAAAAATAATAATGAATCATTATTGTTAATAATAAGAACATATATGTAAAAATGATGCAAAGGTTACATAAAAAAATATACAAATATACATGAACATATAACAAAATAAAAGTAAAATAATTAAAGAAACGAGATAAATTATATAGGAAATTTACATTCAAAGACATTAAGAAGATTAAGTGAAACAATAATGATCGTTAAAACAAATAGAAATCAAAATTTCTTATAAATCATAAAATATGAAAAAGAAATTTTTAATTAGATAAAACGAGTCTAAGTGAGTCCAATGTTGATTGTTTTGTCATGAATAGATCACTTTTGGAATTAATGAATTACCATAGTAACAAAGCAATAATACTAATAATAATAATAATAATAATAACTTAGACATTAATAAAAAAAATTTAAAAAACTAAAAGTATATAAATTTAAGAAATGTTGTTCAATATGTTCAATGTGTTGTAAAGTTCACGAGATAGAAGATTTAGAGTTAGATGATAATATAACAAATTCAAAGCAAAAAACTATGGAAAAATTGAAATAAATTTCACAAGTTGCATTTTGAGGTGGAAAAGAGATTATATGTGACATTCTCGATCATCAAAACATGTATCATTAAAACATTTTTCAAAAAGTTTTCTAAAATTTTAGAAACTAAGATCTTTAAACTCATAAAAATTGATGTTTAATTGTACAAACTTCATCAAGATGTGTCCAATAATGTTTTGTTACATCTCTACCAAACCTTGTTTGGAATTTTTAACAGACGACCAAGGTAAATAAAAATAAACTATTATTTAAATATTAAGTAAATTTATATAAAATAGAAACAAAATAAATTTATGTGATTTAATATAACAAAATTAATGTAATATGAAGGTCATATAATAAGAGGTTTGGGGTTACAGAGTAATTTATAAAAACCAAAATGATGTAAAGGTCATATAAGCTAAAACTTAGAGTTTCATTGTATTTAACCAAATCAAAGCTAAAAGTCTAAATAATAGACAAATATTATATCCAAAAGTTATATTCTAATATACTAAAGAAATCAAGATTAGCTTCATAGATAATCAAATATGTTAGGAATGAAAATGACTTTTTAATTATATAAAATAAGTAAAACTATATTTTTAAAATATATAATTAGTTAAAAAGCATTCATTGATATGAGTCCAATGACAATTCGTCTATCTCCATTATACCCCATTAAGAATTATTATTAGTTATCAATGTAAATAAAGATATATAATTATAAAGTATTACTTTAATATGAAGTAAACATATCTTAGAGCTAAAATGAGATAAATTAAATCAATATAACATAAAAATTCAAAGCACCATAAAAGATATAAGATAGGAGAATTTGAGTTTTGTAGTACTATAACAAAATGAAAACAAAACATTTAAAGAAAACGTTATAAATGGTACATGAAAATTAGTTTCTATGATATTAAGGAGATGATTGATAACTTCTAGAGTTCTTAACTCACAAATGAATCAAAATAAATCTTAAAGTTTGTCAAAACCATTAAAATAAAATATTTTTTAATTTTTTCAAATTGCATTTGTTATATTACATTGTAATTCTTGATGTTTTTCATGTGGCATTTACATTACTTTTATGAAGAATTATTTTATTTTTTTAATATATTTAAAAAAATTAAAATTATTTTTTAATGTTTATTTGATGGTTTTAAAATAATTTCAAATAATATTTCATCAAGAAGAAACAAATGTTGTTGAGATTTTTTTGGAGTAGCATTATGAAATCAAATATTAAATTTTGTTAATTTTAGATATTCTATTTCTTCGTGTTTTGGCCATGCTACTTGATATTTTGACTCATATATAACATAATTATAAAGGATACTACAATCAATCTCCCTAATATCTTGTAATAAAACTTTATGATATAATTTATCTAGTTTTTTAAAAATTTTATTTTGATTTTGTCATATTTTTAAATCATTTCCATATTTTATAAGATATTCAATTTGTAACTAACTTAATTGTTGATGGTTTTATTCTTGATCTATTTATTATCTTGAAATGTAAATTTCTGGTAATATTTATGTCCTTTATTCTAATATTTTTTAATTTAATTAAAATCCTATAAATTTCTAATTCACCACTCATGCAACCTTTAAATAAACTTTATTTGATTTTATTTTATTTCTTCAATTTATTTCATTGAAGTTTTAAATATATTCACATAATGTTAAAATAAAAATTTATTGTTATTTATGATTATTTAATTTAGTATTCAAAGTAATTCCAAATGACATCTAATCTCAAAAGAATAGTTGTTCCTCAACTTGCCTTGAGGATACTTATCCATTTAAATATACGTTTTCAAAGTTCAAAAAAATTATTTTCTATGACTTTAGCACGTTTTACAACTTATTTCAATTCTTAGATGATTTGATTTTGGAGGACATTACTCTAAGTTCCTTATTATGGGAAGATACTTTTTCTATAATAATTTATGTCATTTCTTTCAATTTTTTACTTTGTTTGGTTATTATACCATTTAACTAAACCTCTTGTCATGTGGCCTTACATATCTTTCATTCAATTGTATTAAAAGATTTTAATTTTTATGTTTATGCTTTATTATATATTTATCTAATATTAAAACAACAATTTTTCTTATTTATATTCAAACAAAGTTTGGTTGAGATGAAATAATCATAGTTGTACTCGTCTCACATCGCTTATTAAATATTAAATTACATATTTTTTAATATTTTAAATTTTATGATTTTGGTATGTCTATATGGAATTTAGATTAGTACCTAATTGATGGTTGAGGATATTGCACTCAATCTCTTTAGTATCTTAGAATGAAACTTTTGCTAAACAAATTAACATATTTCTTCTAATGTTTTGCTTTGAATTGCTTATATTATGATGAATCTCTAATTCCCCTCTTGTTTAACTTTTACATCATTTTTATTATGATAAATAACATTATATCAATTTATGTCATGTCAATGTTCATATATGTTTACTTTCAATTAAAATAATATTTTACTATCACTTAGACTTTTTTGTTTTGTAATTCACCATAAATCCAAACATTATCCATTGGAGCGCAAACTTGTGTCATCTAACTCGTTATCAAAAGTTATATCAAATTAAATATTTATTGATATATTTTGAAATGCATTAATTTTTAATATATTTTCATGATTTATAAGAAATTTAAAGATCGAGGATGCTACACTCCATTTCCTTAGTATCTTGCAATGCATGATTCAATAAAATTTATCTCATTTCTTCAAATTTCTCACTTTGGAAATGTTATATTATGGTGCAAGTCTAAACATACTCTCCTATGACATTTGTATTTTTCTTTTACTTTGTTGCACTACATTGTTTCTATTTATCTCTTCTAAACTTTCAAATATGTTTGCATGACATTCAAATAAAAGTTTTTTTATTATTTAAAAGTGACAACATATTTTGTTGTGTTCCATTCATAATGATATCTATCTTAAATTTTTTTATTTTACTTTTTTTTCATTTTTGTATTTTAATATCTTTGAATGCAACTTTCTCGTGCGCTTCAAATTTTTACTTTAATTTAATTAATTGATATCTAACTGTAAATCTTCTCTCATGGCACCTTTACATTCATTTGATATGGTTTGATTTTATTGCTTAAATTTATCTTAATTGAGATTTATTAAATAATTACTTCATATTTAAATATTAATTTTTTAAATATTTATGCTTACATGCACTTGTAATATTAATTAATTCTAAATGAAGTTCTATAGCAACTAAGTAAATGTCATTTGACTCATTAAACAATTTCTATGAAATAAAAAAAAATTCTTTTAAATTATCCATTTTTTATATCATTATAAATTTTTAGTCTTTTTGATTGATGATAATTTGGCGATCGAGAATGTTGCACAAAATCTCTTTAAAACCTTGTAATATAAATTTCCAAACTTTTTTATTTAAACTTTTTCTGTTTAATTTTCTTATAATACTATGAAACTCTAATACCCATCTTATGTGTCATTTATGTTGATTAAATTTTCTTATATTAAATCTTTTCAATTTAACTCATTTAAGCTTTCATATATACATATATATATATATATATATATATATATATATATATATATATTAAAATGATAATTTTTTTTTAAATTTTTCTTTCAAATTTTTGTAATTTGTAGTAATTGCAAAGATCTTCTAGCCAACATGAACTACACATTATTTAACTAATCAAAATAACTCTATATTATTAAATTTTCATTTTTAAATTTTGAAATATAGTGCTTTTCATGGCACTAGTATGCTTTAGGAGAACTTTTAATTTGTATCATACTTATTGAATACAAATGTCAAATAAGATATTCTTAATGTGTTAGAGTGCAACATTCAAGTAAATCTTATGTCATTTATTCTAAAAGTTTGCTTTAATTTTTTATGTTACTATGAAAAAAATCTCCACTTGTGTAACCTTTATATCGATTTGATTATGCTCTGTTACATTACTTTATTTGATCTAGTTTTTTTATTATGTAATTAGTTTTTAAAATAATAATTTATTTTTATCTATGCTAATTTATATTAGTAATTCGAATTAATATCAAATCACGTCAAATTGAGACAAATAAATGTTGTTCTACTCAATTCGATGACCTCAATCTAGTTAAATATTTATTTCTTAATTTTTGAAATATTATATTAATTATGGCTTTAACATGTTTTACAAAAAAGATTTATTCATACCAAATTTAATAATTGAGGATTATTCTACTTCTCTTTAGTATCTTAAAAAGCAGCTTTCACATACAATTTATCTCATTTCTTAAACATTTAGTTCTTTTATTTGCTTATATTTCTAGGTAATTATAATGCCATATCATGTGGCCATAACATCACTTTGATTTAGCTGTGTGACATAGTTTCAATTTGTATCATTTCAAATTTAATATATACTTATTTATGTTAAATTAAAAATATTTTATTATTAATTTTTATTTCTATTTGTAATTCTTATAATTTCAAACAATGTTTGATTGAGATGAAACAAATAACATTGGACTCTTCTACAATTTTTGCATGCTTTATAAGAAATATTGAATAATACTTGTGTTAATGATTGATGATGTTAAACATGGTCTCCATAGTATCTTCAAAAGCAATATTCTCATAAAATTTATATCATTTCATCAATTTGTTTTGCTTTGATTTGCATTAAATATTATGTAACCATAAAACTTCTTACATGTTATACTTATGCTTTGAATTGGTTAACTACATTATTTGAATTTTTATTAATTTAACTTTAATATATATTTACTTAATAATAAAATAATAATTTGCTATTATTTAACTTATTTATTTTAAATTAATTGTAATCAAGAAGAAGGTTTTATGATATGAAATAAATATTAGTAAACTCACCTCAACATGATCTTCGCAATTTAATCCTTACGAGATATTTTTTTTGATAACATATTTAACAATATAGGATGTTACACTTAATCAACTTTGTAACTTGCATTGCAATTTTCCTATACAATTTATCTTATTTCTATAAATTGTTTGCATTTGATTAGTCATATTATTATCTAACTTAAATTCTTCTTACATGTGAACTTTACATTGCTTTATTTTGAATAAATTATATTGTATTAATTTACAAAATAATTTATTTATTATTATTTACTTAATAGTAAAAAAAAATTTATTACTATCTAAGTTTATTTACCATAGTATGTAAAAATTCCAAGCTATCTTTGATCAAAACTAAAGAAATACCAATTGAATCATCTCGATGGGCTTCATCTTATTAAATAAATCCATTTTTTACTTTTATATATTTTATTTTCAAGCATTATTACATGTTTTATAAGATCTTTCAATTAAGATATGAATTCATGGTTGATGATATTACACTCGATCTATTTACTGTTATGGAATACAACTGTTCCATATAATTTATATAATTTCATCAAACTTCTCACACTGGTTTGGTTATTCAGCAATGACACGATAAATCAACTCTGTTTTCACCTAGACAACATTTTTATTTGTTATATTATATTTCATCAATTTATCTTATTTGAGCTCTAATATCTATTTGCTATATGTTAAAATAAAGTTTTGTATTTATTTATTCTTATATATTTTTGCAATTTGTTATAATTTACAATGATGTCTAATTAAGACAATGCAAATGTTTTTGGACTCATCTCCATGATAACTAATGCATTAAATATTTTATTATATATATAATTAGGTATCTTTTTGGTGATTTTAAACATTCTTTGAGGCAATTCCATTCATACTTGATTTGATAATTGAGGATGTCATACTCATTCTTATTTGTCCAATTTAATTTTTACATTTATATTTTTAGACTTTTATTTTTCGAGGTAGTTGGCAAGCCTTTCGAGTCATTTTAATTCATACATAATTTAGCAATCGACGATATTAAACTCAATCCTCTTTATATCTTTGAGCACAACTTTCTATTATAATTTATTTCACAACTTCAAAACTTTTTCTTTGATTTTCTTTTATTCTTACGAAAACTAAATTTATTATCGTGTGGCCTTTATACCATTTTTATTTACTTATGTTACATTCCATCAACATATCTTATTTTTGCTTTAACATATATTTTTTTAATTATAAAATTATAATTTATTCATTTTTATGCTCATTTACATTAGTTTTTTTATTACAATTTAATTCAAGGCCTAATTAAAATTAAATAAATATTGCTTGACTCATCCCATCAAGCTATATCTAATTAAACAATAACTTTTTCTATTTTATATATTTTATTTTCTTTTTCTTTGGCATGCCTTATGTGACTTTTAGATCATACTTGATCTGATAATTGAGGATGTGACACTTAATTTGCTTCGTGCATTGGAAGGTAACTTTTGGTATAATTTATCTATTTTATTTAGAATTATTTTTATTTTTTTTTATAATATTATGTAACTCTAAATATCATCCCATATGACTTATACATCACTTATATTTAATTAGATTATAATGCTTCAATTTAATACTTTTCAATTTTACTATTTATTAATTAAAACTAAAGTGATAATGTTTTACTATTTCTACCTTTTTACTTTTGGCAATTCATAATGTTCACCAATAAGGTTGGATTGAGTGGAAACAATTTCCTTTGTACCCGCCTCGATGAGCTCTATCCAGTTAAATTTTTTTTAAAACTTTTTAAATATTTTTTTTATGGCCTTGGCATGCTTTATGATAAATGTTGATTTAGACATGATTTGATGATATAAGATGTAACACTAGAACTACTAAATGTCTTCAAATGAGACTTTCCTATAAAATGTATCTAATTTATGCTTTATTATACATTGACATAATGCTAAAATAATAATTTTATGTTTGTTATGCTTATTTACATTGGTAATTTGCACTGATTCCAAATGAAGTCCTACAAGGGAAAAAACAATCCTTATTAGAGTTATCTTATGGAGATCTATCTAGTAAAATATTCTTTTTTAAAGTTTTGAATATTTTTTTTCAATGACTTTAGCATGCTTTATAATTTGTTTTGATTCATATTTTGTTCTACAACCATGGATTTTATTCTGCGTCCCTTGATACCTTAGAATACAACTTCATATATAATTTATTTTATTTCTTCCAAATTTTTCATTTTATTTGGCTATATTATTATGTAACTCTAAATCTTCTCTTATGTGGCCTTTTCATCACTTTGATTTAGTTGTATTACATTACTTCAACTTATCTCATTTAATCTTTAATATATATTTTCTTAATATTGAAGCAATAACATATTATTATTTATCCTAATCAACATTTTTTATTTATGGTAATTTTAGACAGTTCGATTGAGATGAAGCAAACATCGTCAGCATCATCTTGATGAGCTATACCAAATTCTAAATAAATTGTAAATTTCTTTTTTTCTATGATTTTGGCATATTTTGTGACTTTTTAACTAGTTTATTTGACAATTAGGGCTATAACACTCGATAGACTTAGCATCTTATAATATAATCTTCCAACATAATTTCATAATTTCTTCCAAATTTTTGCTTTCATTTGCTTATATGACTATGAAACTCATACTCTACTCTAATGTGACCTTTACATCACTTTGATTGGATGAAAATAATGTCATTGGACTTTTCTCAATGAGCTTTATCAAATTAAATATTTATTTTCTCTTTTTAAATTATTTTATTTTCTTATGTTTGATAACATTTCATGAGAAATTATAATTCATATAATGATTTGAATATTGACGATGTTACACTCCATTTCCTTGCACTCATGTGGCTTTTCTCAACTTTTGTGATTCTCTCTCATGTCTCCTCTATGTTGCTCTAAATTTAGTTTATTAAAAGTCTTTAGTTTATCTCATCTAAACTTTAAAATATTTTCACTTACTATTCAAGTAATAATTTATAACTATTTATGCTTATTAATTTTGTAATTCACTTTAATTTTAAACCAAGACTCATCTAGACAACAAATGCCATTAGTCTCATCTTAATGACATCTATCTCGTTAGATTTTTACATTTATTTTTTTTAAAATTTTATTTTCTTGTGTTCTGACATGTTGTTTAAGGTAATCTAATTGACTTTGTTGTAAAATTTATATCATTCCCTCAAAAACTTTTCCTTGATTTTATTATAGTACTATGTAAACATAAATATCCTCTTATATGACCATTACATTGGTTTGTTCTTTTATATTACATTGCTTTAATTTATTTCATTTTAGCTTTAATATATATTTAATTAAAATAAAATAATCATTTATTATTATTTGTGCTTACTTATTTTTATAATTTATTGTAATTTAAAATGAGGTCTAATCAAGAAAAAATAAACATTAGACTTACCTTGATTAGCCTTAATCTAATCTGAGACTCATTTTAATTATTTAGACATTTTTATATGCTTTCCAGGATATTTTCATTCTTATTGGATTTTTAATCAAGGTTGTCTCACTCAATCTACTTAATTTCTCAAAATGTAATATTATCAAACAATTTGCCTCAATATTTTTAATTTTTTTAGTTAGTTTGCTTATATAAATATATAACTCTAAATCTACCCTCATCTTACGTTTTCATTGATTTACAATTGTTATATCACATAGTTGTAGTTTATCTAATTTTAGTTTTAATATATATTTACGTAACATTAAAATAATAATTTTTTATTATTTACATTTATTTACTTTTGAAATATATAATACCTCTTAATGACATTCTATAAAGACTTAGTAAACATTATTTGACTCATCTACATGATCTCTACTGCACTAACTATTTATTCCTATATTTTTATTTTCAATAGATTTCTCACACTTTACTAGTTGTTTTGATTCATATAGATTTAGTAATCAAGGATGTCACACTTAATCACCTTGTAAACTTTTAATGCAACTTTCATATATACTTTACCTTATTGGACTTTTACATCACTTAGATTTCATCATACTACAATACTTGAATTTAATTAATTTTATCTTTAATATATTTTGACACAATAATAAAATTATAATTTTTAAATATTTAATTTTAGTCACTCCTAGAAATTTCCAATGACTTCTAGTTAGGATAGAACAAATGTTATTGGACACATCTCATGAAACTCTATCTTATTAAATATTTTTTTTTGTTTTTTTACAAATTTTTTTTTTCATGGCTTTAGCACCCTTCACAACCTTTTTTATTGGTAATTTATTTGACGATCAAGGATTTTACATTCGATATCTTTAGTATTTTGTGATGCAAATTTCTCATATCATTTATTATATTTTTTTAACATTTTTTCTTTTGTTTTTAATATTACTATGAATTGCATATTCTTCTCTAGTGTTACTTTTACATTGATTTGATTATGTTAGATTACTTTCTTTATACCATCTTAGAAGATCTTTATTATACAATTTCTTTATTTTAAAATAATAATTTATTTTTAAGTATGTTTATTTATTTTGCAATTCATGGCAATATGAAACTAAGTTAAATCAAGATGAAAAATGTAGTTGATCAATCTAGACACATTCATTCAAATAAATATTTATCTTTGAATTTTTTAGTATTTAATTTGCTATGGTTTTGGCACGTTTTATTGGCATTTGATTCATACCCAATTTTATAATCACGTGTTTTTCTCTAGATCTCCTTACTATCTTAGAATGTAAATTTGTAATATAATTTATGTTATTTCTTAAAATGTTTTAATTTTATTTTCTTATATGGCTATGTAACTCTAATAACCCAGCTTATTGACATAACGTCGCTTTGAGTTTGTCATATTATATTACCATAGTTTATCTCAATGTAGTTTTATAATACATTTCCTTAATATTAAAAGAATAATTTATTAAAAATTTTGCTTCCTAATTTTGATAGTTCATAGTAATTAAAAATGTGGATAAATAAAAATAAAACAAACATCACATGACTAAATTCAATGACGACTATCCATTTAAATATTTATTTCCATATTTTGACATTTTGTATTCTTGTGATTCATTATGCATTTTGAGACATTTAAATTAACACTTGATTTGAAGATTGAAGATGTCACATTTTATCTCCTTAGTTGTTTAAAAAAACAAACCTCTACAATTTGACTTATTAATTCATTATTTTTACTTTGATTTTTTTATGCAACTATAAATCGCACCTTATGTGACATTTACATCATTTTAATCTAGTTAATTTTTATATTGAATCATTTTATCTTATTTTAGAATTAGTATATATTTACTAAAAAATTAAAAAGTAATAATTTATTATTATTTATGATTATTTAATTTTTTAAATTTATTATAATTTAATCGAGATCTTATTGAGAAAAAATAAACATTATTAGACTATTTCGATGAGATCTATCCAATTATATTTAATCATTTTGCATCGATTGAACCTTACATGTAATCATTATAACTTACAAAACTAAATAAGAAAAAATATGAAACAATTGGTAATTTAATATTAAGTAAATATATAATAATTCTAGAATGAGATAAATTAGAGCAAAATAAATCAAAGAAAAAAATTAAAAAAATAATATAAATGATTTATTAAACCTAAATTCCACTAAACTAAATAGATCAAGGGTAACATCCTTGCTCATGAAATAGGGTATGAATAAAAATTTCTCATTAAGCAAGCAAAAATACAAGGAAAAAATTAAAAATAATTTAATTCAATAAAAATTAGTATGATATGTCCAACAATGGTTATTTCATTTGTATTAGTCCTAGTTTAGAATTACTAAAAATTATCAAAATAAAAAAATCTTTTATAAGAGTAAACTATCATTTTAATTTTGACTAGTTATGTATTAAAAGCTAAAAATGAGATTTATTGAAGCAATGCAATATAACAACATCAATGTATCATAGTGGTCAAACGATGGGAGATTTAGAGTTACATAATGATACAACTAAATAAAGGCCTAGCATCTCATAAAATGAGACAAATAATATAAGAATGTTCTATTACAAAAAATTATGAAAATCTAATATTACATGCCAAAACCATAGAAAATAAAATATTGAAAGATGTAAAATTAATGTAATTAATAAAGCTCATTGTGTCAAGTTCACTAACGATTATTTTGTCTCAATTAAACCTTGTTTGTAATTACTCCAATAAAGCAAAGTGAATATACATAAATAATAAAACATTATTATTTTTTTATTTCATAAATATATTAAAAAATGCTAAAATTATATAAAATGATTTAATATAATAATAAAAAATCAAAGAAAAAAATTTAATAAAAGAGTAAAGTCATACAAGAATGTTAGATTCTATAATACTAAGGAGATCTAGTGTAACATTTATGATCTTTAAATCATGTTCAAATTGATTTTTATCATAAGATATGTCGAAACTATATAAAATAAAATGTTAAATAAGAAAAAAATTGAAACTTTAATTGTAAAAAACTTGATTAAATGATTCCAACAATGTTTATTTAATCTTCAATAGACTACATTTTGAATTAATGCGAAATGCCAAAATTAAATTAAATTTGGAATTCACATGAAAAGAGAATTAAAGCTGCATCATAAGATAACCAAATCATCATGAAAAAATGTAAATAAGAAAACTTCAATAGGAAAGTAGCATTATGTGAAACTAAGAAGAGCAAGCACATATTCCTCAATCATCAAATTAAAAAGGAATCAAAATTTCTCTTAAAATGTACCATACAAAAAACTATTTAAAATAATAGAAATGAATATTTAATTTGTCAGAGCTCATTAAGGAAAATTAATAGTAATAAAGAAAAAGTTAAATAAATTAAGGAAACATTATAAAACAAAAAAAATTAGATTAATGTTCATGCAAAATAAGATTTTTATTTAAATACTAATATAGCTAAATGAAGAAAGAATATTTGAAGAAATGATGTGAAGCATACAATAATGTTGCATTTCAATATACTGAGATGATTGAGGGTAACATCCTCAATCATCAAATCAACTATGAGTCATAATATCTAGTAAACCATGCCAAAAATATAAAAAATATTTAAAAGTATAAAATGAATACCTAATTTAAAAATGTACTTTGAGACTAGTCTAATGACAATTTCTTTAGTTTGAAAAGACATAGTCTATAATTACTACAAATTACTAAAGTTTTTCATTGTGCTTTTTTAATATATATATATATATATATATATATATATATATATATATATATATATATATATATATATATATATATATATATATATATATATATTAAGGCTAAAATGAGATAAATTGAGGTAAAGTAATATACAATAAAATCTTTGTGAGGTTAGGCAACACAAACGAAGATTGGGAGTAGCATAGTAATATAAGCAAATCAAAGAAAAGATTTGAAGAAATAAGATAATTTATGTGATGAAATTGCATCCTAAGAAACTAAGAAAGTTTGAGTGTTGCATCCTTGATAGCCAAATAATGTAGGAATCTAAAAACCTTGTAAAACATACCAAAATCCTAAAAACTTAAATACATTAAAATATGTAAATAAATTTTAATTTGTTTAAGCTCTTCAAGATGTGTCCAACAACATAACTTTCATCTCATTTAGGCCTGAATTGAAATTATTGTGAGTTACAAAATAAAATAATCATAACTAATAATCAATTAATATTTTTATATTTACTAAATATATAATAAAGTAAAAACTTAAAAATTTAAAGCAACATTATAAGACAAATCAAAATGATGTAAAGATCACAAGACCAAAGATTTAGAATTACATTATAATATTAAAAATCTAAGAGAAAACTTTGAAGAAATGAGGTAAATTAACCTCAAAGTTTCATTCTAAGTTAATAAAAACATAAAAAGTGACATTCTCAATTATTAAATTAGGTAGAAGCAAAAATACATTGTAATTCATGTAAAAATTCTGGAAAATAAAATATTTAAAAACATCTAAAATAATAGTTAATAATGTAAATCTAATTTAGATAAGTCTAATTGCATTTGCTCGATCATGATCAAACTTACTTAAGAATCACGACAAATTACTAAAGCAACCAATAAAAATAATAATAAATTGCTATTGTTATCTTAAGAGAAACATAAATAAAGGGAAAAATAATATACATTTAGGCAAAGTAATATATAACTGAGTCAACGTGTTCCATTACAAATTAAGGCAATGTAAGGTTCACATAAGAAGAAATTTAAGGTTACATAGTAAATTAATTAATTCAAATAGAGACATTTGGAAAAATGGCATAAATCCCTAGTGAAGTAGCATTACAAAATACCAAACTGAGTGAGAGAAATATCTTCGATTAAAAAAATTAGATATCAATTAGAGTTTCTCTTAAAACTTGCAAAAAATTCTAAAAGATAACATATTTTTTTGTATTAAAAATAATATTTCGTTGGATACAACTCCTTAGATAAAGCTAGTAAACATGATTCCTATGACATTTATTTCAACTCTATCATACCTCATTTGCAATTAATATAAAATACAAAAGAACAAAACATGAATAAAAATAAATTATTATTTTAATATTAAGTAGATACATATTAAAGCTAAAATGTGATAAATTTAATTAATATAATATAATTAATTAAAAGCAATGTGAAGGTCACATGAGTGCAAAATTAGTATTTCAAAGTAATATAAACAAATTAAAAAATTAATAAAATCAGATAAATAATATATGAAAGTTATACTCTAAGATAATAAGGAGCGTAATTATATTATTCCGAGTCACATTTGTTTACTTATAAACTTGTTGATAAGCTCTATCTAAAATTATTGTATTTAGTATACCTTAAAACTATCAATGTTTATGTATGTAGTCCTTTTTTGCATAATCCCTAAAATTTTTATCATGATAAGGCTCATATGAACAATTAAAAATCTCTTATGAAATTCATATCCACTTAGATTTATGATATTGTGAGGTTAATGATGACAATTTTAGATAATTTTTTTTGAAGGCAAGTCCACTACATTATATCCATTATTAAATAAAAAATGACTAAATAATAGCCACCTATTTATGGTTATTTATGGAAAAGTCATTCTACCATAAAATGTCAAATAAGAAATTAGGTAGACAAAGATTAAATACGTATATAGACGTAGACCATAAAGTCTTTGAGGAATATGAATTCCTTTTCTAAAATATAAAGGCTTCTTTTTGAAGAGGTTGAACCTAAAATTTATGGCAATGAATATCTTTTTAGATTTCAAAATTAGGAACAAAAATAGAAAACATGAGGAGAGCACTCTGTAACCTGTGTAGATTTCTACTAGTGAGCGTGGTTATTCACAACTAGCTTCTCTACAAAACATTAGGCCTAAAACTAGGGACCCTAACACAACAAATGTAAAACCACTAACTGTATAGGTTTACATGTTACACTAGTGACCTTTATAACCCATACAACTTTACTGTATTCAAGTTAAGACCTTTAACTAGTTTAATGCCACTCTTCTAGATAAGCTGAAGTGTTTGATTCTATCATCCCTCCATTCTATTTTCGATATTATGATATTTTTGAAAGCATCTAATATGTCTAGATTTGTTAAATATAGTGTATAAGGGATATTATAAGGATCATCTTTTTTAGAATTCTCAAAACTAATTTTGTAATCTACATTCTAGTGTATTTCCAAATTATATTTTGCTCAAGAAAATATACTAAAATTTCATTACCGTCAACTATATTCTTTAACAATGGCACATCAATCTATTTTCTTAAAGATTGTTTGTCCTCCTAAATTTCACCTCTAATTTCTTCACAAAGACACTTGTTCTTTTTGAAAAGGAAGTAACAACTATAGTAAAAAAACATAACTTCTCTATCACTATATTTGTTTTTTGGAGTTTTTTGGACCCTTAATCATGTCATATACTACATAGAATACTCACATTCTTAGTGATTGAGACTGGTTTATGAGAGTGCCTAAGATCTTAATTCTTGCTTCCTTAGAATTCCATAGGTTCATTCTCAAGAGCAAGATTGTATGGTGAGCTTAATGAAGCATTTTTTAATGAAGTCATTCTCAAAAAAAGTCTAAAAAAATGTTCTAGTCTCCAAAAATATCTCAACAAATTTTGTTAAGCTGCAGTAGCTCTACAATAAAAATCCTTGAAATGAATGTTGTACTTAAAATTTTAAGAACATTAAGTTCTTCAATAAAGACTACGTATTATTTTTATGATGATAAGTATAGGATAACATAAATAAACTTACAAGCCCTCTTCATAGGGGCATGATGAACTCTCAATGTTTCAAATATATCTGTGTCTAGTATGTTAAGAAATTAACTAGTAATCCTTTTGGACTAGAAATAGTTTTAAGAGAATTGATTTAAATAGACATTGTATTTTCATACCTAGTTTTACCTTGTATTTGAGAACATATTGTTAAATCTTTTGTTTGACTATGAACACTTCATGGGGTATTACTTCTCTTGAATTTGATAACCTTTGTGATTCTTGCTTGACACGATCTTCTTTTTAGTAAGTATCTATGAATTTATTATGTTTTTCAACATGTCCATTTTTGTTTGAAATATAACTAGTGTATTTCTAAGTCAAAAGGGCATAAATTGCCATTCGTAATGCCTATTAGCAGCTACAAATGCTGAGATGGTATATTTTCTTTATCTAATGCCACCTTCCATAATTTTGATGCTAGGTTGAATGTACTATAAATATTTCTATCATAAATTCTATGTATTGTATTTTCTTTGCTAGGTATAATATATGCATCATTTATAGTGCTACCATTTGATAATCTATAATCAAATATCATTCATGTTTTTCCTCATATAATTTCACAATTTGTTTTGACAATAAATAAAGCAATTTGCTAAGGACTATTACTTTTGCTTATTAATCTCGATTGTTCTATAATATGCATTTTGTATTCCTCAAAGTCTTTTGGTTTGACTATTTCCAAATTACTTATTGACTTGCTTTTGCTCAATTTCTTTAAAGGATCTCCTCTTATAATTTTTAGTTCATCAAATTCATGCAACGATTTATTTTAAAACTGTCACTTATTGTGTTAATTAAGTATCGATTATGTAGGGTTTGAAAGCATCAAATTCTTCCATTTCTTGTTTGGAACTAAAATCAAAAATTTCTTTTACTATGTTTTGACAACACTAGGGGATTACATAATATGGTGTCAAATCATTTAAACATTATTTGTTTATCATCTTCTAAAGTTTTACTACCTTATAAATTTCTAAAAAAATTCATTCCAATTATCATTTCTACTTGGTTGAATTGTTTATGGATATTGGTTATAATTTTATCAACTATTTCTTTATTTTCTATTGTCTTTAATATCTTACCATGGTATGCAAGTGTTCAAGTATATTGAGGGATATTTTGAAACTACAATATTGGATTATGCTTCAATATCTCTAAGCTAACCAATGTGATGGGGTGACCATCTTTAAATTAAGGTGTGCAGATGATCTCAATCATTTTATTTTGTCAATATTCTATTTTTCCAAATTCAATAACTCTTTTATGTCTAAAGTATTATTTTTAATCCATGTTTTTCTTTTATCTTTTATTATGATAGCTTAAACTTTAGTTCTAAATTATTTTTTAATATTTTAAAACCTTCCTTAAGATTTTTTGTCATATTATATCCTAATTGTTTAGCCCAAAACCTACATAAGTCATGGTTACTACTTATACATATTGTTCTTTGTTTTTTGACTAAATATTTTAGACATTTTTCATGGTTTTATCTTTTTTTAATTGTGAAATCTTCATATTTATGTTAACAATGTACTTCTAATTTTCTAATTTATAAGTTTTAAATAGATATTGGGTCTCTTAATATAAATTCCATTCGTTTCTATATTCATATTTAAAAGAACTAGGTCTATGTCTTCTAGTATAACTTCTTCATCAAAACAACTATGCATATCACTATCTTATTTTGATTTATATTTTTTAGTCTTATAATATCATATTCTTCTTTAATGTCTACTTTTGAGTACATCTTTAATCTTTTCTATCTATCGTCTTATTTTGCTAGAGTTTATTGAAATAACCTATTTCTTTGTAAAGAAACAACTTGTAATTTTTTTGAGGTTGTTTATGAGTTCTAAAACTTTTTACATTTTTCACCTTAAATTGCCTTATTTATAATATTTGACTCTTTATAATTGTTTCCCACTTGTGGTCGCACCATGGTATGCTGGCATCATTATTTTATTTCAATAGCCAGAGCTTTTAGTTTGTTTATTCTCTTGTCATTCCATGTATTTATTTTTAAGATCATTTAAAATGAACATAATGCTAGAATTGTTTTCTATGATACACTTATAACCTACTAATTCATTACATTTTTTATTAACTATGTTTATAGTACCTTAGAAACTTTACTAAAACATTAATTACTTAATGTGACATCCATAAAATGTCAACTTGTTTGTGTTGCTAGATTTAAATAATCTTAACTAAAAGGTATTATATTTTTGAAACAAGTTATTACTAATCATTCTAAATCTTGCATAGCTTTATCCTACAAAATGTGTCTATGCTTTAGATGATTTGTCAAATTTAGCTATTAACATTAGAGGGATTATGTACTACTTATATAACATTTGCTAAAAATCTTTGGGAATATGGTAATTTTTTACAATGAAATATTCATTTTATTATTGCTCCTTAAAACATGTAAACAAATTGGAAATTTTCCAGGTCTTTCATGTTTTGAAATTCAATTAATGCGTTTGTGGCATCTCTTCCCACTTATCTAATAATTCTTACAATTTTTTAGAATGGGTTCTTCCTTAAGATGAGAATGAAAAAGGGGTACCATGATGCTTCAAAACTTTTAAAAATTTTAGGATTGGATGCATTATGGAATTGAAAAAAATTGAACATCTTAAACTTCTAAATAACTATTCCAATCGCCTCTCCAATTATAATTAGAAAATACAACATATAAAGCTACTTCTTCTTCCTGTAATTATTTATTTTGATAAAACTATTCTATGGCATGTTAGGTAAGATATTTAGAGTCCAAGGAGTTTATCATTAGCTAAGTCTTCTCTTAGTAGAGCAACACAATGATTAGAAATTCTACAACTAAGCCTACCATAGCAATCAAAAAATATCTTGCCTAGTATTGGATATATCTTTTGTTTTGTTGTACTCAAAAGATATTTCTTTCTAATAATAAACATTGTTAACTAGATACTAATTTTGATTTCATAATTTTTATCTAAAATGATGCTAAAGATCTTATGATATCTAGTTCAATTATATGATATCTGATCTCTGGTGAGTTTTATCATTTAAAAAAAAAGGTTTTGCAAATGATGATATTCTTTTATTTAAATCATATCCTATTATTTTCATGGCTATTTGTTTTTTTAATAAATATTTCTAGTTGGAATTAAATAATTCAGTGTAAAATAATATATTTATCTTCCAATAATCATGTCTACGTTTACAATTTCGAATAAACTCTATCTAAGATTACTATTATCGATATCTATTATCAATATTATTATTTGAGTGACTTGTCCATTTCGTTCTACTCCATTCACTGCAATCATAGTATGACCAATAAGCAAAAAAAAGAAATTCTTTATCTATGTTACTTTGTTGTGTCCTAAGAGTTATTTACTTTAAGGGAGTAGTCTCATCATTTTTGTAAGCAACTTCTTGTTCATTGTAATTTTTTAACAAACTTTATTCTATTCATTTTTCCTTTACTATATAATATTTCTCAAAGAATTAAATTGATATTTTAGTCTTTAAAATTCTATAATCGTTGTTCAACATCTACTAATATTTCTCCTTCTAATGTTTTAGTTAATGATTATTTAGGCATTTAATTAAACTATTAAATTTTATAATATTATTATTTTCTCTACCTTTTATTTCTTTGGAGTTTAACACATTCAAAGTTGGAAATTTACTCTTTTGTTTCTCTATTATTTTTTTCTATCTAAGAGATATTTTTCAAGATGTGATAACTGAGTTCTCTATATCATCATGTAATGTCTGTCATTCTAATAATTCTCTTTATTTCTTATGAGCTATTTCTAATTATATGATTATTTTGATAAACTACTTAATAATTATCTTATCTCCTACTAATGTAGGATTATTTATACTATTTATGTAAGAGTCTTTTGTATTATGGTTGTATTCAATTTTAATGAAAAAAATATCTAGGTTTTCATTAAAAAAAACTTTTTCTTTCAAACTCTGTTAAGTTTCAGCTGGCCATTTTACATAGAATTCTTCAAATTATTTTCTCTAATCATTTAAGCTAACATGAAAGCCATTTAGGTCAATTATCATGATATAAGATGATCTTATAAGTTTAAAAAAGTCTCTAACCAACCAGAAGCTCGCATTGATTAACAAAAGTCTTAAAATTAGGCATGAATAAAAAGTTCTCGTAAACCATGCTTAAATAATAGTAAATAAAATAATTAAAAAAACTATATGGAAATCAAGCACGAACCAATATGTCTAAAATTGCTTGACAAAACCCTAAAATATTTGAAATTTAAAAATATAAGAAAGATAATTTGATTGGATAATAGTCATCAAGAGTAGTCTAATGATATTTGTTTTTTCATAGTTGAATCATAATTTGAATTTTTATGAATTACTAAATTAAAGAGTTCAAGTAATAATTAATAATTATTTTTATATTTAATAAACATATAATAAATCTAAAATGAGATAAATTGAAGAAATATAATATAACAAAATCAATGCGATGAAGTGTTAGAGTTACATAGTAATATAACAAAATTAAAATGAAACATTTAAAGAAATAAAAAACATTGTGTGACATGACTACATTTTATGATGTTAAGGAGATCTAGAGTAACAGGTTTAGTCATCAAATCAAATATGAATCAAAATACTCATAAAGCATCTTAAAAACATTGTAAATTTTTTACAAGTACAAAAATGAATGTTTAAATAAAAAACTACTCGTCAAGATGAGTATAATGTCATTTTCTTTGTTTCATTTAGAATTACCACTAATTATAAAACTATATAAATAATAATAACATTAATTATAATGATAATAATAATAATAACAATAGTAATAACAATAATAAAAATAATAATAATATTTTATATTTGAGTTATAAGAAAACTTAAAGTAATATAATCAATTGTTTATGATAAAAAGTCAAACAATGGAAGATTTGGAATTAATATAACAAAAATAGAAGAAAAAAGTGTTAAGAAATTTGAGAAATGAGTCAACAAAGTAGTGGTTCAAAATATTAAGGAAAACGATCGTAACAATGCCGACCATCAAATAAGTTATAAATTACAGTATTTGAAAATATGTAAAGCACAAGAATGGAAATTATTAGAATATAAAAAGAAATTTTAATTAGATAAAAGTTGTATAGATGAGTTTAATAACTTTTGTTTCATTTCAATCAAACCTAGCTATGAATTCCTTTATTTTACAAATAACAAAAACATAAGAAATAATCAACTATTTTTTTTAATATTTAGTAAATCAAAATTAAAGTTGAAATGAGATAAATATAAGAAATATAATACAACCAAATTAAAACAATTTAAATTTCCACATAAGAGGAGAATTAGAGTAATATAACCAAATAAAAATAAAAAATTAAAAAAATGTGATTAATTATATAAGAAAGTTATGTTCCAAGATGCTAAGGACATTAAGTCTATCATACATGACCATCAAATGATGCACTCAACAAAATTCATAGTAAAGTATGCTAACATGGTAAAAAAAATATTAAAAAAATATAAAATGAAGATATAAATGTATAGAGTTCACCAAGTTGAGCCCTAAAACATTTGTTTTTCCTTTGTTTATCCTCATTTCAATTTCCTAAAAATTACAAAGATAGATAAAAATAATAGCAATACATTATTCTTTTAATATTAGGTAAATATATGATAAAGCTAAAATGATATATGTTGAAAAACCATAATATAAATAAGTCAAAATAATGAAAATGTTACATGATGAAAGATTTAGTGCTTAATTGCAATACAAACAACTCAAAGTGGAAAATTTTCAAAAATAAAATAAATTGTATGAAAAGGTTGCATTTTAAAATACTAAAGATATATACTCCAACATCATGAATCATCAAATAAAATATAAATAAAAATATCTCATAAAATATGTCAAAATATTTTAAAAAATTTAAAATAAAAGATTTAATATTTAATTTGATAGAGTTGGTCATGGAAAGTCCAATGGCCTTACTTTCATGTCAATTGAATTTTCTTAGGGATTACTACAAATTGCGAAATTACGTAAGTATTAAAAAAATAAATTATCATTTTTTTATTAACTTTTTATTAAAGCTAAAATACGATAAATTAAAGTAATGTTTTAAAAAAAATTAAAGTAGTGTAAAAATCATAAAAGAGGAGAATTAAGTTTTTATAGTAATACAATAAAATTAATTCAATAAATTTGAAGAAATAATATAAATTATAAAAGAAATTAGCGATCCAAGATATTAAAAAAATCAAGTGTAACATCCTTAATCATCAAAATATGTATGACGAAACTTTTCTCATAAAAAACAAGATAAAATGTTTGAGAAATGTGATAAATTTGCAAAAATGTGATAAAATGTATGAGAAAATTGCATAACAAGATATCAAACAGGACAAGTGTAACATCCTCAATTACCAAACTAGGTATGAATCTAAATATCTCATTAAATTCCAAAAATTTTGGAAATTAAAAAATAAAAAACATAGAAATAATTATTTAATAGGTTATAGCTCAATAAGATTAGTTCAACAACATTTATCTCGTCTTAATGAGACATTGTTTGGACTTACTATGAATTATCAATGTAGATAAGTATAAATAATAAAAAATTATTATTTCAATAAATATTAAATATAAGTTAATGTTGAAATGATGTAAACCATAAAATATATTACAACTAAATAAAAGTGATCTAACGGTCACACAGAAGGAGAATTAGAGCTTCATAGTAATATAAGTAAATCAAAGGTTACAAAGTGAATAAATGAGATACGTTGCAGATGGAAGTTGTATTCCAAAATATAATATGGATTAAATGTAATATTCTCAAATCATGAAAATTGGATATAATTTGAAATTTTTCAGAAAACATACAAAAATAACAAAAAATAAAATATTTAAAAATATAATAATGAAAAATTTACTTGAAAGAACATATTCACTATGGTACAATGATGTTTGTTTAATCTCGATCATACGTCATTTGAAATTACTATAAATTTTAAAATGAAAGCATAATAAATAAAAATTATTATTTAATATGAAACAAACATATCAAAAAATTGAAATGAGAAAAACTAATGCAATATCATATAACCAATTTAAAGCGATGTTGAAGTTGCACAGGGGGAACACGATAGTTTAATTAGCATATATCTAAATGAAAGGAAAAGGTTTAAAGCATTGACATAAATATTATTAGAAAGCTATATTCCAAGATAATAAGATGATCAAGTGCAACAACATTGACCATCTGATCAAGTATGAAAAAAATATCTTCTAAAGCATTCCAAAACATAAGAAAACTATTATTAAAAGTATAAAAATGAATATTTCATTTGATACTACTTATTGTTAAAAAAGCCCAACAATATTTTTTATCTTGATTAGATCTCATTTATAGTTATTGTGAATTACCAAAGTAAATAAGCACAGATAATAATAATTTATTTTTTAAATATGAAGTTTTTCAAGTTAAAGTTCAAATGTAATAAATCAATGTAATGTAATAAAATCAAATCAAAGTAATGTAAAGGTTGAATGAGCATAGAATTATAGTTTTGTGCTATTATATCCAATAAAAATAAAAAGGTTAAAGAAATATGATCATTTTTATGAGAATGTTGCTTTTCGAGCTACTAAGGAGAACTGTAACATTCTTGATTACCAAATTATGTATGAATCAAAATATAATATAAATCATGCAAAAAACATAGCAACCTAATTATTTAGAAATATAAAAAAGAATATTTTATTAAATAGAGCTCACTGAGATGAGACAAATGATGTTTGTTTCATCTCTACAGAAGAATCTTTTGAATTAGCACAAAGTTCACAATGAAATAAGTATAACTAAAAATAATAAATTATTACTTTAACATTTATTAAGCATATAATAAATTTGGAATTAGATAAACTAAAGTAATCTACTATAACCAAATCTAAATGATGTAAGGGTTACATAAGTGGGAAATTATAGTTTCATAGTAATACAACCAAATCAAAACATAAAAGTTAAACAAATAAGATAGATTATACATAAAATTCTAATTTCATGATTCTGAGGAGATCGAGCATAACATCCTGGATCATCAAAGTAGGTATTAATAGAAAAGTCTCATATAGCATGCCAAAAGACTTTAAAGTAAAATATTGAAAAACACCTAAATATTTAATTTGATGGAGCTTAGTAACAGAAGTGTAGTAATATTTAATTCATCTTCATAAAACCTTATTTTGAAGTTCTGATAATCACAAAATTAAATAAATATAAAAATAAAAACTTATTATTTTAATACTAAGGAATACTATATTAAAACTAAAATTAAGAAAATTCAAGTAATGTGATATTAGAATTCAAAGTAATATAATTGTCACAAAATGGTAAAATTTATATTTGCCTTATTATATAACCATGTCAAAGCAAAATGTTTGAAGGAATCAGATAACTTGCATGGTAAAGTGGCATTGTATGATATGAAATAGCTCAAGTGTAACAACTTTGATTGAAAAATAAGGCACAAATCTAAATATCTCATAAAACATACTAAAACTCTTAGAAAACAAAACATTTGAAAATATAAAAATGGATATGTAATTTGATAGTGTTTGTCAAGAAATGACCATCTAAGCTTATTAATTATTCATTATTCGGGATGACCACAGAACATAAATTTAAATAACAATAAATTATAATTTTAAAAGTTAAAACATATATAATCCAAAATGAGATAAAATTAAGCAATATAATTTAACCAAATCAAGGCAATGTATGGGTCACACAAGATGATATTTAGAGTTAGATAAAATTATGACCAATTCAAAGTGAAGCAACTTAGAAAATGAGATAAATTGTACTTAAGATGAAAATTCACATATGTTAAATTTTGAAGCAATGAGTTGAATTGTAAGGGAAAGTTGTGTTCAAAGATGTTATGGTGTCTGAGTGTAACATTCTAATTTTTTAAATTTAATGTAATCCAAATATATCATAATGTGAGCCAAATCTATAGAAAAATATATAAAAATATAAACATGTCTATGTTATTCGGGTGAGTTTCCCATGATCAGTCCAAAGACATTAATTCATGTCCATTGAACCCCATTTGGAAAAATTATGCATTAACACGACAAATAAGGAAAATAAATACAATGAATTAATATTATAATATTAAGTAAATATATTAAATTTGAAATGAGAAAAATTAAAGAAATATAACTAGTTCAAAACAATGTAATGGTCATGCAAGTGTACATTTAGCGTTAAATAGTATTATAATGAAATCAAACCAAAAAGCTTTAAATGAGATAAAAATTGTGCATGCAATTACATTCCAAGATACTAAGAAAATCAAGCATAATGTCTTAGCTCATTAAATTTTATGTGAATTGAAACAGCTCATTCACTGTGGAAAAACCATGGAGAATAAAATATTTTAAAAAAATAAAAATGAACACTTAATTGGATAGTGATGATAGAGAAGAGTATAATGACATTTATTATTTCTCAATCAAATATTATTTTAAATTACTAAGAAGTACTTATGTAAATAAGCCACTTATATAATAAAACATTAATTCAGTATAAGGCAAATATATATATTAAAGTGAAAATGAGATGAATTTAAACTAAATGATAATAGTCAATCGAAGCCTCATAAAGGTCACTCGATAGAAGATTCAGAGTAACATTGTATTATAATAAAATTAAAACAAAAAATAAAAAGAAATGCGATAAATTGTGCATGAAAGTGTCATTCCAAAATACTAAAGAGGTCGAGCAAAATACCCTTGATAACACTATCAGATATAAATCGAAATGGTTTAAAAGTGTACAAAAACTCTAGAAAATAAAATATTTAAAAATATAAATCCAAATATTTATTTAGATAGCGATCATCTACATTGGATCATCATTACTTATTTTATCTCGACCGAACCACATTTGAAATACTGAGAATTATTAAAGTATATAACAAATAATTATGATAATTTTAGTTTTTATATTAAGTAAATATCTATTAAAGTTAATGTAAGATAAATTGAAGTAATTTTTATAACAAAATCTAATGATGTAGAGGTCACAAGATAGGAGATCTAGAGATACATTGTAATATAAGAAAAGCAAGGAAAATATTAAAAGAAATAAGATAAATCATATGAAAAAGTTGTAATCAAAATTACTAATGAGAGAGTGTGTACATTCTTGATTGGAAAATTAGATAAAATAAAAAATATCTCATAATGCAAGTCAAATACCTTAAAAATAAAATATTCTTAAATATTATAAAATAAATATTTGATTTGATAAAGTTGGGTTACATGAGCCTGATGACATTTATTTCATCTCATTCTAACTTATTCTTAATTAATGCGAATAAGCATAATAAATAAACATAAGTAACAAAAAGTTATAATTATAATATTAAGTAAATATATGTTAAATGTGAAATATGATAAACGGAAGTCAAATAGTATAACCAAGTCAATGCAAAAAAAATTTATTAAATGAGATAAATTGCATTAGAAATTTACATTCTGATACACTAAGGACACCGAGTGCAATATCTTCGATCATAAAATCATACACAAATCAAAATACCTCAAATTTTATGTCAAAAGTTAAGAAAATAAAATATTAAAATTATGAAAAATGAATAAATAACTAGAAAGAGCAACATGAGTGGAGACTAATGATGTTTTTTTGATCTTGATCAAACTTCAGTTAGAATTGCTATGAATTACTAACTTAAATAAGAAATAAAAACAATGAATAAATAATATATTTTTTAAAAAATAAATATTAAAGTTAAAATAAGAAAAATTGATGCAATGTAATATAACAAAGTGAAAGAGATATAAAGGCACATGAGAGGAGGTCTAACGTTACATAGTAATATAAATAATTCAATGCAAAAAATGTTAAGAAAAGAGAAACGTTATTCTAGAATCCTACATTCCAATATCCAAAGTTCACATGAAATATGAAATCCTCAATAGTCAAAACATGTATGAATCAAAATATCACAAAAAACATGCCCAAACTCTTGGAAAAAAATATTTTGAAATACAATAGTAAACATTTAATTAGATAGAGCTTATTGAGTGAAGTCCAATGTTGTGTATTTAATCTTGAGTAGACATCAATTAGTATTACTATGAATTTCAAAAGTAAATAAGAATAAAAAAATAACAACTTGTTACACTAATATTAACTAAATATATATTAAATCTAAAATGAGATAAGGTGTAGCAATGTAATATAAGCATATCAAAGCGATGCAAACGTCATCGAAGTTAAGAATTGTAGTCTTATAATGATGAAACAAAATAAAAACAAAGTTTTAAAGAAATAAGATAAAATTTACAGAAAAAATTCATTCCATGATGCTTAAAAGATCAAGTGTATACCCTTGATCAATAAATTGGATGATCCTAATGAATTTTATTTCACTTTGATAGAACCTCTTTTAGAATTATTGCACACTACTAAGGCAAATAAGTATAAATGAAAAACAATTGCCATTATAATGTCAACAAAATATAAATTAAATTTGAGGTAAAGCAAATCTTAACAATGTAATACAACCAAATCAAATCAATGTAAAGGCCACACTAGAGAAGACAAAGAGTTACATAGTAATATAGCAAAATTAAAATTAAATATTCAAAAATAATACGGTATATTATACACAAAAGTTGTATTCCAAGTTTTTAAGATTATTTTTCATAACTATCTTAATCATAAAAATAGGTACAAATAAAAATGTTTAATAAAAAATGGTAAAAACTTTAAAAAAAAATATTTAAGAATATAAAAATTAATATCTAATTAGATAAGGCTAGTTGACATAAGTCCAATGACATTTGTTCCATCATGACTCGACCACATTTGAAACTATTGAAAATTCCAAGGTAAATATATAAAAATTATAATAATATATTATTTTAATGTTAAACAAATACATATTTTAAGTTGAAATAAATAAAATTGAATCATTATAACATATCTAAATCATTGAGATGTTAAGGTCAAATGTAAGCAAATTTTGATTTACCAAGTGATATCATAAAATCAAAATAAAAGATTTGAAGACATTAAAGAAATTATATAAAAAAGTTGCATTGCAAATTACTAAAAATAAAGTGTAACATACTCGATCTTCAAATTAGCTACAAATTAAAACATCTATTAATGCATGTCAAATCACTAAAAATAAGATATTTTAAAATATAAAAATAAATATTTAATTAAATAAAGCTAAGTATGAGTATTGCAACGATGTTTGTTTTATCTCATTAGAATGTTTTAGTAATGTAACAAAATTAAAGAAAATAATTTGAAAAATGACATAAATTACACATGAAGGTTGTATTGCAAATTACTAATGAGAGAGCATAACAAAATCAATCGTTAAATCATATATGAACAAAAATGTTCAAAAAACATGCCAAATCATTTGAATATAAAATCAATAAAGCATAAAAATAAATATTTTATTTGAGAAAGCTAGTCAATACTAGCACAACTACTTTTTAATTATTTCAAATTAAAAAAATAAGTAAGCATAAATAACAAAAATTATAATTATAATATTAAGTAGTCATATATGAAAGTGAAATAAAATAATTTTAAGAAATATAATATAATAAAGTAAAGCTAGGTAAAGGTTACAAAAGAGAGGACAGAGTTACATAATTACCTAACCAAATCAAAGTAAAAGCTTTTTCGAAATAAGATAAATAATCATGGAAATCTACTTTCTAATCTTTTAAGGAGATCAAGTCTAACATCCTCAATCATCAAATCATATAAAAATATAAACACATCATAAAACATGTTAGAACTCTATGTAATAAAATACTTAAAATTATAAAAAAAATATTTAATTTGATAGCGAAAGTTGAGATGAGTCCAATGACACTTGTTTAATCTTACGTAAACTACATACTAAATTACTAAGACTTTCCTAAAAAAAATTGAATATCACATAAAAGGAGATTTATCGTTAAATATTAATATTAATAAATTAAAATAAAAAATTTGAAGTAAGATGATAAATTATTTTGGAAACTTATCAAATATTTTAAGCTGATCAAATAAAGCATTCTCTATAGTAATATTAGATATGAAAAGAAATATCTCATAAAATATACACAAATCCTATAAAATAAAATAATTAAAACAATAGTAATAAATATTTGATTAGATAGAGCTCATTTCCTTGAGAACTGTGACATTAGTTTTTTCTAGATCAAACATCATTTGAAATTACTATGAAATTTTGATGTAAATATGGATAAATAATAATAAGTAATTATATTAATATTAAGTAGATATATATTGATTATAAAATAAAATAAATTGAAATAATGTAATATAAATATATTTAAATGATATAAATTTCACACTAAAGGAGAATAATATTTTCGTAATAATAAAATCAATTCAAAGAAATGAGATAAAATTTATAAGAAAATTTTCATTTTGGTACACTAAGGATATCAAGTGTATACCCTTGGTCATCAAATTGTGCAAATCAAAATCTCTCATAAAATATACCAAGATCCTAAAATGTAAAATATTCAAAAATATAAAAAAATGTATTTGGAAATAGCTCATCCAAACTAGCCCAATTGCTTTGTTTCTACTCAATCAGACCTCATTAAGAATTATTACAATTAACCAAAGTAAACTAGCACAAATAGTATAAAACATTGTTTTTATAATAAGAAATTATATATTAAAGATTAAATGTGATAAGTTGAACAATGTAGTATAACTAAATGAATGTGGTTTAAGGGGGTACACTAGAGAAGATTAAGAGTTCCATCAAAAAAAAGTCAAATCAAAGTGAAATATTTTAAAAACTAGATAAAATATACCCAGGAGTTGCATCCTACATTTTAAGGGGATTATGGATAATGTCCTTGATCTTAATATAAAGTACAATCAATATTCTCATTAAAAGTGAAAAAATCTAAAAAATAAAAAATTAACAAACATAAATCTCACATTTCATCTTTATTTTATTTCATTTGAAATTATTGCGAATTAATAATGTAAATTAGTGAAAATTATAAAAAAAATAATTATCTTAGCATTATATAAATATATATTAAAGATGAAATGAAATAAATTAAGCTTATGTAACTTAACCAAATGATTGAGACATAAAGGTCACATGAGAGGAGATTTAGAGTTATAATTTAATATAACAAAGTCATTGAAAAATATTTACAAAAATATGATAAATTATACAAGAAAGTTGCATTCAATAATATTAACGAGATCAAACATAACATTATCTATTATCAAATTAGGTATAAATTAAAATATCTCAAAGAACATACCCAAACCCTTGACTATAAAATATTTCAAATGAATAAATTAAATATTATTTTGATAGACCTCACTGAGATGTGTTGAAGGACATCTGTTTCCTCGTAATCATACCTTATTTGGAATTATTGGGAATTATCATACTAAATAATAATAATTAATAATCAATTATTTTTTCATATTATCTAAATATGTATTATAATTGAAATAAGAAAAACTAGAGCTATGTAATAAATTCAAATCATAGTGATATTACGGTCACAAGAGAGAAAAATTAGAGTTTCATAGTAATATAACCAAATCAAATAAAAAAATTGAAAACTAAGACAAGTTGTATGGTAAAGTTGTATTCAAAGTTACTAATAAGACCATGTGTGGCATCCTCAATGGTAACATCTGGTATGAATCAAAATGATTTACAAATATGAACAAATTTTAAAGGAAGATATTTAAAAAAAATAAGAATAAGTACTTATTAGATATAGCTTGTCGAAAGAAGTCTAATCACATTTTTTTCATATTAATTAGATCTTATTTAGAATTATTACAAATTACTAAAATAAATAATAATAAATATTCAAAAATTATACTTTTAACATTAAGTAAATACACATTAGACATGAAATGAGATAAATTGAAAAAGAATACTGGAATAAATCACAGCTATGTAAAGCTCACATGAAAGTTCATTTAGCTTTACAATTTAATATAACCACTTATGGGAAATGTCTATTTCAAGGTACTAAGAATATTTAATATAACATTCTAGATCACTAAAACAAGTATGAACAAAAAATCCACATAATTCCTATGAAAACCCAAGGAATTAAATATCCAATTAACCATAGATTAAAGAGACACATCTACGATGTTTGTTTTGTCTCGATCATACATCATTTAGAATAGGCACTAATTACAATAATAAAAAGGTTTCAATTAATTATTTTAACATTAAATAAATATATATTAAAGCACAAATATGTTAGGTTGAAAAAATGTAATATAACAAAATCTAAGCAATATAAAGGCCACAAAATTGGAGGATTCGAGTTGCATAATAATATAATAAACTCAAAGCAACAAATTTGAAGAGATGAGATAAATTCTACAAGAACATGGCATAGTATAACTAAAAATACATCATGAAGCGTTTTAAAATAATAGAAAATAAAATATCTAAAATCATATAAAAAAACTTTTTAACTAAGTATACCTTATTAAAATATATCCAATGATATTTGTTTCATGTTGATTAAACCTCCTTTTCCATTACTTGGAATTACTAAATAAAATAAACATAAATAATATTAAATTATAATTTAAGTATTAAGTAAACATATATTAAAGTGGAAATGAGATAAATTGAAACAATAAACTACAAAAAAATCATGGTGATATAAGTGTCACCTAAGATGAGATTTGGAGTAACATATGAGTATAACCAAATCAAAGATAAAGCTTTGAAGGGATGAGATAAATTATATGAGGAAGTTGTATTCTAACACATTAATAGATATAATGTGACATCCTTTTTCATCAAATAAGGTATGAATAAAAATAACTTGAAAAATGTGCAAAATCCTCGAAACAAAAATATTTAAAATTATCAAAAAATTTATTTTATTTAATTTGACTTTTCAAGACGAGCTTAGTAACTCTTTTATCATCAACATCAAAATTCCTTTGGAATAAGATAAATAATTTATTACTTTAACATTTAGTAAATATATATTACAGTTAAAATGTGATAAAATGAAGTAATGTAATATATGCAAATCAAAGTGATGTAAAGTGACACTAGTGGCAATATAGAGTTAATTATTAATATTACCAAATCAAAGAGAAAATATTAAATGAATGAGATAAAATTTATGAAAAAGTTGCTTTCCAAGATATTAGGAAAGTATTGTGAACAACCTCAGTCTTTAAATAAGGCATGAATCAAAATATCTAATAAGATGTTTTCAAAGCCTATAATATAAAATAATTAAGAAAATATAGATAAAAATCTTTAAAGAGAGCTCATCGAGATGAGCTTAATGAGGATTGATTTGACATAATGAGACCCCATTCAAAATTATTACAATTTATCAAATAAATAAGCATAACTAATAATAAATTACTTATTTAATATTAAATAATTTTAAATTAAAGCTAAAATGATATAAATTGATGTGATTTAGTACAACAAAATCAAAGCATTATAAAAGTCTCATGAGAAAAAAATAAAAGCTTCATAGCAATATAAAAAAAATCAAACAAAAGACCATGAAGAAATGAGATAAATTTTATTAGAAAGTGTCATTCAAAGTTACTAAGGAAAAGAATTATAACTTATTCAATCATTAAATATGTTATGAATTAAAATATATTATATAACATTAAAACCTAAAAAATAAAATATATAAAAATATAATTATGAGTATTTAACTGGAATAATTAACCAAGGCAAGTCCAACGATGTTTCCTTTATCGTGATCGGACCTCTTTGGTATTTATAAAGAACTAAATAATTAAATATCAGAAAACAAAATTAATTCATATTTAAATATTAAGGAAACATATGTTCAAGTTGAAATAAAGGAAATTACAATAATGAAAAATAACCAAATCCAAGAAATGTAAAATTCACATGAAAGAAGAGTTTGAGTTTCATAGTAATATAATCTAATCAAAAAAACATTTGAAGAAATAAGATAAATTACATGGCAAGTCTTAATTCGAAGATATAAAGGAGTCTTTGTTTAAAATTGATGATCATTAAACAAGTTTTCCTTTAAAATGTCTCATAAACCTTGGTAAAATAATAAAAAATAAGAATTTTTAAAAAACTTTAAAAATTAATATTTTTGTAGAGCTTGTAAAAGTAAGTGTAGTGATATTTGTTTCATCTTAATTAGATCTCATTAAATATTATTGCTAATTAATCATGTAAATAAATATAAATAACGATAATTTTTTATTATTAAGTATATATTGAAATTAGATAAAATGAAGAAATATTATATTATGAAAAAACGATATTTAAAGGTCACATGAAAGGTCAATTAGAGTTTTGTAGTAATGTAATAAAATCAAAGTAAAATATTTGAAGAAATTAAATGAGTTGTATAGGAAAGTTACATTCCTATATACGAAGTAGATCTAAGGTAACTTCCTCTATCCTAAAATTTGTAACAAATCAATATGTTTCGAAAAAAATGCCAAAGTATTAGAAAAAAAATATTTTAGAAAATTTAACACTAAAATTTTTGTTAGATAGAGCTCGTAGGGATTAGTCTAATATGTTTTGTCTTAACGAGACATCCTTTGGATTACTAGGACTTACAAATCTAAAAACATATAGACAATAACAAAATAATAATTTTAATACAAAAAAAATATTTATTAATTTTGAAATGATAGAATTAAAGAAATATAATATAACTAAATCAAAGCAATATAAAGTCACATGATAGAAGAAATAGAGTTTCATGGTAGTATAATCAAACAAAGAAAATTTAGAAAAGTAGAGATAATCTCTTTAGAGTAGTAAAATTACAAGATACAAAGAAGATTGAAGTAAACTTTTTTATTACTCTAATAAGTTTCAATTCAAAATATCTCATAAAATCTATGAACATCATAAGAAACAATTATTCAAAAATATAAGAAAATATATTTTATTGGATAGATCTATTCTAGATGAGAAAAAAAGAATGTTTTTCTCTTGTTATTCAGATCTCATTAAGAATTATTAGTGAATTATCAAAGCGAACAAGCATTAATAAAAAAATTAATTATTTCAAATGTTAAGTAAATATATGTGAAAGTTGAAAAGAGATCAATTGAATTAATGTAATGAATACAAATTGAATTAATGTTAAGGTCACATAAGAGGTGAATTACATTTTTATATTATTGTAACAAAATTAAATAAAACTATTTGGAGAAATATTATTAATTTTATGAGAAAGTTTTATTCTAAGATACTAAGGACTGGGAGTGTAACATTCATTATCATAAAATCATTTTTCAAGTGAAATATATGACAAAGCTGTGAAATTATATAAAATAAAATATTTTAAAACACAAAAAATAATTATTCAATTTTTTAGAGCACATTGAAGAGGAGTCCAATGATATTTCATTTATCTTGATTAGAATAATTTTAGAATTACTATGAAATAACAAAATAAATAGGTTTAAATAATAATAAACTATTGTATTAATATTAAGTGAATATCTATTAAAGTCGATATGTCTTAAGTCCAGACAATATATATTAAAAAATTAATCACCAACAAAGGCCACTTGAGAGAAGATTTATGATTATATTGTAATATGACAAAATCAAAGAAAAAAATTTGAAGAAATGAGATATAATGATTATGATATTTGTATTACATGGTACTAAGTAGATTGAGCATAAAATGTTTGATTATTAAATTAGGTATAAATCAAAATTCCTTCAAAATTGAGCAAAAAAATAAAAGAGTATTTGAATTATAAAATTAAATAATTAATTGGATTGAGCATATTATGATAATTCCAACAATATCTATTTCATCTCTAATTGATCTCATTTAGAATTATTATGAATTACTAAATAAATATATATATAATATTAAATGGTATAAATTGAAGCAATGGAATATAACAAAATCAAATATATTTAAAACTAAAAAAAGAGAAGATTTAGAGTTATATAAAACATAACAAAATCTAAAAAAAAGTTAAAAAGATAAGACCAATAATGTTGGAAAACTCATTCCAAGACACAAAAGACATCGATCATAACATTCTAATCATCAAATTATACAAAAATAGTACATAATATTATTAAAACTATAAAACTAACTTTTTTAATGAGTTGACTTTGCTAGGTTGTATATAATAATGTTTGTTTTATCTTGATCAAACCTCATTTACAATTTTTATGAATAAAAAAATTAAAAAGTTTAAATAACAATATTTTTTTTAATAATAAGTGAATATATAACAAACATGAATTTGGTTAAATTCAAGAAATGAAACATAACTAAATCAAAGAATTTTTGAGGTCACACTATAAGAAAGTTAGAGTTTTATAATAAAATTGTTAAAATAAAGAGAAGAAATTTAGGGAAATTAGATAAATTATTCAAGAAAGTTACTTTCTAAAAAAGAAAAAAAATCAACTATAATGCCATTGATTAATAGATTAGAAACAAATCAAAAGTTTTAAAAACCTTACAAAAACCCTAATATGAAATGTTTAAAAACATAAAATTGAAAATTTAATTGGACAGAGCTCTTTTAGTTAGTCTAACAACTTTCTTTCTGTCTCAACCAAACATCTTTTAGAATAAATTAAAATTATTATAGTAAGTCAACATGAACTAAAATAAACTTTTATTTTAATATCAGAAAAAAAAATTAAAGCTAAAATTAGATAACGTCAAGCAATGTAATATAACAAAATTAAAGTGTTGTAAAAAGTCACATTAGAGGAGATTAAAGAAATCAAACAAATTAAGTGAGACAATTACAATCTATGACAATTTGGATATTGAACATAACATTCTTGATCAACAAATTAGGTATGAATTTAAATGCCTCATAAAGTATGCCAAAACCTTAGAAAATTAAATATTTAAAAAAATAAAAAATAAATTTTTAATTGGATAGTGCTTATTGAGTTGAGTCCATCAATGATTGTTTAATCTTAATGTGAACTTGTTTGGAACTACTATGAATTAATAAAGTAAGTATAAATAAAAAAACTTAATTCTTCAACATTAGGTAAATATATGTTATAATAGAAAAAAGATAATGAAAAGATATATAACTAACATAAATAAAATATAGGTAAATGTCATGTGTGAGAAGAATTAGACTAACATACAAACATAACCAAACCAAAAAAAATTAAACAATGAGATAAATTATATTTTAAGTTACAATAAAAAATACTAAGGTTGTAAAGTGCAACATCTTATATCATCAAATATGATATAAATCAAAATATCTTATAAAGTATGCTAAAACCCTAGAATAAAATATTTAAATATATAAAGAAATATATAATTGGATGGTGCTCAATAAGATCTATCCAATTATGCATGTTTCATCTAAATCAGACTTTGTTTAAAATTTCTACAAATAATTATAATAAATAATGATAAATTAGCACTTAAATATTATCCAAATATATGTTTAAGCTGAGCTAAACAAAATTTGAGTTTCATAATGAATAACCAAATAAAACAAAAAAAAATTGAATAAATGAGCTAAATTAATTAGAAAATTTGCATATCAAGATATTAAACAGATTAGATATGACACTTCAATTTCTAAATTAGTTACAAATAAAATTTTATTTTAAATTACAAATATTTAAAAATATAAAAATAATATTTAATTTCATAGTTAAAAATTATTGCAAATTTTCTAGTTATATAAGTATAAACAATAGTAGATTAATTTTTAAATATTACTTTTATACATAATAAAGTTCAATAAGATAAATTCAAACAATATAATAAAACTAACTCAAAGTAATGTTAGGCTAACGAAAGAGAAGAATTGGAATTTCATTGAAATATAACAAAATCAAGGTGAAAATGTTAAGAAAGTGATATAAATTATACAAGAATATTGTATTCTAAGAAACTAAGAAGATCAAGTGTTACATTATTGATCATCAAGTTGTTTTCAAATTAAAAAAAGATGGAATACATGGCAAAACACTACAAAAATAATAAAAAAAATATCAAAATGAATATTTAATTTGATGGAGATAAGTAGTGCGCAACAACATTTCTTTATCTTATTTGGTCATAGGTTTGAATTTAGACAAATTACCATAGTAAATTAGCATAAATAATAATGACATACTATTTTAATATCAACTATATAATAAAGCTAAAATGAGATATATTAAAATAGTATAACATAACCAAATCAAAATTATTAATTATCACAAGATATGAGATTTAGTGTTTCATAATAATATATTTAAAAAAATAATTTTATGACATATGATAAATTATACTTAAAAGACTCATTACAAGATAATAAGATGATAAAGCATAAAATTTACAATCCTCAAATAAGGTATGATCAAAATAACTTGTTTAATTACACAAAGATAAAGAAAATAAACTTTTAAAAAATCCATGAAAATAAATATTTAATTCGATAGATGTTATCCAAGTGATTCCAACTATGCATGTTTCATTTCTAGTGGGCCTCATTTGGAAGCACTATAAATTATCAAAAGAAATAGACATAAATAAAAATAAAATATTATTTTAATAATAAGTATACAATTTGGGCTAAAATGATGTAAATTGAATCAATGTAATATAACTTAATCAAATCGACTTGATGGTCACAAATTATAGAATTAGTTTTTCATATTAATATAACTAAATCAAAGAAAATTTTTTAAGAAATCATAAATTATATGCAAAAATTATATTGCAAGATACTACGCATATTAGTGGAAAATCCTTTTTTATCAAATCAAGTATGAATCATAATATCTTAGAAAGCATGTCAAAACTTTAGAAAAAATAAACATTTAAAAATATAGAAATAATTATTTAATTTGATGTAACTATTATGGCAAGTCTAACAAGGATTGTTTTATCTTAATCTGATCTAAATTAGAATTACTATAAATTACTAAATTAAATAATTATAAATAATAATAAACTACAGCTTAAAAATTTAGTAAACTTATATTAAAACTAAAATAAGATAAACTAAAAGAAATTAATATAAACAAATCAAATCAATGTTTTGGTCGCTTGAGAAGATATTTAAAACTTCATAGTGACATAGCCAAATCAAAGCTTATTTGAAAAAATAAAATTATACATTAAAGCTGCATTTTAATATATAAAGGAGATCAAGTGTAACGTCCTTGATTGGTAAAACATATATGAATAAATATGTTTTACAATGCATATAAAGATATTTTTAAATAAAATATTTAAAAATATAAAAAAATGAATATTTAAATGGATAGATCTTATCTAGATGGGTGTAATGACATCTATTTTATCTCTATTAGACATCATTTCAAATTACTGATGATTACCAAATTAAAGTTTCACAAATAATAATAAAATAGTATTTCAAATATGTATTAAAGTTTAAATAAGATTAAGTTTTACATGTAATAAAATAAAATCAATGTAATGTAATGGGGACACAAGATAAGATTTAGTGTCACAAAAAAGATAATCAAATCATAGCAAAAAAGCTTTAAGAAATGAGATAAATTATGTGAAAAAGTTGTGTTCAAAGATACCAAGGTGATTTGGCAAAAATAAAATTTATTATAAAGCATGCAAAATCCTTTGTGAATAAAGTACTTTAAAATATAAAAAAGAACATGTAATAAGAGAGAGCTCGATCAGGCTCCATTTAGAATATCTGACTTAAAAATTAAAAAAAATCATGAGTAATAATAATGTCTTCATTTAGTATTAAGTTAATCTAAAATAATGTTCAAATAAGGTAAATTGAAGGTATTGTTGTGTTATGGTTTCACGTGTTGCCTTTTATCACATCATCTAACAAAAATATAAGATAGCTTTTGTAGTGGAAGAAATTTTGTAATATGGAATGTGTTGAATTTGATGCTTATTCACTTTAACTAGAGCCCTAAATATCTTAGCCATGTGCATTGAGTCATAGATTACTGATTAAGTTCACTATGCTACTCTTTTCGTGCAATGCTTCACCACTTTGTTGCCTTCTTTGCAAATATTACCCCAATGAATTTAAGTGAATCGATTTTATTCAAACTTTTTTAAAAAATATTGGACATATTCAATGGTATCTACCACTAACCTTTTATCATTTTTAGGATCATATTTCAATACAATTAAACAATTATCAAATGAACTTTGTACTTCATCTAGGAATGGAGCTGTACTAATTTGAGGTTATCCAAGAGTGGGTCCTCCAAAAGTTATATGATTGAAAAAAATTTAAAGATGAGATGTTAATCATGATATCATTAATAATTACCACTACTACGTCACTAAGGTTTTAATCATTCTTTTATTCTATACTTTGCATATGTTCCAACATACGTGAGTGATTGAGTTGCATTGACTTTTATTTTATTGAAGTTGTTATCACCTTGTTTCCACCAATTGTGCAAAGGCACAATTTTATTTTTTGCATCCACTTACTAAACTTTGAGTACAGCAACAAGGGCAAGATGCACTATTTTTTACTTCCTGTAATTCACAGCTACATGATGAAATTATTGCTCATTAAGGTAATGTGGTCATTTAGAGGCTGGTTAAATGTTTAAATTTTTTAATTTCTTAAGAATTGGAAAATCAAATTTAGTATAATCCATAGAAGAAAGGAGATTCACACAAGACATTTATCCTTCTATATCATTGTTCTTCATTTGTGAATAAATTTTTGCTCTAAATTGTTCTCTAGACTAACTGCATACAAATGTTTCCATCAATAATTTGAGTCCAATGGTAGGTGATTAATGTATTGCATAGTTAAGTGTGTTTTGTAACAAAATTTTTTATTGAAAGAGTCCAACCTTTAGAGATTAATGGAAACTTAACATTTTGAAACCTGAGTTGGCTTAATTTCTTTCCTCATTCCAATTTCCATTTTGCTCTTGAAAAAAACCTTCTTTTTGATGATTAATTTTGGCACCTGATATTTCTTGAAATGTGTAAAGTAATGTATCTCTATTAGGCATCGTTTTAATGTCACGTCTATAAAACTTTATGATATCATCTACATACTTAAATGGGTAATTAAAAGACATCCTTCGTATTAAGCATAATGCACCACTTTACCATAATTTTTTATCTAGTTTAATGCATAGTTAAAGACATTCATTGTTGAATTGTAGAACAGACTCGATATTACATTTTCTTTTTGAAAGCCCCTTGATAATTTGAATAAACCACTGGGCTCACCATTTTTATTTTTTGAAAATTTAAGTGTTTTCTAGCATGTTTTTAATCTCCTTAATGAATTACTCCATAAAGTTCAATCATGTAATAGCATTTTATAAAGCTCCAGTGAAAGACCATCAAATGCACTACTAAGAACTAACTTGACAACATACTTCATTTTTTGTTTAGTGAAAGAATCCATTCAAAGGCCAATATATTAATATCTATTATTTGTCTTTCTTTATAAAACCTATTTCATCTTAAAAAGATGAGCATTGGGAGAAACATTTTGTGCCTACTACCAATAGTTTTGGGAATATTTTCTTTGCAAAATTATTTAAATAAATCAACCAAAAGTAATTCCAAGTTTTTGGATTTTGTTTTTTTTTGGATTAAGATTAGTTTTGCACTTGAAATTCCTTTAGGAATAAGGGTCCCTTCTAAGGAATACTTGGAAACATCAAATACATCATGTTTTATGATTTCTTTATAGCTAGTGAATAGTTGTTTGTTTTGCTCTTCAATCATTTGGCACTTCATTGATAAATGGCAATGTAGCCTCTCTAATTTCCTACATTTTGATATCCTTCATAAACCAAAAGTTTTGCTGTTCTTTTACTAGAGAGGGAGCACAGTTAAGTAGCTTCTTTTTCTTTGTAATGTTGACAGGTAATAAAAACTACTGGAGGTTTCAAATAACAAAATCATGCATTTTTTTAACCATTTCGTTTATGAAATTATCATGTTGTTTTCTATCCAATTCATTTTTTCTCTATGATCTTTTTCCTTTGGATGGAAGATATTTTTTATACCTTCTTATATCCATGTAATTCCAGCATTTTTTCACTGATATATTTCATAATTAACGATTGCCTTTTGAAGGGAATCATCAACCATGTTTAGCATGTGCCATATCGCATTATATTGGCAAGTTTAAAATAGCTTTTTCTCTTTTTTTATTAAGTCTTTGGCTAGTATTTCCAAACTTTTCTTGCTTCCATTGTTTGAGATAATCCTTCAATCTTTTTAGTTAAAAAGCAAGGGTCAAAATTTCTAAGCTATTTATATTAATTGCACAATATTGTTTCATAATTTGCTTGAATATCTATTACTTTAACATGATATTTTTGAAATATAAATTGTTGAGGACTTGAGAATTACTCTTTTATGGAATGAAGAAGTAATGTTGTATCACCAGGTCCTTCTTTTGATTAACTAGTAATCTATCCAACATTTTCTAAATTCAACTTCCCTTTTGCAAAACGTGAATGTGTGGTCTTGAAAAGGGTGTTCCTTTACACTTCATTGACTTAAACAATTTGAAAATTCATACATTACTTCCATCTTATGGGAAAATGATACTTGTAATCATTAATAAATGTAAGTTCATCCTTGGTTTCATCTCGATATCCTTTTGTAGTTAATTATCTTTTTTATATTTTTAAATATTTTATTTTTTATTGACTTTGATGCCCTCACAAAAGAATTTGATTCATACCTGATTTTGATGTTTGAGGATGATATACTCAATATTTTAGAGTGTAGAGTTATGAGAAATTTTATCAGATTTTTTCAATTTTATCTCAATGTTTTTTCACTTTTATTTCATTATATTATTGTAAAACCCTTGTTCTCCTATAGGATGTGCATCACATCATTATTTTAACATATATTTACTTAACTTTAAAATAATTTATCATTATTTTGTTTAATTATTTTCTTGACTAGTAATAATTGGAAATGAGCTCAAATGGAGATGAAACAAATGTTGCTAGACTTGACCTCCTTAGTGTGTTGGAATGCAACGTTTTGACATAATTTATCTAGTTTTTCAAGTTTTTTGCTTTAAATGTTTTACGTTACTATGTAACTCTAAATCCCCTTAATTTTACCTTTACATCACATTTATTTAAGTTATATTATATTTCTTTATTTTATCTCATTTCTATTTTAATACATGTTTAATTATTATTAATTATGTTTAGTTAATTTTTTAATTCGTTGTGATTCCAAATGATGTCTTATCTAGAAAACACAAACATTAATGGAGTTCCTTAATGGTTTAATGCAATTAATTACTTATTTTTAATTTTTTTATTTTCTAAGATTTTTTGAAAACCCTACAAAGATTTTTGGTTCATATCTAACTTCATGAACAAGGAAATTAGACATCACCTCTTTTATATCTTAAGCTATGTTTCTTATATAGTTTATTTAAACACTTCCAATTTTCACTTTGATTTGCATATATCATTATGAATTGGTTAGATTACTATGAAACTCTAAATCTTTTCATATGTGACTTTTGGGCCTTATTTATATGGTGGCACTATATTACATCACCTTATCCCTACTTTGTTTAATACATGTTTTCCTATTATTAAAAAGAAATCAAATTTTATTTATTCTTAATTACTTTGTTAACTCATGATAACTCCAAATGAGTTTTAATCAAGATAAAAAATGTCATTGGTCTCATCTCGAAGATCTTTTCCCAACTTAATCTTCATTTTAATATTTGCAAATATTTTTTCTATATTTTGGATGGTTCATTAGACATTTCAATAATTACCATCTTTGGTAATTGAGGATGACATACTTGATCTACTTAGAATTTTGTAATAAAACATTTTTGCATCCTTTATCTAATTTTTTAAATTCCTTGCTTTGATTGATCTATATTATTACAACTTGAAATCTCCTCTCATGTGACATTCAAAAAGATTTTATTGAGACATATTGTATTACTTCAATTTATCTTATTTTAAATTTAATATATACTTCATATTAAAATAATAATCTCTTTTAATTCATAATTATTTATTTTGGGGATTTACAGTAATAGAAAATGAGCTCCAATTGAGTCGATATAAGTATTTTTGGACTCATGTCAAATTACTTTATCTAATTAAATATTTATGTTCATTACTTTTCATATTTTAATTTTTTTTTTGCATGATCTGTGAGACATCTCAATTTGTACCATATATAGAAATCGATGATGCAACCCTCCATTTCTTTAATTTCTTGGAATGCACATTTCTTGTATATGTTATCACATTTCTTCAAATATTTTGATTCAATTTGATTATATTGACATTTAACTTTTTACTTGTGTGACCTTACATTTCTTTTATTTTTAATATTATATTTATTTATTTAATCTTATTTCATCTTCATAATATATTTACCTAATGTTGACAAAATAATTAAGGATTATTTATTCCTATTAATTTTTGTAATTTGTACTAATTCCAATAGAGTTTCAATAGAGATGGAAAAAACAACTTTCGATACATTGCGATAAGCTCTTACCAATTAAAATTTAAATTAAGTATATAGTTTTAGAAATTATATTTATTAGGTTTTGGCATTCCTTACTAAATATTTGTAAAACATTTTTACTTTGATTTTGTTATCATGTTATATAACACTAATTCACCTTTGATATGGCTTCCAGAAATCTTTTACTTGGTTATATTGCATTGCATGAACTTATCCCATTTCATTTTTAATATGCATTTACCTAAAATTATAATAATAGCTTTTTTAATTTTTGCTCATTTTCTTCCATAATTCATAGTAATTACAGATGAGGAACGATTTGGACTAAATAAATGTTGTCAAACACATCTCAACTTGCTCTATCCAATTAATTAAACTTTTTTTATATTTTTAGATATTTTATTACTTTTACATGTTTTTTGAGATATTTTTATTTTTATAAGATTTGATGATAGAGGCTATTGTACTTGAGCTCCTTAACATCTTATAATAAATTTTTCATACAATTTAAGTAATTTCTTAACTTTTTTCTTTTATTTGGTGATATTATAATGTTACTTTAAACCTTCTCTTGTGTGACTTTTAAATCACTTTGATCTGGTATCATCACATTGGTTCAATGTATCTCACTTTTACATAATTCTATACTTACTTAATATTAAAATAATAATTGATTATTTTTTATTCTTATTTACATTGGAACTCATAGTTTCTCCAAACAAGGTTTCATCAAGATAAAACAAATATCATTATGCTAATCTCAAAAAGCCTTATATAATTAAATATTGTTTATAGTTTTTTAAAAAAAATTTAAATATTTTTTATCATAATAGGATGCATTACTAAACATTTCATTTACTACTCGTTTTAATAATTAGTTATGATACACTCGATCTCCTTAGTATCTTGGAGAAGAACTTTCTCATAGAAATTGTATCATTTCTTTAAATTTTCAATTTGAATTAGTCATATTATTATTAAACTCTTATTCTCTTCTCGTTAGCCTTTACAACATGTTTATTTTTTTTATTTTTGTTTGTCTACATTGGTAATTCACAAAAATTCCAAATGAAGTTTGATGGAGATAAATAAAATATCATTGGCTCATCCTAATCAGCTCAATCCAATTAAATATAGATTTTCACATTTTTTAGATTTTTTTATTTCCATTGATTTTTATACTCATTATGACTAAACTAGCACTAAATACCTCTTACTTGGCCATTACATCACCTTCATTTTATTATATTTCATTACTTAAATTTATATCACTGGTAGGTTAACATATATTTAATTTTTTGTATAATAATATAATATTGTAATTCAAAACAACATACAATCTAGAAGAAACAAATATTGTTGCACTAATGTCATCAATCTCCAACAAATTAATTGCTCATTTTAATAATTTTAAATATTTTATTTTCCAACATTCTACATGCCTTACAAGGTATATAGTTTGTAGTTGATTTGATAATTGAGAATACTATACTCAATCTCCTTAGTATTAAAGAAAACAACTTTCTCAAATAATTGAACTTATTTTATCAAATTTTTTACTTCAATTTGTTTAGACTGCTATCTCATTGAAAATCATTTCTAATGTGACCGTTACATAGGTTTGATTTGTTTACGTAAATTATTTCAGTTTATCTCTATTTAGCTTTAATATATTTTTCTAATTATTAAAAAATAAATTATTTTTTATTTATGCTTATTTATTTTTGTAATTCATCATGTTTCCAAATTTTGTAATCAAAGATGTCACATTTAATCCACATAAGATTTTGTAAAAGTACTCTCTAGTATAGTCATCTAATTTCTTCAAATGTTTTGATTTAATTTGGTTATATTACTTTATAACTCTAAATCTCTTCTTATCTCACTTTTATAAAGCTTTGATATAGATATGTTATGTTGCTTCAATTTATCTTTTTTACTTTAGAAAATAATTTCTTAATATTAAAATAATAAATTTTTCTATTTACACTTATTTATTTTTGGTGTTTACAGTAATTCCAAATGAGGCCCAGTTGAGCATGACAAAAAGGAATTTAAACTTAATTCAGCATGCTTTATCTATTTAAATATTTATTTTCATATTTATTTATGTGTTATTTTCTTAGGTTTAGACATGCTTAATGAGACATTTTAATTCATGCCTTATTTCACAATCAAGGATGTTATTCTTGATCTCCTTAATATCATAGAATGATGCTTTCTCATATAATTTTTCCCAATTCTTCAAATATTTAGCTTTTATTTTGTTATATTACCATGAGACTTAAAATCTTCAAACATTTACATCACTTTGGCTCTGTTATATTACATTTCTCCCATTTTCTTTTCATCTTCACAACATATTTACTTAATGTTGAACAAATAATTTGGTATTTCTAACACTTATTAAGTTTTGTAATTCATAGTAACTCCAAATCAATTTTGATGGACATAGATAAACATCATTTGGCCCATCTTAACAATTTCTACCCAATTAAATGCTAATTTATATTTACATTTTAAAACAAAATTTAGTTTTTTGATATGCTTTATAAATATTTCTAAAAATATATGACTTAGATTTTGCTATGTTGTTACCAAGCACTAATTATCTGCTTGTTTGACTTTTACAAGATTTAACTTGGTTATATTAAATTTATTTAATTTATCTCATTTTATACTTAATAAATATTTTATTAAAATTAAAAATATGAATTCATTGGTCTTATCTCAATTCCCTCTATCAAAATAATTCTTCTTTTTTTTAGATTTTTCAAATTTTTTTATATATTAGTGTTTTTGCACATTTTATCAGATATTTTGATTTATACATAATTTGGCAATAAAGGCTATTACAATCGAGATCTTTAGCTTCTTGGAATGTATTTTTTAATACAATTTACATAATGTCTTAACATTTTTGCTTTTAATTCGTTCTAATACAATGTAATTCCAAATCTTTTCTCATGTAGCCTTTATATCACTTGTATTTGATAACACTTCATTGGTTAAATTTATCATACTTTGACTTTAATATAAATATTGATTTAGTAATCTAAAATATATTTATTATATTTTTATGTTTATTTAATTTTTTAGTTTGCAATATTATCAAACGAAGTTTGATTGAGATGAAATAAATGTCATTATTTAAATTTCAATGAGGTTTGTCTATTTAAATTTTTATTTTTTATTTTTTTAATTATTTGTCTAGGGTTATTGCATGCTCTATGAGACATTTCATTTCATACTTAATTTATTAATCAAGAATGTTGCACATGATCACTTTACTATTTTGAAAAAAGCTTTCCTATATAATATATACTGTTTCATTAAATTTTTCTTTGATTTTGTTATATTATTTTGAAGCAATTATTCTCCTCACTTTTGACTATAATGCATTGATTTGGTTATATTATAATCAATCAAATTGTCTCATTTTAGCTTAACATGTATCTACTAAATATTACAAAATAATGTACTTTTTTTAAATTTAGCATTTCACAAAAAATCAAACTTGGTCCAATGTAAATAAATAAAACATCAATGGCTTCATCTCAAAGAGCTCTATCTAACTAAACTTTATTTTTACCATTTTTAAGAATATTTTATTTATATTAAATTTTGCCCTAGTTATGACATAACTAATAATAATTATCTCTTATGTGGTTATTACATTGCTTTAGTTTTGTTATCTTTTCTTGTTTTAATTTATCTCATTTGTAGCTTCTATGAATATTTAAATATTTATAATAATAATTTATTATTATTTATTCTTAGTTACTTGTATAATAAGTTTTAATTTAAATTGATGTTTGATCCACAAATGTGTTGTGACTACTATCATCACTATATCCATTTAAATATTTATTTTCTAACATTTTTGTATGCTTTATGTGGTATTCTATTCATACCTAATTTTAATATTGAGATTGTTACACTCAATCACCTTATTATCTTAGAATGCAATCTCCCTAAGTAATTTATGCCATTTCCTCAAAAGATTCACATTGATTTGGTAAGTTTATTGTGTAATCCTAGATCTTTTCTCGTGTGACCATTTGATTTGCCTACAATATATTTTTTAATTTATTTAAATTCAACTTTAATATATTTTTTTATATTATTAAAAAAATAATCATTTTCTTATTATACATTTTTACATTGATAGTTTACAATAATTAAAAACAATGTTCAATCAAGATCAATAAAATATCGTTAGTCTTTCTCGAAGAGCTTTCTAAAATTAAATATTTATCATTTTTATCTTTTTATATTTTTTGCAATCATAGATGTTACACTAGATCTCCTTAGCATTTTGCAATAAAACTTTACCTTACAGCTTATGTTATTTCTTAAAATTCTTCGCTTAGATTTAATTATCTTACAAAGTAACAATAAATCTCTTCACATGTGATCCTTACAATGCTTTTAATTAGATATATTATATTGTTTCAATTTATCCTACTTTAACTATAATAAATGCTTAATATTTAAATAATTATTTCTTTTTATTTATGCTTTTTAATTTTTGTGATGTGTACTACATCATGACAAGTTCCAATTGAGATGAAAGAGGCTATTTTGGACTCATCATCATGAGCTTTACCTAATTAAAGATTTATTTTTTATATTTTTAGATAATGTTTTTGGTATACACTACCTTTTGAGACATTTGGATTCATACCATATTTGGTAATCAATGATGTTTTTTTGATCTCCATAGTTTGTTAGAATGCACTTTCTAATATAACTTAGTGACATTCTTCAAATATTTCACTTTCATTTAGTTATAATACCATGTCATTTTAAATCATCAATCGTATGATGTTTAGATTAATTTGATATGTTGATATTATATTTCTTTAATTTATCTTATTTATACTTTACAATATATTTACCGAATATATATAAAATAATGTGGTATTATTTACACTTATTAATCTTTGTAATTCATAACAATTAAAAATTGATCTAGATAAAGGTGAAGAAAAATTAGTTGGACAAATCTTGACAAGCTCTATCAAATTAAAAAATTAATTGATATTTATATTTTAAAAAACAATTCTTGGGTTTTGGTATTCTTTATGAAATATTTCTAAATGTTTTTCCTTCGACAACGTTATCTTTCAATGCAACACTTATTCTACTTTCGTTTGATGTCTCCATGTCTTTAACTAAGTTATGCCATATTGCTTTAGTTTATCTTATTATTAATTTTCTCATTTAATTTTTTAATTTGCAGCAATTCTAAAGGCAGTTTGATAAAGACGAAACAAATGTGGTTGGACTCATTTTAATGCACTCTATTGAATTAATTATTCCTTTTGATATATATTTAAATATTTTATTATCTAGTATTTTTGCATGTTTTATGACACACTTTCATGTGTACCTTAGTTGATAATAGAGGTCGCTACACTCGAGCTCCTTAGTATGTTTGAATGTGATTTTCTCAAATAATTTATCATATTTCTTTGATTGTATTTGTTTTCAATTAATTATATTACAATGTAACTCTAAATCTATTCTCATGCAATCTTTAGATTGCATTAATTTGGTAACATTATATTACTTCAATTTATATCGTTTTTAATTTAATATATATTTAATTAACATTAAATTGTAATTTATTATTTTTTATTTATATTGCTTTTTTAATTTGCAATATTTTAAAATGAGGCCTAATCGAGGTAAAAAAAATATCATTGTTTTAGTCTAAACTAACATTATCTAATTAAATATTAGTTTTTTTTAATTTTTTTAATTATTTTTAGGATTATAGCATGTTCTATGAGAAATTTTTTTTACTTAATTTAATTATCTAAGATGTTTCACTCAATCTCCTTATTATCTTGGAGAACATCTTTCTTATACAACATATATCATTTCATTAAATTTTGATATTGATCTAGTTATATTATTATGATAGTCTTATTCTCTTTTCTTATGACCTTTACAAAACATTACCTTTGTTATATTATATTTAATCAAATTATCTTATTTTAGCTTTAACATATATTTACTTAATATTAAAACAATAATTTTTTTTATTTAATTTTGTAATTCAAAAAATTCTAAAAACATTCATGGACATGAATAAAACATTGTTGGACTTAACTCAAAACCTTTATCTAACTAAATATTCACTTTTACATTTTTTTAGATATTTTATTTTCATTTATTTTTACACTCATTATGACAAAATTAACCTTAAACATCTCCAATATGGTTGTTATGATGCATTGATTTGGTTATATTTCATTGCCATAATTTACCTTATATATATCATTAATGTCATTTACTTATTTTTAAAATAATAATTTAATATTATTTATTCTTTTTTACTTTATTATTAAGTTGTAATTCAAAATGACCTCAAATCGAGAAGAAACAAACTTTGTTGGAGCAGTGTTATCAATCTCCATCTAATTAAATATTTATTTTAATAATTTTAAATATTTTATATTCTAACATTTTTTAATGTATTGTGAGGCATTTGAAGTATATCTAATTTGATGGTTGAGTATGTTATACTCAATCTCCATAGTGTTTTGGAATGTAATCTTTCCAAACAATTTATCTCATTTTTTTAATTTTTTTTTTTGCTTTGATGTTGTTAGAGTACTATGTAACTCTAGAACTATTCTTGTGTAACCAATTGCTTACTTTTATTTGGTGACATTAAATTTCTTAACTATATCTCAATTCTAAATTAAAATATACTTTCATATTATTAAAAAAAAGTAACTAATTATTATTTATGCTTCTTTACTTTTGTAATTCAAAAAAGTTTAAATGAGGCTCAATCGAGATCAAATAAATATCATTAGTCTTGACTCAAAGAGCTTTGCCAAACTAAATTTTCATTAATTTTTCCTTTTTAAATATTTTACTTTCTATGTTTTCATTAGTTTTATAGGATATTTCAATTTGTACAATACTTGACAATAAAGGTTGTTAAACTTGATCTACATAGGATTTTGTAATAGAGCTTTATAGTATAATTTATCACATTTCATCATATTATTTGCTTAGATTTATTTATATTACAATGTTATTTTAAATCACCTCTCATGTGAAATTTATAGATCTTTAATTTAAATATATTATATTTCTTCATGTTATCTTGCTTTAACATTAATAAATACTTAATATTAGAAAAACTTACATTTCATGTGCTTATTGCTTTCGGTGAGTTGTAGTAGATCTAAATGATGCCCAATCAAGTTCAAAGAAACTACTTTTAACTCATGTAGAATGACTTTATCTACTTAAATATTCATTTTCATTATTTTTTAATATTTTAATTTTTTGGGGTATATGCAAGCTTTATAAGATATTCTATTTGATACCATATTTAGGAATCAAAAATGTTATGATCAATCTCTTTAGTATGTTGCAATGCACCATTCTTGGATAATTCAATCACATTTCTTCAAATATTTCACTTTGATTTGGTTATGATACCATGTAACTTTAAATCATACTTGTATGACCTTACATAATTTCGTTATATTACTTTTTTCAATTTATTGCATTTCAACTTCCAAATTTTTTTACCTAATATTGCTAAAATAATTTGTTATTATTTATGTTTTTTTGTTCTTCATAGTAATTCCAAATGAGTTTCAATAAAGATGAAGCAAAATTTGGACACATCTCAAACTGTTCTATGAAATTAAATATTAATTTATGAATATTTTTTAAAAAATTTATTTTTTTTGGGGGGTTCCCTTACTTTATGAAATATTTCTAAAAACATTTGACTTTTATTTGGTTATAGGCTACATAACACTAGTTTTCATGTTATTTGTCTGTTACAAGTGGTTGACTTGGTTATATTAAATTACTTCAATCTATTTTTTTAGTTTTAACAAATATTTTCATAAAATAAAAATAATAATTAATTATTTATTTTTCTCATTTTCTCTTGTATTTTCAAGTAATTCTAAACAAGCTTTGATCAAGGAGAAAAAATATCGTTGGATTCAACTTAACTACTCTAATAAATTAACTGCTCTTTTTTTATATTTTAAAATATTTAATTCTCAAGTGTTTTTCAAAATCTTATGAGATATTTTGACTTGCACCTAATTTGATGATAAATGCTATTACATTCAAGCTCTTTAATATCATCGAATGTAATTTGCCCACACAATTTAGAAAAATTATTCACATTTTTTCTTTCATTTGGTTAATTTATAAGCAACTTTAAATATCATCTCATGCAACCATTTGATTGCTTCGATTTGATAAAATGGAATTACTTTAATTTAACTTAAACTTCTATTGTAGCTTTGAGTTTGAATCCAAACCATACAAGTATAATATTGGGTATTATATCATATAATCAATAGGCAGTAAAGATAAATCTTAATTCAAGGTTAGTTTCTTTGTCTTAGAGCTTATGTTTTTCACTTAGAGAGATATATATGAATGTTATGAAGGATTTAGAGCAACTTTAGATGGTCAATGACTTAAGAAATAAAGATTTTACTTAATCAAATTCTTAAGTATGTAATGTAATCATGTTGTTCCATAAGAGAATTTATAGGTTTTAATAATCTAATCTATAGAAAGAAGTAAAAAACTACCCATGATAGTTGTCATAGCATCAAAAGTAGTGACCTCCATAGGTTATTCCTCATCTGAAGCTCTTAAACATGAAGCTCTCATGAGAGTATGGTTCAAAAACTAATTCTGCTTAGTTGCAATCAAGTTTAATTTATTGATTTCTAAAATGTCAACTCAGATCAATTGTTAGAAACACAATAAATAGTTTTGGTATCACCAAACTCACTCAAGGACTATAGAGTTAAAAAATAAGAATTTTTAAAATGAAATCTTATAAGGATGAGATGGAATGTATCCTATAAGAAGAGAAGACAACATAAAAAATTATTTAAAATATAAAATAAGAAACACAATACATAGTTTTGGTATCACTAAACTTACTTAAGGACTATAAAGTTAACAACTACAAATTGTTAAAAAGAAATCTTGTAAGGATGAGATGGCATGAATCCTATAAGAAGAGAACACAACATAGCAAATTATTTAAAATATAAAATAAGGTAAAACAATTAAAAAATGTAAAAATAAGAATTTATGAAATAAATAGTGAAAAGGATTGAAAAGGTTGGGAGTAATTAGTGTATAAAATATGGAAAATATGAGTTTGTATATTATTTTTTAATCTAAAGTGATTATTAAATCCTTAAATTATTAATTAATAAAGACTAATATAAGGATCCTTATTTTTCATAAGCCCTTAAACCTACCATGCATGGCCACAACAAGGATCACATTGATGTAAGAAGGAATCATGTCCAAGAAGGTCTCAATACTTAGGGGAAGATTTAAAAGGTGCACTCTAATGAAATTAGGAATTGAAAGGTTTGTTTTCACAAAGGGTTTAAGAGAGTTTTTCTTTCAAAGTAAGGTTAAGATTTACTATCAATTTTATTTTACTTCGATTCATGTTATTTCTTTTCTTGAAGAATGCTATAGATTCATTGAAAGTCCTTCATATCACATTAATAACAATAAGAAAACAATGTAGATGGAAATTAGAACTCTTAGATTGGAAACTAAATACTCTAATTGTAGTTTGGATGGTTTGATCAAGTGATTTGTTAGTTTCACCATCTTTAAAGTGAAGATAAAATCTTTGTGAGACGACAATAATGTTGAGACTTCGAATAGAGTTGCTATTAGATGAAAATTAGAGGGCTTGGCATTAGTTTAATGAAGGATCTGATAGTTTCCTATGAGTACTAGGTGCCCTTACAATTTTGAGAAAATTTATTTAATTGTTTTTAAATGCCAAACAGATGATCTGATTGATGGTCCAATGTTTATTTAATGATCTAAAAAAACTACAAGATTGTCCCATATCAACCTAAAGGACAATCAAACAAAGAATCAAGTAGTCTAATTGCATGGATCAAAATGTTTGATGGACCAATAGATGGTTTGAGAAAGAGAAATTTTATTAAAATCATAATAGTAAAGGTGATCCAAATCAAAGATGATTTTCATAAATACTATGGGAGGTGCAAAAACTAAATAAAGGATAATGCACATTGATATAACCTAATAATACGAGAAGCATATGAGCATTGAAAAGAGAAAAAAATGACATAATTAGGAGTGACTACTACTTCTACAATACATCACGTATGCATATTGTTCAATTAATTATGCATTTTTAAGTAATTTGGTATATTGTAAATAAATGGCAATGCTTGTATGCCACTTTAAAAAATTAATAGATGAATAATAACGTTGTATTTTTTTCTTATTTCTACATTATGATTAACATAAACTAACAACATGCCTAATAAATTACATGGAGCAAAGGTAAAATATTATAATAATATAAAAGTAGTAATTGTGGTTTGTCTTGTATGGCATGTATTAAATAATCATGTTTTATTCAACCAAGAGAATGAGCTCTAAATAAAAATCCTATGAAAAATGAGAATGACCTAAGGGGTATTGGTCATTGGCCTCAAAAGATTATATATTCAAAGTTAGATACAATGTACTTGAATATAAAAATCAATAATATATTTAGCCTAAAAATTAATGATGGAAGCACTAGATGACATGAAATCATAGATTGTTGTGTTTGACAAAAAAAACTTCTCAAGAAAAACAAGAGACAAAATGGAAATAGCAATTAAAATAAAGAAATTAAAGGATTTAAAATAAGGGTTAAACATATTATATTGATATGTGTTATTTATTTCATTTTATTATAACAATACTTGTTTATTTGAATTTACGACACCACTTATTATGGACTTAATATGTAACATGATCCAAAATCTTGTATTGTCTTATATTTATAGTTATTTAGTTTTACTTATTGAACTTGTCATCATAATTAATCTCATTTATTGGCTTACATTTTAGATAATTTTAATACACATCATGGGACTCTAAGAGAACAATAAAAATTGATTGTTCTATAATAATACTAGTTAGTTTAATATTAGCAAGATAATGTATTAAAAGTTGGATATTTGATAACATAATAATAATTATTCTTATAAAAGAAATAGTATTTTAAATTTTTCTTTTTTTATATTTTTGCTGTAAACATGAAGTATAGCCTAGTTTATCTTATATTTTCATTACAATGGATTATGTTTTATTTTTTATCGTCATCATGTTTGATTTGTCTTACATGTACGAATGAAAATGATTTATATCACTATATAAAATAGTACCAAAGAATAGTCAGCCTGCTCATGTGGACATGGCCGAGAAGAGTTTTCTGCTACTGTTGCTGTCGCTGCTGTGCGTAGTGGTTATTCAGTACACCCATGGCATCACAGATTCCCAGGATGGTTAGTTTCAACTTCTTTAGATCCTGTTCCATAAGGTTCAGTGTAGTCCCAAACCAGAACAGAGCGCTTGGGTATTCTTATGTTCGTCTTTGAACTGATCCGGCAGCTGCCGCTCTCTTATCTTTGATGAGTCAGTGGGCGAATTTGCCACCAAGTTGGGGAAGGTCTGATGTCCCTTGCGGCATGAACTGGGATGGAGTTGTCTGCGAGAAGTCAAGGGTTACAGTTGTTTAAGTGGCTTCAAGGAAATAACCCAAATACCACATTCTGCTCCTGTTTAAACGTCTTGTACATGAATCCATCAATGACTGCAGGAAACTATCCTCCACGGGCATAAAAGGCACGCTGAGTCCTGACATAGGCCAACTAACAGGACTCTGGTCACTGTGAGTCTTCTTCTCAAAGCATCACATGATGTTTAAATCCACAGCCAAACTAGGCAGACGTTTTACGAACTTAAAAAAGCCACAAAGAAAGGTTTTGATATCTGCAAGGTGTGTTTGTAGGGATCTATCCTTGAACAACTTACTTGGCGGTCCACTCAGTCCCAACATCGGCAACTTGAAGCAGCTCAAGACAATGTACGTTAAAAAGCTGACAGATAGAATGGAGAACTACCCAACTCTTTAGAGAACCTTCATACCATCATCATCCTTGTCTTCTTTGCTATTATGTTTTCACAGGATACTGGCTGGTTGCAGCTTTAGTTGTAGCATACCAAACGAATTAGGCAATCTATATCAGCTTTGTTTCCTGTAAGTAACAAATAGGACAATTCCAGTGTTTCTCACCCGTTCGAATGCCTTAGCTTCACCATATTTTCTCAACAGAGCTCTGAACTCAAATAAATTCAGTGGTACGGTACCTTCCTCACTTGGTGGCCTCTCCAATCTGTACTTGCTTGACCTTTCAGACAATCAACTCAGTGGACCTTCACCAATTTCCACAAAGAAGGCTCATGGCCTGGACCAGCTTGTGAACACAAAGCACTTGTATGTTTCCTTGTCTATCTTCATCACCACAACATTGGTAACACCATGCTCACATCATTATCCCTCAAGAAATGAACAACTGTTGGTTGATCTTGTGCTTGATGCCAACATGATATGAATGATTTGTTTGTTGCCTTCTTTCTAAACAGTCACTTCAGCAATAACAAGTTTTCAGGCAATATACCAGACACACTCTTTAGCCCAAACATGTCGCTGATACACTTGTAAGCTGCTACATCCACATTCTTTATTCTATCTATTATATCTACACAACCAAAAACTATTCTGAATACCCTGTTGGTAATTGTTGTCAGACTGCTCGATGGAAACGAATTTACTGGAGAAATACGATCATCGCTTGGACTGGTATAAACACTACAGGTCATGTAAGTCTCCAAGTCAATCGAAAAATGGTCTTTGTAGATCTGACGCACAATACATTTTTAATCCAGACTAATTTTGATGTACTTCCTTCCAACAGGCGACCTGATAAGAATTATCTAAGTGGACCTGTGCCAGCAAATATTAACAACCTCACACAATTCACAGAATTGTTTGTATTATATGATCAAGTAAGATACTTTTTGTGTTAGTACCTGTACTCATTCAAATTTGCCTGATTTGAGTGGAATGAACATCCTTAATTATGTGTAAGAACTGATTGTAACTCCACCCAATTCGTTTTTATTGCAATTAATGAAGAAAAAACACACTTGAAACTTTCCACAGATATTTGAGCAACAACACCTTTGAACCTTCAGAAACTCCAGCGTGTTTCTTAGAATTATCATCCCTCACTGTCCTGTAAGCTTTCTGCAATCAACTTTTGTACCATAAATATCTAACGTAATGCATCCAATTGATAAATATTTTCTCTTACATTTTGTTTCATCACAGAGTTGTTGAATCCTGCTGAATATATGGAAAGGTACCAGAAAAGCTGTTCAATTTTCCCTAACTAGAACAAGTAGGTGAAAACTGTTGGAATATAACAGATCTATGAATAATTATTTGATTCATGGAACTTTTCCGGACTTCATCAAATTTTTTACAAGGTACTTGGCAACAACAAATTTAATGGCACACTCACCATGGCCGACACCATAAGTGATCAATTGCAGATCGTTGACTTCAAAAACAACGACCTCAGCTCCATTACGATGACCTCTAAGTATAACAAAAGCCTAATGTGAGAACATGTCCCTATATAGCCAATTACGTTTTCCATGTAGAATAGAAAGTGCTTATCTTTCTCGGTGCCTTGGTTACTGCAGATTGATGGGTAACCCAGCATGCAACATTCAGTTGTCAAAAACTGCATATTGTCGCCCGCCGCAGCAACACCATTAGCATCATACTTGACAAATATTACTTGTTGTGGTTGTTTATCTTGCAAAATGGGGCAGAGCATCAGTCCTCAGAGCTGCACTTTTGCTTATCAATACCAGGGTTTGATGGGTTTCCGGGCTCCTCGGTTTCGAGATGTGACAACTGCTACATTGTCCAGTCACTAGAGAGTAGCTTTTGGATTAAACTTGGACCAAGTGCTGGTTCAGCTTTCCTTCAGAACCCCATGCTCGACACCGATGCTTACATGGAGTTGCAGGTTAAGTTGTTCCCATCAGATGGAATATACTTCAATAGGTCAGAGATTACACGAATTGGGTTTGATTTAAGCGTCCAAATATACCAGCCTCCTTCTATGTTTGGCACATACTACTTCAATGGAATCCCAAGCCCTTTCCCAGGTACTTCTTCTTTTCCTTGTGTAAGGGAACCTAACAAGAAAATCTACAACCGAGAGCACTGACGAAACTGTGACATGATATGCAGCAAATCAAGGTGGGAAATCTTCAAATAGTAAAGGCTTGATCACTGCAATGATTATGGCTTGTGTTCTATTAGCAGGACTTGTAGGAGCTGCAATCTATGGCATTTTACAAAAGAAACGAGCAAGAATAGCCATGAAACTAAGTAGACCATTTAGTATGTTTTCTTCGAAGAACTCTTGTTCAACAGCAAACTTATTCTTGTAGTACCCCTCCTTCTTGGGATATAACAAATTAAATTTATCTATTTTTTCTCAGCGTGGGCGAACAATGTTAATGATAAGGATGGCGCACCACAACTGAAAGGGGCAAGATGGTTTTCTTAGGACGAGCTCAGAAAAATAACCAACAATTTTTCAGAAGCCAATGCTGTTGGTTCTGGTGGATATGGAAAGGTGAAACTCCCACAAACATACCCTGAAAAGTTTGACATGAACAGCAACAATTTTTAATCTCTTGATATGTAGGTGTACAGAGCACTGCTTCCAAGTGATCAGCAAGTTGCAATAAAAAGAGCACAGCTCGGATCCATGCAGGGAGGATTGGAGTTTAAAGCAGAGATAGAAATGCATCACGGGTCCATCACAAAAACCTGGTAGGACTAGTAGGTTTCTGCTTTGAACAAGGAGAGCAGATGCTAGTGTATGAGTTTGTTCCTAATGGAACACTAAGGGATAGCATGATTGGTAATTTCATTGAATACACCGAACTATCAAAGACATTGACGTCTATATTTAGATAACTGTCACAGCATGTGAATTTTATGCTGGATTGAGTGACATACAATTAGACTGGAAGAAGAGGCTTCATATTGCCCTAGAATTAGCTCGAGGCCTATTATACCTCCATGAACTTGCTGATCCTCCAATAATTCACAGAGATGTTAAATCATCAAACATACTTTTGGATGCCAATTTAGCTGCAAAGGTAGCAGACTTTGGACTTTCATGGTTGGTTTTAGACAGTGCAAAGGGACATATCTCTACCCAAGTAAAGGGAACCTTGGTGAGTTACTTATCATTCATGCATCTACTTACTCGGTGTATCAACTACAATCTTGGCCAAGATATCAGGTTTCTAACAAAATGCATCTGATTACAGGGTTACCTTGATCCAGAGTATTATATGTTCCAACAGCTTACAGAGATGAGTGATGTTTATAGATTTGGAGTGGCGATGCTGGACCTTATTACTGCAAGACAACCAATTAAAAATGGATAAAAACGATGAAGAGTACTATGGTCTCAGAGAAATAACAGATCCCCTGATTCTTAGTACACAGATTCCAATAGGATTTGGAAGGCTTGACGAGCTAGCAATAAGATGTGTCGAAGAAACATCTGCGAGACGCCCAACCATGTGAGAAGTTGTAAAGGAAATTGAGGAAATTTCGCACTACAATGGATCGGACACAAACACGACTTCAGCATCTTCTTCTACTACTGATTTTTGGAATGCAAAGGGTGGCTTTTATCATCTATATGATGAACCACTCCCAAGGAAGGTGGGAAAAGGAAATGCCTTTGATTACAGTGGTAGATTATAGTTCTCAGCAAAACCTGAACCGAAGTAATGCCCCATACCCGTGCGACTCGTTTGATGGAAAACGACATCTTCACAGACCGTGTCTGAGAATGAAAAAAATTTAAAAGACGAGCAGATGAACTTCTGAGTATTGTGTACAGTTAGCACCCTTTTGTACGCCAGCTATTGTTCCTTTCAATGCAAAATATGATGGAGGTCTTTGAATGTTTGTAGAATAATTTTCTTTGAGGAAGATAACTAGAAATCTAAAACTGACCCAAGATGCTAAGATTTTTAGTGATTGGACTATAGACATACAAAAAGATTAGGAATGATACTTGTCTAAAACTTGGAATGTTGGATTCCAAAGTGAAATTGATGTGTAACCATATTATCTGTTATGCTCTTGTTGCCCAACATGTCACCCATGGGTCTTTGGTTTCAATGTGGCTGTTTGCTCGGTCTCATTGGGCAATGTTCATTCTCTTGATGCTACTAGTCATCTTCTTAATGTTCATTTTCTCAATCCCCAAGGTTCTATCCCACCCTAGGCATTTAGCTCTGTTTCTCCTTTAATAATCACATGACTTTTAGCTTAACATATGTTTTTAAGATTCATGGAAATGAATACCCATTTAATGCTATTGGAACTTTGTCAAAGCATCATCTTCTTCTTCTACAATTGCTTGCCGCCTAAACTTACTTCCCAACTAGCTTGGCTAGTCATGTTAATACTTTTGTCTATATTAAACTCTCTTCTAACAAAAAATCACTCATTTACACCTATGGCTTTTATGGATTTTGGGCATACTCGTATTTCTTATCTATACATATGCCTTTTCACTGCTAAATAAAGCAATGGTCTTATAGTTTTTTGCCAGTAGCATTGCATGCTCACCCACTAAAGTTTGCTAGAATTTAGTGATTCTTTTTATTTTCTTTTTGCTTAGCTGAAATGTTATTGTAATGACAAGTCTTTACCCCTAGTGACTTAAAAGAGATAATGGAAATTATTTTACATTATTAGTGGCAATAGTTTTGTCATTTTGAGTGTTTTTTTATATTACCAAATTTTTGTATTTTGTGCTTATTCTTATTCTCTCTCTCTTTCTCGCTTCTATTATCTTTCACAATTCAAAAATTTGATGTGAAACATTCTTATGCATGTACTTTGTATATGTGTTTGTACTTATATAAAGAAATACCTTCATTGTCAGCATTCTTTTCGTGCTCTTATTAAAACTTTTACTCTTAAAATCAAAAGATGACTCTTCATAATAATACCAAATCCATGTCTAAGAAGACGAAATGTAACTCTTCGATTGCATTGAAGAAGCATAATACCACAGCTCTACTAGGCATGGAGACATTTACTAAGAAGGTCTCATTGCCCAAAGAAAACTACATTTGCATTCAAAGATGCAACAATGCTTAAAGCTAGATTCAAAGGTCTTACGATGTTACTTTATTGCCTCCATCAAACCCAATGGTAAATATTTACTTGTCATGATAATTGGATGGTTGGCAAAAACATATATGTTTAATACGGATACCTAAGCTAACACTATGCTTAAAGGATTCATAAGTAGGAGGGGTAATGGAGTAATGATTCATGCAATCTTAGCAGCTCAATTATAATCTTGGTAATGAACAATGAGTTTAGATTTTTTTTGCCTACTAAAGAGTTTTGATGAGTTCTTTCGTATGCTTTTTCTAACATTGATGAAAAAGTGAACCACTAACAACCTAGTGTTGGTTGAAAGAACACCCATCATCCTTAACCTACAAAGTCTAGTGTTCATATCATCCTTAGATCATTGATTTTTTGTATAAGTTATTCAAAAAAGTAATAGAACCATTCACCATGGCATTCTGTCTACTTTTATTCTTCGAGTTTTCAACTCATTTTGGTGGGTGAACCTTGAACTTTATGAAGGAACATGATTACTACTATATATGTTTTAAATTTCTCATTATAGATGTTTCATATAAATGTTTTTTATCAGAATTTTTTCTATCTTATAAAACTTATAATATTAAAAGAATTACAAAAAAACTCAAATATTGTTTATGCAAGTTTGTTTGTTCATTTATATTTTCATATGTATTTCAAGGGTCATTCCTCATATGATATTTTGATTACGAAAGGCTTGCATTGGTTTGTTCTAAGCTTAAGGAAGATACATTTGAAGTGTGATTCTACAAAAAAGAATATTTTTTGGCAAACTAGACTAATGTAAGACAATTTACATCTAACGATGATTTGAACAAACCAGTGTGTCATATTTATGCTTTCATAGCTATTTATCGTTTTTTTTATTTTAGTTGTAATGGTTCATATATATGGTCTTTATAATGTTTTTATTCATTTTGCATGTTTTTTTAATATTTTTCTTATTAGAAAGATAGTTTATAAATGTTTTCGAATCTAGATTTTATTATTATATAATATTTAAATCTTATCACGAAATAAAAGAGGGTAAGAATGTTTTTGCTTATTGTTATCTTTTATCAAAATTGAAGTTACTTATTGCACATGTATATTTAGATTTCTTTGTGCTCTGATCCAAATATATCTAAGTATTGATTCAAATTTAACTCTATCATCATTATTATCCTCATCTTTGTCATCTCTTAATTCCCATTGCATTATTTCATTATGGCTTTGCTGGCATCACTAATGCAAAAGTTGAGGTATTACAAGGACCATTTCTTAGTACAAGAACAAGTTTATGATATGTGGAGTAGTAGACTCTTCAATGAAAAGTAGAATACATATTGTTGCAAACAATTTTTATTATTTTCAGTTAGTTAACATAATAGATATTAGGAATTTAATGATAAAATATAGTGACACCTACTTAGGAGTGACATAGCTTTACCTTTTCTTTTTTCTTTTGTCATATAAAGTAAAGCACAATTTTGCATATGCTTATCTTTGAAGAATCCATTCCATATTCCATAAAAGCATAGTTTCGAAAAAAAAAGAGAACATAGTATATTTTTAATAATAGTCACAAAATTTGATGATAAAAAAGAGAATGTACATTTTTTTATAAGATTAAACTCTCATATTGATTAAAAGCAAAAGGATTTTGCTATAAAACCTAATCAATTTATGAAAAACATTGGTTGGAGTTTTAAAATTATTTTTTTCTCTTATAAAAATTTCTAAAAAATTCATACAAGTAATAAAAAGGAAAAAATAAGAGTTTTTGAAATCCAATCTAAAAATGGTAAGCTTCATAACATTTTATAAAACAAAAAATCTCAAAAAAAGATTTTTAAATTGAAAAGGTTCAGACAAAGAACATTAAGCATAAGTGATTTTATTATGACATGCATAAGTGGACTAATAATTTCTAAGCATGATTAAATAAATCAAATACTTGTAATTGTTAAATAAGATTTAATTCACTTAATAATTTGTCAACAAAATAGGCATTTATATTTTAAATTTTATATTATAAAAAGTGGAAAAAGTCAAGTAACCTCATCTAACTTTTCCTGATATTATAATATAAAAATATGACAAATATTATTAACAATTTCTACAATAAGATTGCATACTAAAGAGTTTCATAAATTAACTTAACATTTAAATTAGTATTTCTCTTATCAATAACATAAAACTTAAGAAATTTGTAATGGGAAAGCATTAAATTTTATTTTGTGTTTAGTGGACTCGTGGTTTAGATTAACTAATAACATGGAGGTGATCTTATAATTAGTTATATGCGACTTCGAAGCCTTGCATACTTTTTAGAGTTCAATCTTTCTCTCACTTGATATATATATATATATATATATATATAACATATGAATACAAAAATGATATTATCATAAGAATTTCCCAGATGGTTGACAAAACTTGGAAAGTGGGATTTGCAAAAGTGAAGTTGATTTGTAGATTCATATATTTAGAATATGAAAAGGAATAGTTAAAAAATTATCTAGCATCCTCTTGTTATCCAACTTGTCATCCTTGTGTCCTCACTTTTATTGTGGTCATTTGTTTGGTCTCACATGGACAATGTTCAATTTCTCAATGTTACAAGACTTGTTCTTGATGTTCATTTTCTCGATGCCCAGGTTCCTATCCTACTCTAGGTGCTTAGCCTAGTTTCTTATAATAACCTCATGACCTTTATTTCTTGTATCTTTTTAGGGTTCAAGAAAATAAATAACCATTTATACTAGTGGAAATATAGTGAAACATTGTCTTTTCAACCTACTTTTGCTTGACACTTATCAAACTTGCTAATCAACATGGCTAATCACATCATCCTTTTGTCCCTACAAAAGCTCACTTTTAATAAAAGAACCACACTCATCTTACACTTGTTTCCATTTTGTGTAATGATGTTTTTGACATACTCTTACTACCTTTCAATGCACATGACCTTTGTTTGCTATGGCTCTTTGCTTGTTCGATTGCATGTTCAACCTCCAAAGTTTTCCAAAATCTTGTGTTTATTTTTATTTGTTTTTGCTTTGCTAAAAAATTGTTGTAAGAATTCTTTTCCCTTTATAACTTAAGGGGATAAAGGAAAGCACCTTCCAAAATTTGTGGCAATAATTTTGTCCATTTGAGTGTTTTTATATTACCAAATTGTTATATTTTGTGTTCTTTTTATTCTCTCACTCCCACTCTCTTTTATATTTCAAAGACTTATTGTGAAACATTCTTATGAATGTACATGTGTATTAGTGTTTGTACTTGCACGAAGAAACATTGTTAATGTCAATATTGTTTTGGTGCTCTAATTAAGGCTTTTGTTCTCAAGATTTGAAGATGATTCTTTATAGTAATACTAGATCTTTGTCTAAGAAGTTGAAGTGTAACCATTCGGTTGCAGTGAGGAAGAATAACACCGTTAGCTTTGAATGGGATGGAGATATCTACTAAGAAGATCTTGTTGCCCAAAGGAAACTACTTCCACATTTAGGAATGTAACAAATACTTAGAGCTAGATTTAGAGGTCTTATGATGTTGCTTTATCACCTCCATCAAACCCAATGATGCATATTTACTGGTCTTTATATTAGGACGGTTTGCAAAAAAATTATGATTAATGTCAATGTGTGAGTTAATACTGTGCTTAAAAGTTTCATAAGTAGGATGGGTAATAGAGCAATAATTCATGCAACCCTAAGACCACATAATTATAATCCTGGTAGTGAAAATGAGTTTATATTTCTAGCTTAAAGTTGTGATGAGTTCTTTTCTATGCCTATTGTCCCCAACTTATAGAATCTAAATGTCATATCATTCTAGGAAGACCATTGATTTTGTGTATAAGTTCTTTAACCAAATAATAAGACCATTCATCATGGCATTATACCTACTCTCCTTCAAGTTTTCAACTCATTTTGGTGAGTGCATTTTTGTAAATTATGAGAGAACATGAGTATTATCATACATGTTTTAGGTTTATTTTCATTTATGGTTCATAAAAAAAGTTTTCATATGATTTTTTTTACTTTGTTAAAATTAATGCATGAAAACGAATTACAATGAAACTCAAATAATATTTCTATAAATTACTTTGTTCATCACAATTTTTAGATATATTAGGAGTATCCCTCACCAGATGTTTTGAACATAAAAGTCTTATAGATGTTCATTCTAAGCTTAACAAGAACACATTTGAAGTATAATTTTATGGGTTAGAGTTTTTGTTGGTGAAATATGCAGGATAGGTTACATCTAATAATGATTTGAGCTTATTCAGTATGTCTTTTTTATGTTTCCCTAGTTTTTTATCATTTTTATTTTATTTATCATTCTTATGACGCTTTTATTCTTTTTTCACATGTTTTTATTTTTTATATTTTTTTATTAGGAAAACGATTTTTATAATTATATTTTTGAGTATAGAGTTATTATTATATAATATTTAAATCATGTCATAGAATAAAAAAATGAAGATTATTTTTCTTATTATTGCCTTTTATTGAAATTGAATTACTTATCATGCATACCTATTCAAATTCTTTACAGTTGTAATCTAAATATATCTGAGTTGTGATTTAGATATATCTCTACTATTATTATCATTTCTCATCATCGTCATCTCTTAATTTCCAGTAAAATATTTTATTCTACCTTCGCTTCTATCATTAATGCAAACTGGGGTATTACAAGAGGAAGTTTATGTTATATGGAGTTGTAAGGTCATCAATGACATGTTAAATACATGTTGTGCCAAAAGTGTTTTTATTATTTTCATGGTGATATTAGGGATTTATTGATAAATTATAATGACACCTTCTTAAGAGTAACATAGCTTCACCTTTTCTATTTTCTTTTGTGTTCATACAAAGTAAAGCATAATTTTGAATGGGTTTAACTAGGAACAATTCATTCCATCCTATAAAACCTAGCTTCAAAAAAAAACATAGTATATTTTTAAATAATATCAACATTAAATTGGACAGTCAATGCCAATACATCATTATTTAAGATTAAGCTCTCATATCAATTAAATGCAACAGAATTTTGCTATGAAATTTAATCAATTTATCAAAATCATTTATTTGAGTTGTAAAATTATTTTTCTCTCATAAAAAGTTAAGAGAATTCAAGAAATTAAGAAAATAAAAAAGTTTTAGTTTCCAATCTAAAAATTGGCAAGCCTTCATAACATTTTACGATGCAAAAATCCAAAAACAATATTAAAAATACCTAGAGAAAGGACAATAAATGCAAGAAAAGTATTATATTATGACATGCATAAGTGGACATAATGATTGTATGGTAAAAATAAACAAATACCTAGAATTATTAAATAAAAATTTATTAAAATAGTAATTTATTCACAAAAAATAGCACTTGTAGTGAAAATGTACTTTTATCAAAAGGAGGAAAAAAACTTATCTCAATTATTTATCCCCATATTATAATGTAATCTGTAGCAAATATTTTTTTTCATTTTCATCAATAGGATTGCATGCTGAAAAGATTTTCATAAATTAACATAAAGTTTTAATTAGTATAAGGTTATTCTAAATTAAATAAAAAATAAAAATATAAATTGGTAATGGGTCAACGTTAAATATTGTTCTATGCATAGCGAACTCATGGTCCACATTGATTAATAACAAGGAAGTGGTCATATAATTCGCTATATATATATATATATATATATAGATATATATAAGCAATTTGCATTTTTGTATTTTATATTTTACATAACTCATTTTTTTTGTGGTTTCCAAAAAAATATCGCTCAACTGTTTTTCTGAAAAAATTATAAATAAGGTGCATTGAATAATAATTTTTGTTTTGTAAGCTAAATTAGGCAGCATCTAAATCAGGTCTATTGAGCATAATCATTAGAAAAACATTTTCTAACTAATTTTGTATTACAATTTAGTAATATTTAATAAATAAACTTAACAATTACAAAAATTAAAAAAGATAATAAAACATCTAAACTTGAGCTCAACAAATGAACTTTATATACTCAAAATTGAGGTAAGATCAAATATTTTTTGCCCAAAGCTTAGAATAGATCAAAATTAATTTAGAACCAATCTTGAGCTACCATCAAACTAGGTTGAGATTAAATTGTTGATAGTTCTATAGACAAACTTGACTATGAACCAAGTCATTTAAGCTCAAAGACAAAACATAAAAAGAAAAATTCAAGTTGCTTTAATTCTCCAAATAATATTTGCAATTCATTATTTACTAAAATGCAGACCCAAAACTAGCTTAAATGTAGCTTATGCCAAATAGCCCTTCAAAATCAATTCAATGTTGATATCCTTCTACAATAAATACATTTAAGTCACTAGACCTATGAAAGAAAAGAAAGACATTATTGTCAACCCGTGCGGTTATCCATTAGTCATGTCGTATCGTGAAAACTCATCTCGTCTTCGTAATAAAAACATATGTAATGAACACATTATATTACATGGATTAATATAAATAAAAATTTTTAGATTTATTTAAAATCAACATATAGTCAAATCAAAGCTAAATATTTGAAGAAAAATCTTCAAATAATATTTGAAAAACACACATTTTTATTGAATTATATTAGTTTTAAAAATAATTTATGAGATTCAATGATATTTTTTTATTCATTTATGACAATTCTTTGTTTTTTATAGTTTTTAATTATTGTTTTATTAATTTTTTAATAAGAATTATCTTATTTTCACTTTTAATTAGGATTTTTTTAATATTTATGTAAATAAATATGATGGAATGAAAAAGGAGTTATTATTTTTACCTTTAATTGTAAACTCTGATGGCCATTGTGAGATACATCTGAATATAACAAGCCTCTTCTATGAAGATATAGGATGACCTTTGTTCTTATTTGGGTTGCGATTTAGATTAATGATGCTGGAGAAATTATACTTCTGCTATGGTCCACAACACTAAAGTACTCAATATATTATTAAGAAATATTAAATAACATTATACACTAATTGGGATTAGACGACATTTGCGACATTTTAGAATTAATCAAAGGTTAGCTCTGCAGTTGTAGAGTGGATTATTAAGTAGAGTATATTTTAACACGTTAAATGTTAAGCATAAAATCTTACTAAGTAATTTTTTACATCTAATTTCATACTTATAAAATAAAGAATTTAAGAAAAACTTTATATAGAGTACTTTAATAAAAGAAAGAATAACCCTAACTTGAGATTACTATCTTGAAAATAAAAGTTGTAAAAGGAGTACAACATTTTGGCAATGATGGCTTATAGTTTCCTTTAGAGTTGGCATGTGGAGCACCAAAGATGCAATAGGGCGATAAGCTGGAGGTTTTGATTAGTAGGGAAGCTTGGTTAAAGGGGTAATAAGATGATAGGGAAGCTTGGTTAAAAGGTGATAGTTTGGTGGTTTAGTTGAGAGAGTGAAAGGGTGGGTATAGACTTGAGGGTATTGGAGGAAATGAGAATGACTTGGTTGTCAGCTTTCCCAGGAGAAGATCTCTCACCTTTGATCCTCGTCTCTCAAAAGGTGATGGAAAGTTGGAATCTCTCCAACTAGATGTGGGGACTCATTTTTTCCTTTTAATGGTACAAGCACACAAACAAGAGAAGTTTCATTTATTAATAGTAATATTATAATGAAGGAGTGTCTGATGTTTATAGATGAAGGAGAGCTCAATAGTTATGAATGAGAAAAAGAAGAGTTAAATGTATCTTAGGAAGATATAAACATGGGTAAATAAGGAGTTAACATGGGAAAAGATAATTTTAAAATTAAATTACTTGGTAATACAAAATAGATCTTTAGAATTTGAGATATTAGCTCCAAGTAAGTATGAAAAAATTAATTTTAGAGTTAAATCACTTAAAAATTTAAAAGATATCTTTAAAATTTAGAGATATTAACTCAATGTAGGTGAACCACATTAAATGAAAAATATTAAAATATATGAAATATTTAGAATTCTAAGACATTAACTTAAAGTAGAACAATTATATTAAATATAAAACATAATATATATATATATATATATATATATATATATATATATATATATATATATATATATATATAATGACATAAGAAAAATTATACGATCACGCAACATGATGATTGGACATTAATAATAAGGCAACTTGGAAGCCAATAATGGACAAGACATATGATAAAAGTTGGTAGTTGCTAATGGTTAGCCAGGTGATGTTAGGTAGTCGGAGAGCATCAAGCAGCATGGCAATGGTGGATGTTAGGCAACTAGGCGGTGATCATCAGGAGTAGCATATGACTTGATGATAATAGATAATTAGTGATAGTAGGTGAAGCATGCACTAGAATTGATATCAATGATGACATATTTTAATACAAAATATTCTGAGACAGAGCAAAAATAATTGAGACAACTATAGAAAAAAATAGAGTGTTATAGGCAACCTCTATGATTGTCAAAGATGACTAATCAAAATAAGATTTGGTTTAGGTATGGTTCCAAGTTCGAATAGGACTAGTGCGATGCGAGTGGACGTATGTTTACAAGCTAACACAAGACACCCCAACATCTATTAATTATGTCATTGTCATGTTCTTCTTCTTAGGTTGTTCTAATTTGGCCTTGTTTTTTTCTACCACTACAGATAGCACCATGCCCATTGGATTCATCTTTGCAAGATGCATCCCACTGTTCCTTAACTTACTTCCATTTGTGCACCACACCAAAAAAGCATAAATTCACCAACTTAACTAACCTATCATGCCATAACAATTGCCCTAAATCATATGTTGCCACTTATTAGTGTGTTAGCTCCTATTTAAACAATCTTAGCATCATTTTTATATCATAAATCTAATCACATCTCCTCTTCACTCCATAGTATCCACTAACATAATTATACTCATCAATGCACAACTATTGTATTTGGGGTGCTTCCTTTTGCAAAACTCCATGTTGCCTTACTGTTGGTCCTCTGACATCTTTAATTGAGACCTAGCCATTGCCATGATTTTTTGTCACCCACTTTCTGGACTAGCAATGTCCAAGCCAATTACTACTTAACCTTGCTACCAGCTATTTGTTCCTTGCTTGTTGTTGTCAACATTTGTGGTATCAATGTCTAGATCTATCTATACACCATTTATATCACATCTAGTGTTAGAGTCCAAAACTATCTGTGGACCACAATCATTGCATTTTTGCATTGAAGTAAGTCAAAGTTTTCCATATCTACACCTCCATTATCATTTTTATGTTAGAGCTAAAATTAACTTATCTATCATTATTTTGGTATCAAAGTAATTCCATTACAAGAATTTTAGTTTTCTTCCAAAATAAAATTAGAGAGTAATAACAATAAAATAACAACTAATGAAAGAGTTCCCTCTTCTAATTCATACACAACCCACAAACCATCATCCAATTGTAAGAGATTCACACTAAAATGAGCTCCCAAATATGAAATATGTAAAGTATAATAAAAGGAGTAAATTTTAGTAACATAGAAAAGTCCATCAAAACTACCCTTCATTTCTACTACTAAGACAGAAAGCAAAAAAGTATTGACAAAATTATAAAAATTTTGAGACATGAGGGATCTCATAAAACGAGGGAATCATGTTAAATAAATTATTTAAAATACCAAATAAGGATGACAAAATATAATAAAATTTAAAAGAATTAATTATAGACTAAGTGATTTTTAAGTTCTTTTGTTGAAGTTTGTAATCTAAATGGTATAAAAAAATAAAGAATATAATTTCTAATATTACTCTTTTTTATCAAAAGAGATTATTAAATCCTTTAATATTCATTAACTAGAACCTAAACTCTAAATCACATTCTCCTTAAACCCTTAAACCTCATGTGTGCTATTAGTAAGGATCAAATTGATAAGAGGGAGATCATGCCTAAAAAGGTCTTAATGCTTGCACATAGATTTGAAAGGGTCAATCTCATGAAATGGAAGGATTTCATAGAGTATTCTTAAGGGTTTTACATTAGAAACAAAGCTATGGTTCCCCTCTCAACTTATTTAACTTTTACTTAAATTCAATGAAATTTCTTATATTAATGCTTGCTACAGGTTTCTCGAGAGTACCAAATGATGAGCATATCACATTAGAAACACTACGTAAACAATTCTGATGTAAATTGGAACTCGAGTTGGAAACTAAAGGCTTTAGGAGAGGATGAGATGGTCTTATCATCTTTAAAGAGAAGTTGATCATCTTTATTGGATGGTCCAATGTGAGTTTCTGATAACTTAACAATTTTGACCTTTACGGGAAAGTCATTGGAAGATTGTGATTAAGGGTTTGAAATTGGTTAAATAAGGGATCATGTTGTTCAATGTGTGCATCAGACAATTTGATAATTTTGAAGAAAATTATTTGAAAAACATGAATGGAGAATCTAATTACCTATCCATTGCTTAATAAATCATCAGATAGAGAGATTAGATTGTCTAATAAGGGGAAAATGAGATGGTTTGATTGCTTGGATTGGATGGTTTGATGGATTGATAAACACTTCAATAAAAAGGTTTTTTAAAATGTTAACAGTCATGGTCAACCAAGTCAAAGCTAACAATTTTAATAAACACCACAGGAGGTCTAATAAAATAATGGTTAAAACACATGACAGTAACCAAATAATACAATATAAATAATTTCAAGAAATGATAAAAAATGTGTAATCAAGAGTCACCACTAGCAAGGTACTTTAGATAGGCATACTACTCAATTAATTATGCATTTGTTTATTGTTTAGTGTATTGCAAATTAATTGTCCCATTTATATGCTATGATTGAAAACTCATGGATGTGAAATGATGTTGTATTTATTTTTTATTTTTGTAAAATAATTACCTTCATGTTATATAGCTTTTTTTCATATTGCATATGGTAATAACATGCCTAGTAGAGTACATGGAGCAAAGAAAAACATGATGATAATATAAAAATGAGCAAACAAAGCTGGCTAAGATGAAATATATTAAATGATCAGGGTTTGTTCTTTGAAGAAATGAGCTTTAGATGAAAACCCACGAAAAAAGCAATGACATAGTGGTAATGTTTAATAGTAATTGCATGTCTAAAGTTTGTTATCTAATTTAGATGTTGTTCTTAAGGGTGTACCAAAATATGGGAACAATGACATGGTTAGCCCAAGTAACAATGAGTATGCATTATGTTGTATAGAAATATGAATTCTTTTGATTGATGAAAGGTGTTAAGATAAACAAGGGACATAATAGAAATAGGAATGCACGTAATGGAAAACAAAGGGTTTAAAATAAGGTTTAAAGGCATTGAATTAACATGTGCCATTTATTTCACTTTATTACAATAATTCTTATTTATTTGGATACTTGGTGTGATGTATTATACATCTAGTATGTGATATGACCTCAATTGTTATATTTTCTTTCATGTTTGGTTATTTAGTTGTCTATTGAGCTTATAAAGACTCCTTAACCTATATATTCGCTTACATTTTATTGGATACACATCATAGGATTTTGGGGGAGTAGTGAGAGGAGATGGTTATATAGTATCACTACTTGGTTATATATTAGAAAAATAATGTATTTGGATTTGAATATTTGATAATGCAATAATTTATTTTCTTAATTAGCAAAATACAACTTTTAATTGTTTCTTTTATAATTCCACTATAAACATGGAATAGAAGTTAGTTTATTCTATTTTTTTGTTACAATCAAATTTGGATTTTCTTTATTACTATCACATTTTGTTTGTCTTATATATGTAAAAGAAAATGGTCTATGTAATTATATCAAATAGTATAGGAGCCTAATATCGCTACACATGTAAGGATGAAGACAAAATACATTTCATAAATCATTATTTTACAACAAGAAAACCATAGAATACCACCTGCATCTAGTTGATAAGTATATATATCCATATGCAACTCAAAAGTATACAATATAATATAACAACTATGACATCCCAAGTTAAGAAAAACCTAGTTTTCAAAAAGGTGGCTTTTAGATGTCATTCCAAACTATAATTTTTCTCCATATACCATCCATCTCATGTATAATTCACTTGCATAGATTATTACTCTTTAATACGACAAAGTCAAGCTCTGATGAAGAAATTTAAAATTCAAGCAAAGGATTTTCTATGCATATTTTGGCCTATTAATAAGCTTAGATGCTTTGGAGAAGAGCATCAAGTTCTTAATATTTCTATTACAAAATAGAGAAGTGGATAAGAGGGTATAGAAAAGAGAGAAAATTTTGGCGAGCACAAAAAAGTGTAGATTACCATTTGTAGGACATCACAAAGTTGCCATCAATGGAGAAGTGGAGAACTATTGAGAAATTAAGAAAAAGTAAAATTTTTTTTGATTATTTTGTTATCAAAGTTAGGGAAGAAGACTTTTACAATAAAGAGAAAAAAGCAAGTTAGCTAGTCTAAAAAATGCTTAAAGGCTAATGGGATTAACTAAGCTAACTTGACCATACCTAGGTTGAATGATTAAACTCAAGGGTAGAATAGGTTTTCCCTAAGTGCTCATGTTTAAGTGGCTTGCACCAACTCAATAAGTGTGTTGGGTTGGTAATAACCTAAAAGTAGGGTAGGACCAATCGATGTTAGGTCATTCAAAAAAGAGGTTGACTCATAATGAACTCGACACCCAATCAAATAAATCGATAACCTAATCATGACCTTTTTGATTAGCAATCATGTCTTGTCAAGTCAAGACAGTCAATCTTAGATTGAGTCAATTAGGTCTGATTAAGTTGATTGGTTCCAAACTAAGTAGGCCAAGAATACACAAAAAAGGCTTAGCCAAATTGATTATGATTGAGCTTATACTTGCTTAGCTGAGCTAAAAATAAGTTAAGCTAAGTTTAACCTAGTTTAGTAGAGCTCAAATTGATTAAATTTGAGCTTAAACTAGCTTATTTGAGCTCAAACCAAATTTTGTGAGCCTAAATAATGCTAGAACAAGTCATGTTGAGTCTAAACATGATCAAATAAGATTAAATTCATGTTAACCAATGACCCTTTGCAATAGTTTAGTTTAGTGATACTAAAATAATGTGTTATTCTTACTAATGATTTGCTTTAGTTGTTGTTTTAGGTATAACAGAAGCTTGATGGTGTTGCAATTGAGGTTAACATAAGTGATTCCTATGGGATTTCTAGGAACAAGTTATTCAGCAATTATAGAGCCCATGAAGGATTTTGCTCTTGATGGTGTACTCATTCATACATTAGTGTTATATCTCTTAGACTTGATTATAAGTTGTGGTTATTATTCAATTATAAGTTTGAATTTAAGTGCTTTGTAGTTAACTAATCATGAGAGTTTGATTAGAACCATCATCAATATTTGTTATCATTTTATAAGACAATGCTCTTAGGTTGGTGTTTTAAGTAAAAACACACTTCATATAGAATGATACATTTGATAGTACTTGTATGATTTACTTCTCTCATTGAACACTTAGTTTGACTTAGGTGACAAATTGAACGAAAAGTAATTTTATACATATGATATTATATTATTTGAGTATGATTCATTTAAGTACAACATAATAAAAAGTAGGAAATTCTTCATAAATATGATGCACCTATCTTACCAGTATGATGAAACTATAACCTAAGACTAGCAAGTGAAGCTTAATACTCACCTTTTCATTCTAATATGATGCGATTATTATACTCATACAAATGATATGACAAGTTGAAAGCATTTTTTAAGTAAATAATTCATCATACACTTATGATGATCTCATCAAACATTTACAATCCCATGATAAAATAGAACATTTATAAGCTTTATGGACAACATATTAGTACAATCCTTGACATTGTCCAGTAAAAAATTTTAAAACTCAAGAGCAGTTTAAACTATGTGCATTATGCATGCATAGTATAGTACCATGTCAACGATCATACTTGTAGGAAACTTTTTAACTCAAAGGAATGCATCATATAGACAACTTGGAGATGGTCATCTTTTTCTCAGTATTGAAATGGTATGATCTCTAGATTGCACATGTTCAAACAAATCTCATGTGCTTTATAGATAATATCATTACAAATGTGATTTTATCCACTACAAGCTTCTTAAAATTATTTTTTCATCCTAATGGTTAGCATAAAAGGAATTAAAGTTACTTTAGAAAGGAATAATGCAATTTTTGCATCTCACTTTAAGAATCTATATTGCTTCATCTATGCCTAAAGTACTACATCTATTATTGCAAAGCTTCTTTATGACCTAAAAACTATATTAAGAAGATCCTTTGTATTCTTGCTTCTCTACATTTCTAATTTTTAGCCACTTGCTTTTTTTCATATATATTTGTGTGCTACTTGAAGAAATTTCCTCAATTAAAAGTTTTATGTCCAAGCATGGTTATTGTTAAAGCTATAACACATTGTGTAATTTGATGTTCTTTTTTTGTTTGTGTTTTAAGGATAATATTAGCCTCGTCTATGTTCTCAATTGAGTTATTTTTGACATGTACTAAGTAAATGCTCAAAGAGGAAATAATAAAAAGATCAGAAAAACCTATTAACTCAAAGGGTACTTATAAAAGCTCCAAATCCATTAAAATTTCTAAGCAAATGATCTACAATGAATAATACCTTTTATTGCAATATAAAGGGATCATAAAGTAAAAGCTAGGTGACCCAACTAAATTATCTAGTTAAAGCAAAAAATAGTTCTAGTTGTGTTAATGAAACTAATGATGCCTAGAAATAAAATATCTCAATTAGCAAAGAGGTAGGACTTTGATCACTATGTAAGAAATATATTGATAATAATTAGATACTTTGGAAGAAAGATTTGAACTACCAAATACTGATGGATGAGTAGTTAATTTATTTATAAGTAAACCATCCATTATGGAATACAAATGCTAACTTGCACCGTCATTTATGCTAAGAGTTCATGCATAGAAAGAAGAGCACTTTGGAATAATATCATCAACATTATAAAGGGTACTAATAGTAGATGATTTTAATGAAATTATGTCTATTAACAAACATAAGGCCATTCTTAACAAAAGTTGGAAGCAATGTGTGAATTCTTGGATTGTATTAATCAATGTAACATAAAGAAAATCCCTTTTGTTGGCCCCTCATATATATGGACTTGCAAAAGAAAGGGTAGGTGGATCTAGAAATGGTCAGATAGAATTATAATAAATTAAGCCTAGTCTGATCTAATTCCCATTGCTATAATGCAACATCTTTATATAAATAAGATATGATCATAACTTGTTGCTTCTTCATTTTATAATAATAGCTCCAACTCCTAGATAATTTTGATTTTGAAACATGTGGTTGAAGTATCAACTTGGACAAATTTGATCAATTTCTTGAGCATGATGTCCCATGCTATGAAATTAAAAATATTGAAGGATTTCCTAAAAATAGTAAAATAAACAAAGATTGGAAATATCATTAATACAATAAAACTGACTAAAGAACTGATAAAAGAGAAAGAAATAGTATTCCATGCTTATTAATTTGAAGAGACAAGATGGAAGTTGAATAAGGCTAATGATTCTATTCTAGATGCAAGAGTAAAGAGGAAATAAATTACCAACTAAAGGAAGAAATTGGATGGCTCAATGAAGACGATAGAAATAAAAATATTTTCATGTAGTCGTGAAAGATAGATGAGAAAAGTTTAAAACTATTGCATAAAAGACTCCACTTGTTTTTTGATGCATTAAGAAAGCAAACTATAAGGTGCTTCAATTCAACACTTTCATTAATTGTTATCATCTATCAATATTACTAATAATTACAAACTACTAAATTGAATTCCACCTTTGGTCATAGAGGAAGAAAATAGTTGGCTATTGAAAGAGGTTGTAATGGAAGAAGTTATCGAGATACCATTTGAAATGGATAAACATAATGTTCTTATACTAGATGGGTACAGTGGGAAATTCTTCACTATTTGTTGTGACACTGCAACAAATGATGCATTGGATGCTACTAGGGACTTCTTAGTACGGACTCTCATTCTTAAAGGAATATAAAATTCAAATCTAATTTTAATTTCAAAAAAGAGAATCCCTAAATATTTAATAACATTAACCCAATTTTCTTATGTAAGTTCACAATAAAATTATTTGCTAAGTTTTAGTCAAATATGCTTTAAAATTTTCTTCTAAAGCTTATCTCCCCTAAACAAGTTAGTTTTGTTTAAGGAAAAGAAATACTTGACAACATTTTGTTGGCACTTGATTGGGCTATTAAATTAAAAAAATGAGGGCTAAGAATAGTGTAGTGAAGTTAGATCTAAAAAGTGGTTTTGATTGCCATTCATAGGAATACATAAATAAAGTTCTTAGAAAATTCAAGTTTGTAGAGTAATTCACCATGGTGACATACTTAGCAGCATCTAGATCTTGATCATTATCAATAGTAAGTTTAATGGTTTTTTAAAAGTGATAAGGGGACTCAAATAAGGGAATCCAATTTTCCTTATGTTATTTATTTTGGTAATGGAAATCTTTAGCTAACATTAAACAAGTACATTAATCATGGGAAAGCATTAAATAAGGCTTGACCTGAAGATAATCTAACGAGTACCCATTTAGAATGTGAAGATGATATCATAATTTTTATAGAAGTGTTATAAAATCATTTCTCATATCCATGAAGTTTTGACAACATTTCAAGCTAGATTAGGTGTTCAAATTAATCATAAAAGAAGCAAGTTCTTTCTTAGAAACAAAATGCCATCTAGATTGCTTAAAAAATTAAGCCAATGGCTTACGCTTTTGTTAGGTTCTTATTAATCTACTTGGGCTATCCTCCTTTAATTAGTAGGAAAAAGATTGCTTACTGTTAGTATGTAACAGATTAAATTTAGAAGAAAATAATATGTTGGAATAAAAAAAGTTCCTTATAATGGGAGGGAGACTATCTCTTATGAAGTATGTTTTGGTCTCAATTATAATGTACCCTTTCATGATAGTTAATCCACTTCTCCACATATTAAATAAAGATAAAAAGATAATGAATTGATTCTTATGGGAAGATTTAGACAAATGTACACAAGTTCTATTAGATGAATTAAGAAAAGATTCGTCTTCTAATGAAAGATAATAATTTGAGCCTCTAAAAGTTAGAAGTCATTAAGGTTTTATTCTTAGCAAAATTAACAAGAAATTGTTGTTTGGTAATTTGTTTTGATCTGGGTACATGAAAATTAAATATATATAAGATTAGTTAAGAAGTGAAAGAAATCAAATCCCTAAAAGTGAATAGATAGCACATTGGAATTTGTTTTAGAATGTACTCAACTATGCAAGACAATAGGCACATACGATTAGACCCTAATTGTAGAGGGAACTTTTAGAATTTTGTTAGCATGGAATGCAACCAGACGCAAAATCCTTATTTCTAAATCAAGGAAAATGGTATGGAATTCTAAATGTTTGGTAAAACTTTTAATTATTGTGTAGAGAATGCTAAATAAACACCTTCCATTTCTATAGAAATTAATGAATTTTAACTTTTAGTTGTCCTCTAAATTTCCTCACTCCCAAATTGAGGACTCTTTGGATCATGCATTTGCCAATTGCAAAAAAAACATGCAACATATGGTCTACTTTTACCACTACTCTAAAAATTTAACATGCAAATGCAAATAATATAAATGATCTTTTATATATTTATAAGAACCAAGGTGAGAACGACTATAGTAAAGGAGAAGCCATTACCATTTTATTTGTCATTATATGTTTGAACACATCTAAATGAAGGAATTTGATAATCTATGAGGAAGCAAATTAGTCAATAATGGCAATTATAAAAAATATTATGTCTAATAGCTTCAACATCTTTGAATACTTTCGTCTTAAACAAAAATTTTAATTGGGCTTACTCTTAGTCTAACATGGCTTAGCATTACATTATTTCCTATTGAGGTACAAAAGTTGCAAAGTAATGAAATGGAACCTTACTTTAATTTAGAAGCTGAAGTTAAATGTCCATGGTTATAAAAATTATAAAAGGGATATCTCATTATGGTGGCATTATTTGTAATCATAAAAGATAAATAATGAGAACCTTTTCCTTTATAACTAGAAAAATTCATAAATAGAAGTAACTTAATTATCATTGATTCAGGGCTTCAAAATATGTAACAATAGAAAAATTCATAAGATTGTAATTGAAATGGACTACAAAGCAATACTCAAAATGACACGAGATAAGCGAAAATCCCATGGGATATGTGCAATAGTTTCTAGCAAATCAAGCATGAAATGGATTCTCTTATAGTTCAATAGAGTTTTATTCACAAAAAGAGCAACAAAGTGGCCAAGTTCCTTGTAAAAATGGCAACAAAGTTAATCAAATAAAACATTTGGGATTTATAGCATATGCGAAATTTAGGTGGAGCTCTAGTTAAAATGGATGTAGCCTAAATTCCATACATTTGATCAACGTACAAGGTATGAAGTATTACTCAAGTTGACCAGTTCTTATATGATGCAAAAAATGTTGGTGTTTTAACTCGACAGCAAAGAATTCATATAGTAAATTCTTTGTTATGATATATTGCATAGAATCATCAATAAATATAATCCCAACCCAATCTCAAATTGTACCACTACAATTTATCATCAATCAATTATGATTGACAATTAGATTAAAGCAATAGTTGTCCAATAGTTTAGACTTCACTATTCATTTAATGGTTTCAATATACACATGTGAAAATCAAACTTAAATTATAGGAATGGCATGAATATCTTGTAGTGAAACTATTCTTATAAGCACTGAATTACACCAAGAATTCGCTTTCAACACTCACTTCATATTTTTATGTCAATGGTATCAACAATGCTCACACAATGCCATATCCATCCTAACAATACACTTAACACTTATTGATTGGATAAGTATGTTCACTATAACATATGCTAGTGTCATTGGGTGGTGCAGCCTTCTTTAGTGGATAGATATGGTGTTTAAAATGATCAATATTCATCTTGGCACCTTACTTTACATCTACAATCTATGTTTAGTCATGATAAGACTACTATGATAAACTCTCCTGAGGATGGCATAATTGTACTTACAAAATATCTTATGCAAAAATATTAGACTAACACATCACTCAATCTTTGTCATAATACTTTGTAACTTTACATCTTCTAGCATAAGCTATAATGGATCAATATGTTGGTTAAAGTTATAATGCACAACTCTTAAATTAATGGGATCATGAATCTAAGCATAAGTAGGTTCTTCTTAATGCATGGCCAAGTGTTTATTTACATCATAATCAAATGATGCCCAATTTAAGTTATATCAAGTTATAACACTTTCTCATTTAATAAAATCTCAATTTTATTAAAAAAAATTGTTTATCAAACATCATAAGGAATTATTATTATGAATACTTGTGTATTGAATCAAGACTGAGGTTGATTTATTTATAAATGTAATAAAATGTGAATCATTCAAATAATTAGAGAGATCATTGACTAATTCCAATGTTATTAAAATAAAGAATAATAATTATAATAAAGTAATAAATTGTTCTAGACATAGGAGACAAAGTGATTATACTTCATCATCATTTAATGAAAGCTTGTCAATTGATAATTTTGTAGTGAAGAGTTTTAGTTGTAGACTAATAATGTTGAAATTCAATTTTTTGTATCAATAAATATGAAGAGAGATAAGTTTGGAAGAATTGGACATGTTTTCCTGGTGATCATAAAATCCTTACCTTTCATTTTCATGACAAGTTATCCCTTGTGTTAACTCATAGCATACATATGAAAAGTGATAAGGCTACTTTGAAAATGGAAACCTTAAACATTAGATTGAGCTTAGAATTCAATATTCCTACAAATAAAGTAGCATTATTTAGCTAACTAATTATAAATTGTATAGACAATAGTTTCAAGTTTCCCTATGGTCTTGTGTAACAACTATATCCTCCATGGGTAACTAATGATGTTTGGTCGAAGTGATTCTAATTCTATGGTTGTTTCACATGTGTAGCACATTACACAAATTATATACCTTCCTGATCTCTACTACATTTCAACATGTATTCAACAACAGTGAATACTTGATGATTTTAACATGTCTTATTTATAGAGAAAATTGTATCTTTTGTGAGTCAAAAGACACATTTTGGATGATAACAATTCTAAACTTTTACTACATAACCTAGCATGTCTTGTTTGGGCTATGTTACAAAAAGGATCATTATCTTGCACTAAATTTATAATTATAGTAAATTTAAGGATTCACATAAACAAACCAATTAAGTGGTAATCATACTTGAGTAGAACGTTGGAGGCATTAAATTCATGTGGTATTAATTAGATCTAAAACTTTGTTAAAAATTTTATACAAAGTTTTTTATGGATGAAAGTGATATCTTAGTCTTCAAGTCCCCACGCAAATAGTTTTTAATAAACAAAATTTTAGAGATTTTTGAACCCTATAAGCCCAAAATGCAATATACTTCTTTGTTGATAACTATCTATTTAGGGGCTTATCATGTGTTCTAATGTATTTACAAAGTGTGTTAGGTTATCTAAAGATTGATAGATAAAGAAGATCACTTAACATGTTGTGCATGGATGAAACCTTACAAAGCAAGTGAGGAAAAGAACAAGATGATCATCCATCTTTAAGAATAATATGTGCATGGATCACATCAATTGGTTTCATGATGTAAGACATAGGTATAGATTGAAGATTACGAACTAATCCAAGAACTTGCTTAACACTACACATGCATAGTGTTTGGAAAACCTTGCCCTAAATTCTCTAGTTACATATAACTATGAGTTATTAAGATTAATCAACAAATCATGAGGTTATTAATGCCTAATTTAATAAAGATTTATGATTTAGGTTAGTGAGAATTTTAATAGAATGGTAAATTAAAAAGTATAACAATTTAAGTAGATCGTATATTAAAAATTTATTTTGGATGCTATAAAAAACCTTGTTATAAATGAACAATTAAAAAAACGAACTATTTGATTTAGGTTTCTTTGGTAATCAAGGGCAAATGGACCATTCATTTTAATGATCAAATAAAATGATGTTCTCAAGAGTTATATTTGGAGATCTCCTTAGTTGGGATTTATGCTAAGGCAATCGCTCGTTTAAAGTGGATGTCTTTGTAGATGTTATATCAAATTATGCATGTTGAACATAGAAGAAGCAATGTAGGATAGGCTAGCTTATAATTAGTTATAAAGGAACTTTTTTGGTTATGTATCTAGAATAAATGTTTTATGGCATGATAATTTCTTATTCCTCATGGTAATACTATTTAAGAAAAGATTAATCACTTTAGAAATATGCATAATGTTATTATTTTGTGCTAAAGATGATGTCAAAGGAGTACATGACTTGATTATACCTATCGTGGAGGATAAAGATTATAATACTTATTCTTTTTGACATGATTATTGAGTCCTTATTAGCTCATGAGTACAAGAGGAACTAAGAGGCTGAAAATAAATAGACAATTAAATAAGAAGAAGCCAATTACATTGAAAGCCCCTTACTCACCATGCACCTTCTATGGAGATGAAATGGAATATTTAATTAAAAAAATACAAATCTTTTAATAATATTGGAACAAATGCAATTGAGGTAAAAATCTAAAAACAAAGAAATCTTATTCTTAGACAAATCTTGGGAAATCTACAAAGAATGTTGTGGAAAAAGGTCATTTATTATTTTTGCAACAAGATTAAGCACACATGTACATATAGCCCCAATGAAGAGTTCAAGAAGAAATAGAAGACGACCAAGGTTTTTGCATGGAGTGATACAGAGGAAGAAGGTTCTTTCAAGGTGGAACTTAGTGATAATGTGGCCAATATATGCTTAATGGCACATGATAATGAACTAGAATAACATTTAGAAAAAGTACATGATCCATATTCCTCTTATAAAGATTTTGATGAAACCATTTAAGATTTATATGTTGAATGAAAGAAAGAGAAATATTCTTTATTAAGAAATTTGTAGAAACTTCAAAATTTAGAAATAATCAATCTCAATTCTTATCATGAACCTTTAAAGGGAGATTCTAATGTCTATTGAGCTTGTTTGAACATGTTAAAAAAATTGAAACATTTGGATCTAGTCTCAAAGATGAAATTTCCAATGTATAATGAGCTTATTTTCCCAAAATTAATCTTGATCTTTTAACTTTGGATGGGTTGGGGCAACCCAAGAGGATAATATCATGGAATGGTGAGACAAGTATTACATATTTGGTATTTGTGCAAAACTCTATTAATGTAGTGTGGTTTAAAGATGCACTAAGAAGAAGATAATGGGTTTATGACATGTAGGACCAAAAGAGCTATTAGTAAACAATAATTAATGTTTGAGTGAGGAATCATTAAATAAAAAGTAGCTCCTCATAGGCTTCTTGGTGGAGGGTTATAAGGATAAACTATATCACATTGACTAAGAAGAAATAGATTCTAGTGCTTATATGGTATGCCATGGTCTTAAGATATGAAGGAATATTTTGAGAGAGAAACACTCTTAAGTCAAGGTGAGAAAACAAAGGAGATAATACCTTGACATAATGTGACTAGGGTATCACATTACATGTGCAAAGATACATGAACTATCCATTTTCTTACTAGGTAAACAACGATTTAAAGAAAAATTAAATACATTTTCTTCACTATAAGTGTTTGCCACCAAAAAAAGGGGGTTTAGGTTCAAAACTTGAAAAAAACAAGGTAAGTTGAGTTAAAATCTTGCAAAGGATATTTAGATTGCATCTTATCCAAGAAATGATATGAGTGGTTGTCTTTTAGCCCAAGAAAGTAAAATAATAAAGAAGAATTTTATCCTTATAAAACACTTGAGAATGTTTCTCCACAACTTTTGATGAAGGAGGTTTACAAAAAGGGGGCTAAGCTAATATCCAAGTTGTATTTTGGGTGCATGCATGTTCATTCTAGTAGGAGTCAAACCACTTAATATACTTTTGTGTGATTTTCATCTCAACATCTTATCTTTCCATTACTTGCCTAGAATGTGTTTGCTATTACAACAAATTTGAATGAATCATAGATAGCATTCTTCTTTTTATAATAGAATTTGATACTTAATTCACCCTCCATAATTTATAGTATGTCATTGAGACCAACACTTGGCATTAGAGTAACCATGAAAATTTTAAAATCATATAGAGTGAGATCCTTAGAATGTGGCAAACAAATTTGTTCTATGAATGGTAGACAATAAAAAGGTAAGAGAGCATTATTCAATAGGATTATACTTTCATTTTAGAAATAGAGGAATTACTTGATTCATATTGTCCATATATTTTAGAATATGTAACTGAATAAAGAATGGTTGTGTTACCTAAAGAGTCTTAGAAAGGAAACTTGTTGAGAATTAAATGAATGCCCTAATGTAGAGATATCCGTAGCTATACTGGGTGCTAAAAATGAAACATATTTTTCCTATGCACTTAACGTATATGATTATCTCAAAGTGTGCAAGTCTAATACAAAGAATGAAATTTGTGGTAAACTTGTTGCTTATAAATGGATCATTAAGATAACGACATCTGAAATAAATGTTTTACTCATGATTAAGTGCTAATGACCATGAAATAGGTGAAAAAGCTTCAAAATTGATTAATCAATTTACTAACATTATTGATCATTTTTAATTTTTTAAGAGGCATTCATCGAATCTTAAGTTGGTAAGAAAAGTGTAGAGGAGCATGCTTAAGTAGTGGGATGTTAAGTTACTACTATAATGAAGGAAAACAACTTGTGCCCTTAGCATCTTTTATGCTTACTAGGACCTTCATAAAAATGAGTAAAAGATGAAGAAAATAGAAAAACAACAAGAAGAATGATGAAAAGATGTCAATTGCATTGAAATCCTCTTTTTATCGTTCACCTCTAATTGTGATGAAATGGAAGGTCCCTCCAAAGAAATTACATATCTAGTGTAGGAGAACCTAGAGATGCTACATTTTGTCCAACTTAGATTTGTGCTTCAGAAGACTCTATTTGGATGGAGTAGTTAGCTCAAGACATAACCTGCCAGGACTGGCTAGATTATTTATTTGACATTATCAGAAGATCCCATCAACAATAGTCCAATCTAAGGTTGAGAGTATTCATTTTGGGTGCCTCATATGAATTTTCATATCTTAGACATTATCGAAAGGTCCCAGTAGCACACACTTGAATTTTCGTATCTTTTAGCCTTGCATCACTTTTGAGTCTTTTACTCATGAGGATTGACTCTACTTAAGGGGATAAGGAAGGCCATGATCATCATACCATGTTGAGTATTGTGCCACCAAATATCCTTCAAGTCCTCATGAATTTGATTGATTGGGAGAAAATTTATTGGATGCGATTCCAACAGCTACATGAGATGGGAAGGTGTAAGGCCAAAAGGGGGAGATTTATACTTAAGCAATATCCTTGCATCTAATAACTTTTTAGAAGTATTTCACTTTCATTCTAGAATTTTTTTTCTTCTTTTTCTTTTTTTGAATTTTAGAATTGGTTGCTTAAAGTTCACTTAATTCATTCTTTCCATTTTATACACTTCTTCATGTTGTCTTTTCATTACCTTCTATAATTTGATATCCCAATCCACTTTTCAAATACCACACTCTCCATCCATCCCAAACAAATTTCAATCATTCAGTCCTCCCCCTTGATGCTTTCTCTTTATAACAAATTATTTTCTTTCTTGCATATGAGCACAAGGTTATTAGTTTTCATGTGGACAAAGTTTGGACTTGATATTTGCTTGATGTAACTTCTATGAACCACATTTTTATGGATTCACTTTATATATGTGCATCATTTGTGGTTTTTTTGAGCTAAATCTACATTGGATTTCATTCTTTCCATAAGCATATTAGTGACTTCGATCCTTTTTGTATTTGAAGTTGTTTTGCTTTTTTTTGTTCCCTTGTACGATCTAATTTGTGAACTTGATGTAGATGAATGTCATCTTCTAAAGCTTACTTATTACATGTATTATATTTAAATAAAATTTATGATATAATGCATAGCATCAATTATGCTATAGGTGCATATAGACTAGGATTTGCATTGAGCATGTCATCACACTTTTCATATGATTCAACTAGATTTTCTTTTGCAACTTATGGTGTTTTTAGTCATAAGTTTATTGAAAATTATTTATCCTCCACACATTTTCATGTACGCTCTCCATAGGAAATCACTTCATGATTTCTTTTTGGCAAGGATTTCACCACTAATTTGATGGTTCATGAGATCAAAACTTCAAAGCTTGAGTAGCTACTTAGTTGGCCAAGAATAATTCATGTTCTATTTATTCAATTTTATTACAAAAAGTTTGAATTATTTATTTCTATTTGTGGTACTTTCTTTGCTTGGAGTTTATTTATTGTACCTTTATGTTCTTGTAATTTTAACTACTATCATTTCTATTCTTTACTACATTGAATATGTACTTTCTTGTCCTTTACTTTTTTACTTTAACTTTTTATATTGACATCATTCTTCCATTTGGTTAACATTTTTGACTATAACAAAGATAAAATTTTCATAATTTGACATCACAATAAGAACATAACAAAGTTATTTAAAAAATAAAGAAAAAAGAATTTTTTACTCAAGATTCCTAGGAATGTTAAAGATAAAGGTGTCCTTTTCCAAAAATATATGTACGTACAAATGAATTTATTATATATTTGATATTCTTATTCAGTGTTTGCTTTAGATATGTTGACATGGGGTTTATTTAACTTCTTTGTGCTTATTACTCTTAGGATTGTTACATAAGTTGCTACTACAAAATAGTGTATGGTTACACAACCTTTTATCAAAGGAACGAGGCTTTGTTCTACATCATTATCATTAATAGTCACTAAGAATCATTAATTTGTCAAACTTCAAGGCATATCTATATGTATTAACACTTTAGGTCATTCAAACCAAACAAATTCTACCCAAAAAATTTTCAAGGGTATACGTCATATGTAAGATTTTGAGATGTCTCATTGCAAGTTAAGGATGTTCACTTTTGTAATGAACATTTGTATTATTTGTTTGGTGGGAGTAAATATACAAGGAAGTTTTAGTAATAAGAAGGATGAGCATGATTTCACATAACATTTTGAAGCTGATGAATATTCATGTGGACATCATCCTTGAACATACACATGATGTTGTTGATGCATATATGGACACTAGACTGTTGCATTAAAGTATTAAGCTAGAAACACTAATCATTGGTTGGAAACTAGACCCCAATGCATAATTGGATCGAGAAATGATGATAAAATGGTACATTAATAAGTATAATTTAAGCAAGCCCACAAATACAAATTTGAAATGGAAATAGTCACTTCTAAAGCATGGATGTTTGTCCAAAACTTCAAAAAAATAATGTTATACTACAAGAGACCACCACTATGCTTTAAGAATGAACTTAAGCTTGCTCACATTCTTTTGATATTTGTGTGATTTCATTCCTAAGAGTGTTGGACACATCATCCTTGGAGACCCTTGGTTGTTTGACTAAGATGCCACATTTAGAGGGTGAGCCAACTCTTTTTCACTTCAACATCAAAAGAAAAAGATTACACTCCAACCTTCCTCTCCTAAATAAAAGCCACATCTACTTACACCATTAATAGAAGGAAAAGGGAAAAATCTTTGAATAAGTACTACGTAAGGATTGAAAAATTGAACATCTAGTGGCTTAGACATGTAGGTTATTACTTTTAAGGATTTTAGTTCTAGCACAATGATTTTACCACCTTTGAGAAGCCAACACTTGAAGATTTCTTAGCATTTTCCCTGATGATTTTCTAAATGCCTTTCTACTAATGTGTGATATTTAATAAAAAATTGATTTAATATTAAGGCTATAAAATTTACCACATCATTATATTAATCTAATTCCTACAATAAGTTGACACTCCATGCAAATAAGTGTGTGAATAATGGAATCATGGAAAGAGATTTAGCCCATTTTTCTTTCTTGTAGTTCTTAGACCTTAAAAAAGAGGTATATAACATATGTGTATGGATAATCATGCCATTAATATGATTATGTTAAAATTTGAAATATAATTTTCTTATACCTTTGTAAAGGATTTGTTGGTTCAAATGTCTTGAGTAATAAGTTTCTTGTAAGTTGGCCTTAAATGTGCAACTACCAAGTCTATTTATCCTAATAATCAAAAAATGGCTTCAAGATAAAATATAGACTTTATTATTGGTTAGTTAAGTTCTTTGGGTTTACTAATGTCCCAAGAATATTCATGAGATTAATGGTGCAAGTTCTCAATCCTAACTTAGGCATCTTTATTATGGTGTACTTAGATGATGTGCTTATTTTTAGTAAGTCCTTTAAGCTCAGCTCACTTGTGTTAGATTTGCACTACTTTGTACATGCAACACCACTACAAAATCTATAAAATGTGACTTCATGACACCACAAGTATCTCTTACATTATAATGCTCAAGGATGTTCTTTCTACAATTCTAAAGAAAGTAAGAGCTTTCATTGAATGGTCCTTCTTAACAAAGGTGCTTGAAGGCCATTGCTTCTAAGGACTTAAAAGCATTTTATCATTATTTCATTATGGGTTTTAGCACATTAGCTATAAATATTACTAAATGTAGCAAGAAAGGAAATTTCACTTGGAGTAAAGAAATAGGCTTAGCATTTTAAAAGTGCAAATGTGTAATGACCAATGCATGAATCCTTCTCTCAACTAATTTTTATATAAATATTGAAGCTATATGCCATCTATCATAGAGATAGAAGGTGTGTTAAGTCAACAGAAATCCTCATTGGAATGTGTAGTAAAAAAACTAAATAAATCCAAATTGAAGTATTTTATGCATGAAAAAGTGCTTTATTCTCTATAGTAAACTTTGTGACTTTGAGAAATTATCTACTTCAATAGGAGTTTATACATTTTTAGAACGTGAAGTGCTCAAATACTATTACTACTAATGAATTTTAAAACACTAATATGCTAAATAATCATGCAAAGAAAAATAAATAGAGTAAAAATGCACTATGTTGGAGATCCACTTTGCTCTTAATAGTCTTAATTCCATTTGTACTTTTTATCTTCAAATAGAAATTTACAATTATTTACCTTGATAGTGGTAAACTCTGTTACGACACCACGAATAGCCACACAAAAGTCATTGAATATTATCATATTAATAATAAGCTCCCTCATATAATATAGGTCATTTATGTGTGCCACATAGATCACTTAGTAAGTTTGTCATTTTGGAATCCTATGAAGGATGTTTGTTTGATCACTTCAATAGAGAAAGAATTATTTATATTGTTGAAAATTAACTCTTTTGACATAGTTTAAAGAGGCAAGTTGCCAAGAGTTTGGCTAATTATTTCACTTGTGCTATTGGCAAATCAAGAAAAACTCTAAGGCTATACACTCCACGTGTAGTTCCTAATAGAACATAGGAAGAAGTTATGACTTCCCAAACTTGCATGGAGACATGATTCTATATTTCTAGTAGTTGATCAAGTTTCTAGAGTGGATCGCCCAATTCCATGTTATAAGGCATCAAATGCTACAAATCTTTCATGATTATTTATGGATGGGATTATTAAGATCCATGGTTTACTTATGACTTAAGATATTTTTTAAAACAATCAAGGAATTTTATTAAAAAAAATGGACTTTTCTTCTACATATCACCATTGAATAATGGTGAGAATTGGCACACTTTTACATAGTTTAGCATGTGGTGATGCAAAACAATACGATTTCCATTAGCTTGTTTCAAAATTACTTATAATAACCCTATTAACAAAATTATTGGCTGAGTCAATTTGAGTTTTGCTTAGGTTTTCATCCAAACTATTTTGTGGGCACATTTCCTTTTTCATCAAATTTTATGTATCTAAATCAGCTAAACCTTTTGCACATCACATGTCATGTTAGCATAAGTGCATTATAGAATAAAGCAACACTAATAATAAACTTTGTAATTAAGTGGATTGTTCTTATCCATATCATTAAGAATTTAGTGAAGGTGATGTATGTATGCTTTGGATGGTTTCAATTAGGTACCATTTGGAAGTTACATGTAGAAGAATTGATGCATTTAAAAAATTAAATTGTTTGGGCATAAATGCATATGTTCTTAACCAATTTGAAGGCTCTAGTATTAGTGCTACATTCAACCTTATGATTCTTATAGCATAAAAGAAACCACTTATGATTCCCTTTTATTCTTATTGATTTATTTGAGCCATCACCACCCATATCAAGTGAGTTAGACTCCTTCATTATAAAAGCGTCAAGAGTGGACATAAGCAAGTAAATTGTGCATATTTTTGATAATCAGTCCATGATCACTAAGAACCAAGCTTACAGAGGTACTTAGTATGATAGCAAGCCCACCTTTGAAGACATGTAGGTCACCAAAGAGGAATTTTAGTGTCTTAAATTGGATATCTTGGACTAAATCCATAGCCACTACATACACTCACTATGATAAGTTCCACAAATCATAGAAGAGTTAGTCTAAGAACAACTAGAGATATAAGAGATCATTCTAGATGTAGCCTAATTCAATCATGGAACAATTCTCTTGTAGAATTCGTTCAAATGGAGTAATAAACATTGCAATCAAACTATTAGAGTCAAGGAAATTATTGGTTAGACATTGTGAACAGATCCCCTTATTTAAGATCACTAGACATTATTCTTTTAGGCTACCCTTTTTGAGTAAGTCATTTGGATTAGAACTCCATGTTAACTACCCCTTCACATTTTTTCATACTATCCCTTTATGTGGGATGTATTGGCCATTTTTATATTTTTGGTATTTGAGTCCAACATAACATGGAGGAGTTATTGATTTGTAGTATAACTCTATATTGAATAAGATCATTAATTTATGCTTATAATTTCATTTTGATTTGTCTTACATTAGTTATGAGCAATCCATTAATCAGAATGAACAATAAATATTAGGACTTAGAGGTCTGTTATAGCTAATTTAAGTTAAACATTTTGTCACCAAACTTTCTCTAAAGGCTCACAAATTCCATTCAATGTAGCAAATCATCTATTAGTAATACTAATGGTGCATTACGAAGGGTAAGTATGAATGTAAAAGGGAAGACCTTACCCAAGCTATTTTGGAGCATCTAGTAACTTTTTGGAATTTATTTCACTTACAATCTAGACTTGTTTTGTTACTTTATCTTTTTAATGTAAGCCTCTAGTGGCTTATAGCTCGTAATTGCATCTTGTTTTCATTTTTTAAGTTGTCATATTTTCACCCTTCACCATCCAATATCAAATTCCTCACATAACAAAGATTATCTAGCCATTACAAGTGACTTCTAAAATTCTTCCTCCTAAATTTTGGTGTTTCCCATCAATGCAAGGGGGTTTTAATTGAACCACACATCTTCATGATAGCCTAAACATGTCGATTTTAATGTAGACATAGTTTTGATTTGAAATTTTCACATCTCTATTTGTGTAAACCATATTTATATGGATTTCACTTTGTTGTGTAAGGATTTTGCTATTACTTTCATATTTTTGTAGTGGATTTGTTTCATTATTTAAGATTATGTTTGATTCCTAGTTTTGGTAGATGTTTTAGCTTAACAAGAGTTTGAATCTATCATGTGCTAAGTTTTTTTACTTTCTTTGTTCCCTTACTAGTTAGTTTTTTGAACTTTAAAGATGAATGTTATCTCTTTAAGCTTATGCTTAAAATTTTTTGCATATGTGGCATTTTATTAATTTGCATGACTTATTATCCTACATCAATATCTCATAAAATGATTGATGAAGGCACAAAAAAGTATAAATTTAAAAAAGTTTTAAAGAAATATTGATCTAAACAAAATTTCACGAAAGATATATAGAAGAAAATTGAAGAGACTATTTCTTAGGTTTGCACAAATGTAAGACACATCGTATAGAATGGAATAATTATAATTTAAAAAAGAAAAGCAAAATGGTCAGGAATCTTATGAGCAACCCAATAGAAGAAGGGTCATTTAAGGAAGAACTCAGGGATGAAGAATTAAATATTTATTTAATATAATGGTGAGTGGTAGAGGGTAAGAGACAAACTATTGTAGCAAGGTGAGGATAAGAAGAATGGATAGTGGAGATAGGCAGTGCTCTTCCTTGCTAGGTTGAGCTCTTTAAATGATAGTTTGCACTATTTTTGGCACAAAAATTCTTCAAGTAATTATTTCCTTCATAAAAACAACTCTTATTTTCCTTCCATTAAAGCTTATTTAAAAGTAAGTGAAGATAAAAAAAAAATTACAAAAATACCATTTTTAATAAGATAAAAAATAAATAAAAAAATTTAGATGGATAGATATAAGATGAGATACTTATATGTGTTACTTATTAAAATCTAAGGTGAATTAAAAATTCAATATTTTTAAGAAAATCTAAATGTAAACCATTACATTATTTGATCATCATTTTATATAAGATGTTCTACACTAATCAATCTAACCAAGAAAAACTTTGCCTGATAGAGTTGTATTCCAAAAGGATCTTTGTCGAGCTTTGCCAAAATGTTTATAAGCCCATAAAAATCATGGTATAATTGCTTTAAACATTAGGTATTCTAACTAAGTATTTGCTTTTTATAACTCATTTGGTGATCCACTAATTTGTTTGCTAAGTGTTCTATTCCTATGTATTCAATAATGATAAAATTTAAAGCATTGCAAATGCCAAGTAACTAAGGAAAAAGGGAATGAGAAGTGTTTTTGTCATAAGAAGATTAAATTACTCATGAAGTTCTTCTTCAAGGAATTATGAATTCATGAATGTCTAAATTATAATGTTCTAAATAGTTTCATATATCTTCTTTTCTTTTTATGTTGAGGTATGGATATAATATTTTTAAAAAAACTATATTGGTTTGAGCAAAATAAAAACTTTTACAAAATTCACATTATAAGTAGCCTAACATTGTGTGCACATGCATACGACTTACTGATGTTCACATGTGTAGGGTGTTATTCATGTGCACAGGTATTGCCCCTTTGTGTAGATAGTCCGTCCATGCACACGTTGACAATAGGTGCATGGTAGGTCAATCTATGATGCATATGGGCCTTGTGTGTTCGAGGCAGCTGATGCGTGTGTACTATAATGCATGAGCACCCATTCGGTGTGGTCATGCACACACAATGCATGCAAGTTATGATAAATTGTAATCCGTATCTGACATGACAGTTGGGTTGTTTCACTCAATCTTTTTAATATCTTGGAATACAACTTTCTTATATAATTTTTCTTATTTCTTCAAATATTTTAGTTTGTTTTGGTTATATTACTATGTGATTATAAATCTTCTCTCATGTAACCTTTACATTGCATTGATTTTGTTATTTATATTACTTCAATTTTTCTCATTTTAGATTTAATAAATATTTTTTAACTATTAAAATATTAATTTATTTTTTTTATGGTTATTATTCTAGTATTATAGAAATTCCAAACTTCGTGTGGTTGAGATGAAGAAAATGTCATTTGAGTTGCCTTAATGAGCTTTATCTAATTAAATAATCATTTTATTATTGTCAAAATTTTTATTTTATTCGTTCTTTTAATGCTTTATTAAACATTTTGATTGGTCTAATTTTATGATCAAGGATTCCACACTTGAACTTCTTAGTGACTTAAAATGCATGTTTCCTATACAATTCATCTCTTTTATTCAAATACATTTTTATATTATTGCATGTTTTATTTTCTAATGTTTTGGAGCTACTTGTTAGAAAGTTTGATACATATTTGATCAAACAATTGAGGATGTTAAACTCATTCTCTAAGTAATCTCGATCCAATTTTCACATATCCTTTATCTTATTTCTTCAAAATTTTCACTTTTATTTAGTTATATTAGTCTAAAAGAATAATTGTCCTTTTATGAGGCATTACATCACTTTTGTTATGTCATGTTAAATTATTTTAATTTGTCTCATATTAACTTTAATAAATATTTACTTGAAAGTAAAATAAATCTTTATTATTTCTTTTGCTTATTTTCTTTGTTAAATAATAGTATAATATAATGTTTAAATATGTATTTCTATTTTTCAAAATTTTTTTTGATAATTCTTGACACACTAAACCTCCTTATTACCTTAGAATTAAAGTATTATGTACAATTTATATCATTTCTTAAATTCTTTTCTCTTTGATTTCGTTATATTAAATATAACTCGTAAAGTTCAAGTGACCTTTACAATATTTTGATTTGGTTATATTGTATTACTTTAATTTATTTGATTTTAAATTTAATATGTATTTACTTAATATTTTCATAATAATTTTTTAATATTTACCTATTTGCAATAGTAATTTTTTATAATTCTAAACAAAAACTAAACAAACATTTTTTGCTTAGTCTTTATCTAACCTCATTTGGAATTCTTGTAAATTAGAAATTTAAACAAACGTAAATAATAATAAATTATTATCTAAACATTAAGTAATATATTTATTAAACTTAAATTAGATAAATTGAGCAAATTTAATATAACCAAATTGAAGCATTATAAAGGTTACATGTGAGGGGGAATTAGACTTTCATTATAATATATCAAAACCAAATAAATTGAACAAATGACATAAATTATATGAGAAGGTTGCATTCAATCATAGTAAAGTGATCGAGTATGAAATCCTAAAATATTAAATTATGTATGAATCAAAATGTCCAATAAAGCATGTTAAAACATTGGAAAGTAAAACATTTAAAATGTATAAATGAATATTTAATTACTTTAAACTAGTTTAGATGAGTCTAGTGATGTTTGTTTTATGTTGATTTAACATTATTTAGGTGTTTTAGCATGTTTTATTAGTCATTTCAATGATAGATGTTTTGATAATCAATGATGATATACACAAACTTCTAAGCATATTGGATTATAACTTTCTCATAAAATTTATCTCATTTCTTAAAATGTTTCACTTTAACTTGGATATATTATTATCAAATACTAATTATTCTCTTGTGTGACTACTAAATTATTTTGATTCAATTATATACATTTTTATCAATTTATTTTATTTCAAATTTATTATTTATTTAATTATTATTAAATTCATAAATTATTATTATTTATGCTTATTTACTTTGGTGATTTGTAATTATTTTAAAAGAAAGTCTCATCGGGATATAAAAAATATTGTTGGACTCACTTTGATGAGAACTATCAAATGAAACATCTATTTACATGTTATTTAATATTTTATTTCTTATAATTTATTAAGCTTTATGAGGAATTTAAATTCTTTAGTTTTTTAATGGATGATGTAATGCTTGACCTTATTAATAATACCTTGGGATGTAAGTTTCTCGTATAATTTGTCTCCTTTCTTCAAATTTATAATTTAATTTTATTATGAACTATTTTAATGCTAATTCACCTCTCATGTATCCTTTACATCATTTTGATTTGTTTAGATAGCATTACTTCAATTTATCTCATTTTAGTTTCAAAATATTTTACTTAAAATTATATAATATTTACTTTAAATTTATGCTGATTTGATTCTATATCTCAAATTAATTCCAAAGAAGGCCTCATCAAGATGAAACAAAGTTTGTTAAATTTGGTTTGTTACATTATTTCGTTTTTTTAATTGTAGTTTTAATGTTTCTTTACTTAATATTAAATTACTAATTTGCAATTATTTATGTTTATTTACATGACAAATTCATTACAATACGAGCAAGGTCTAATTTAGTTAAAACAAATCTTATTAGACTTGATCCAATGAGCTCTATCTAATTACATATTTATTTCTATATTTTCAAACTTTTTTAGGATATTGACACTTTTTTGAGATATTGTAATTTGTATTAAATTATATGTTCAAAGATGTTATATTCAATATCTTAAGTATCTCGAAATATAACTTTATAATATAATTTATCTTATTTTTAAAAGTTTTCACTTTGATTTGCTTATTTTGCTATGAGACTTTAATTATACCCTTATATAAACTCTACATTGCTTTTATTTTGTTACATTACATTGCTTTAATTAATCTCTTTCAACTTTAATATTTATTCTTTATTAAAATAAAAATTTATCATTACGTATCCTTGTTTACTTCAGTAGTTTATAGTAATTATAAATATGATTCAAACGAGATGAAAGAAATGCTAATGGACTCATCTTGATATGCTCTTTCTAGTTAAATACTAATTTTTATATTCTAAAACATTATACTTTCAATTAACTTAATCAACTTAGTATCTTAGAATACAAATTTATGAAAAAATTAAGTTCATTTATTCTACTTCATTGCTTTGATTGGGTTATACCATTAGATAACTATAAATCTCTTCTTTTCTAGACTTTACATCACTTTGTTTTTGTTATATTACATTGTTTTAATTTATCATATTTCAACTTTAACACATAATTTTTAAATTTTAAATTAATAAATAAATATTGATAATTTAATCTTGAAAAAGAGACGATGGAGATATAGATAACATTTCTTTAACAGAGAGAGTCACAAATTCCGAATTGAAAAAAAGAGAAAAATAATAATGGAGAGAGATAAGAGATGATTTAATGATGAGAAAAAAGAGAACATATAAGAGATAGATCATGTAAATAAAAAAGTAAAAGAGAGAGAGAAATAGGAAACTAGAAAATGATAAAAGAGGGTGGGAGGATAAAAAGAATACAAGAAGATAAAGAATGAAGAGATAAATGAAAGAAATGGTAATAGAAGTGAGAAAAAGATGGAGAATTTGAGAGACATTATGATAAAGAAAAAAAGGAGAAAAATAATTTCTAAAAGTTAAATTTTAGTAATCAAAATTATAATATTTATTAAATATAATAACTAAATCATATATAATGTAAAATAATAATAAAATATAAAAACTACTTAAGATTTATTTTTTTTAGAATATTAAAAATATTTAGAGAATATTTTGACTATTATTTGAATATTATCTTTTGAACACTTAAAATTAAAAACTTTTTTATATAATAAATATTATAAATATTCTAATATATTATCTTTACATTATGTAATACAGATAATAATCATAAATAATATTTGACATCAATGATTTAATTTTACAATGTTAATATTAAATAATGCAATACTAGAATATCTAAAAAATTCTATACATAATATATATATTTTTATAAAGATAAAATAATTATACTTTATTGTAATTTATATAAGTTACTTAACTCAATAATAAGCAAAAATAAAGTTATTATTTTATTATATAATATGATTTGTCATATTTATTAGTATATGTGAATTATAAGAATATTATATAGTACTTTTTAAAATCAATTACTAAAATTTTAAATAAAAATAATAATTTATAATAATTTATTTTTTAAAAAATTAACATGTAAAAAATAATTATAATTCATTAGAAAGAAATAATCTATAAAATAATATGTGCAGCACAAGAACTTTGCATAAGTTCACTTATTCCAATACTACTCTCATCCAATTATGCTTAATATTAGAGTTCTAATGAGAACCAATACTACCATATTGGTGTTATCACACATGAATATAAAAGAGAAAATATCATAGTTGGGTTACACCATTGTGTTTGATGAGTCAAGCATAAATATTTATATCTCATATGGGCTTACTTTAAATAAAATTATTAATATTCAATTAAGTCAAGCCATGAATTTTAAATGTCTAAAATAGTGGTCTTCAAGGCTATTGAAGTAATGGCAAGCTTTGAAAAAATTGAAGACATGCACTGAAAGTTTTATACTTGAATTTCTCTTTATTTTTCTTTAATTTAATATGTCTAAATTTTGAGATGATGTGACACACTATTAATTATAATATTTGAAAATTTTATAAATTTAATAATTATTGAATTTTGATTTTTGGGCCAAACATTATTGATGAGAAGTATAGACCTTGGTACTTGATTTTTCAAAATTATTTAAGAATTATTTTTCATGAATTTCTTTCCATAAACATTTTCTTCTTCCTCTTCTACTTCTTTTTATTATTTGTCTTCATCTTCTTCTTCTTCTTTTTCTCCATCTTTGTCATCTTCTTCTTCTTCCTCTCTTCTTTTTCTTTTTCTTCTTCTTATTATTATTCTTCTTCTTCTACTTCTTCTTTTGCTTTTTCTTCTTCTTCTTCTTCTTCTTCTTCTTCTTTTTCTTCTTTTGCTTTTTCTTCTTCTTCTTCCTCATCATCTTTTTTTCTTGTTCTCATTCATCATTTCATCTTCATCTTCTACTAATTCTTCTTCTTTGTCTTCTTTTTCTACTTCTTCTTCATCATCATCTTCTTCTTCCTCATCATCATCATCATCTTCTTCTTCTTCTTCTTTTTCTTCTTCTTCTTGTTCTTCTTCTCCTCTATCTCCTTCTTCTTCTTCTTCTTCTCCTTCTTCTTCTTCTTCTACTTCTTCTCCTTCCTTTCCTTCTTCTCCCTCTTTTCCTTCTACTTCTTCTTCTTCTTCTTCTTCAACGAAGAGAGGAGCTAACTCCAAAGAGCTCGAGTGACATACGAATCGAATTCCATATAGAGCATAATGACAATGTTATTTGGGCAATATGGGATTAAAGTCCAATCCAAGTGTCAATGATGGTGGACAGGAAGACGTGATTCGACTGTTGAAATTAGCCAAGGTAAAACGCAATAAGAAAATGACAAGCAAGAGACTCGAAGCTAAGCTGATTTGCAAGAAAATGCGTAACAATTGCAGAAGGTTTCTAATTCATTTAATTTTTTGACAATTTGTTCCAATACAAGTAAGGCAACATGTGATCCAATGGTGTAGCTCAAGGCTACCTAGATCCAATGGCTAGAATTGATTTGGAACGGTAAAACTAGGATTCAATTGAAACGTCCATTTTAGGATCCAAATCAAACGGTGGATGTTTTGTGTCCGTTACCCAAATGGTTGGTTCATTTTAGAGCAATTTGGAGTAGATTTGGAGCTCAAATTTAAGCTCTATAAATAGGGAAGGATGAAGAACTCCTAGAGGTTACAATTGCCAAGTTCTGAAAGTTTTCAAATAACAATTTCGAGAAAATTTCAAGTACATACAGTGATTCAAAAATTCACAAAGTCAAAGTTACAAGAAGTAACCTGAAATTGGAGATTTATTCTTCGACTATTTTTTTAATTTTTATTCCTCCCTCTTTTCAAATTTTGAGTGTGCTTCATACTTCTTTAAATTATTTTAAGTTTATTTTTTGTTGCAATTTTTGCATTTGTTTCTTTGGGATAAGGGCATCCCGACAATTGTGCAAAAGCTCGCATTTTGAGTGGGCCCAAAAAACTCAAGTAGGATTGGGATTAGCTGTAGATAAAATCTCAAGTAGGTTCGAGGTGAGTCGTACGAAAAACCTCGCTTGTAATTTTGTGATTTTAGTGGCTTTTCTCCCAACACCTATTGGGGGTGGATGTAGGCTTAATTTTGAGTTGAACCACCTTAAAAGTCTTTTGTGTACTATTTTACTTCTCTTTCTTGTTCTTGCTTAAAAAATTTAAGTTTTAATTTAAACAAAAAATTGAAAGAAAATCTCAAAACTTTATTTACCACAATTCACCTCTTTTGTTGGTATATTTTAAGCACAAAGAACTTCAAGTTGTGCATTATTTTTTTAAGTATAATTAATCATTTCTATAATTTTTTAAATTATCAAGCATATATACTTTTGATTAAAATTTGTGCTTGTTATATATGTCATAAAGTTTCCCAATTTCAATATTTTATTTATATAAAATAAAAAATTTATGTAAACTATTATTTTTTATTAAGTAGACATTAATGCATGAAATATTTTACCATTATGTTATCCTTGTTATAAATTAAAAAATTAAATAGTTTAAAAAAATAAATAATAAAATATACATTAATCATAAATATTATACATTAAACTTTGCAAACTAAGAGATTTTATAAATATTATTAATTGATAGGATAAAAAAGAGGTAATAAAAATAGAGATAATAAATCTACAAAAGAGAGAGAAAGTTAAGGATTTATAAGAGCAGAATGAAGGAAAGAAAAAGCTATAGAGAGAAATAATAGATGATTTAATGAAGAAGAAAGGAAAGATAGAATGTAAGAGAGATAAAGAGAATAAATAAATAAGTAAAAAAAAGAGAAAAAAGAATATAGAGAGAGGCCAAAAAAAATATAAGGGGAGAGAGGAAAGAGAGAAATAAGAGAATAATAATAGAGAGAAGAAAGTGATAGAACATCAAACATATTGAGATAAAGAGAATTAGGTGTAAGAAATAATTAAATAAAATTTAAATGATAGTATTTAAAATTATACTATTTATTAAATATAACAAGTTAGTTATATATAAGTTTTAATTAAAATAAAAATAAAAGAAATATTATTACTTTTTTAGAATATTGAAAACATTTAAATAATATTTCAACTATTAATTTAATATTATATTATGCATATTAAAATTAATAAAATTAGTTATAATAAAAATGACAAAATTATTTTTATTATATTATATTGATATGATATAATATAGATAATAAATATAAATAATATTTAATAAGAATAATAGAATTTTAGATTTTTAGCACTTCATAATGTTAATTTCTATATTTACAAAATTTCATGCACACAACATATGTATACTATTTAAAACAAAAGTTAATTCTAATTTATGATAAATCATGTAAGTTTTTTTTCTTATTTTCGAACTAAATTAAAGTTATTATTATATCATATCATATTATGTTTTTTTTCTTATTTTCGAACTAAATTAAAGTTATTATTATATCATATCATATTATGTGTCATATTTATTATTATATTAAATTTTTAATAGTTTTATAAAGTTAATATTAAAAATTAATTACCAAAATGGTAATTATAAGCATTAATTTATAAGAATTTATTTTTTTTAATTTGTTTTGTTAATATTTAATAAAAAAACTACCATATTTAAAACATTATATACAAAACATATAATTGCTATTATAAAAATAAATTAATTATAATTTATTATAATTAATATAAAATATTTTGCTTACTTTTAAATGAAACTAAAGCTATTATTTTTTATATCATATGAGTTAGAATTTTTATTATTATATGAAATTAGTAATAATATAGCAAAATAATTATTAAAAATTAATTGCAAAAAATTTAACTACAAACAATAATATATAATACTTTATTTTTTTTAAGATTAACATATAAAATTAATTATCATTCATTTAAAAAATGAATGCTGTGAAAAATTTTGTGCAACACGAGGACCTCTAGAGGGGTCTCTCCTCCCAATAATACTCTCGCCCGAGCATGCTTAACCTTGGCTTCTTATTAGATCTAGTGCTATAATACTAGGGTATTCGAACACACATACAAAAGAAAAAATATTGTATTTGTCATTTTTTTTAAAATTTAATGAACTATTTCTAAATTTTTCTAAATTATCAAGCATATAAACTTTTGAATTAAATTTACGATTATTATATATGTTATGATATTTTTTAATATAAATATTTTAATTATACAAAATGAATAAAAGATGACAAACTATTTTTTTTGTTGAGTAGATGTTAATACATGAGATTTTCTCCACTATGTTATCATTCTGATAAATAAAAAATTAAAAAATATAATAAATATAAATGTTAAAAGATATATTTTTTTATAAATATTATATATTAAACTTTATAAAATAAGAGTTTTCTTAAATATTATTAATTGATTGGTTGGAAAAGTGATAATGGACACAGATAAAAAATTTATAAAAAAGAGAGAAAAAGTTAAAGATTAATAAGAGTAAATAAGAGAAAAAATAGTTTAGAGAGACGAGATTACTTAATGAAGAAGAAAATAATGAGAAAGTAGAGAAGATGAAGAGAATAAATAAATAAGTAAAAGCAAGTTAAATAAAAAAAATTGAGAATGGTAAAGGAGAGAGACATCATGAATGATATAAAAAGATAGAGTAAATAGTGAAATAAGAGATTGATAATGGAAGAGATAATAAAATAAAAAGAAAAAGTATGAAAAATAATTAAATTATAATAATTTAAATTAAGGTATTTATTAAATTTAATAAGCTCTTCATATATAATATTTAATAAATAGAAAATATAAAATGAAAGAATTTTTATTATTTTTTGAATATTAAAAATATTTAAAGAATACTTTTCATATTAATTTAAATTATATTATGCAAATTAAAATTGAAAATTTTAATTATATTAAAAACAATATAATTATTCCAATATATTCTATTTATATGATTAAATATAGATACTAAATATTAAAAATATTTATCACTAATACATATTTACATAATATTAATATAATAATTGATTATTATTTGTACTTATTTACATTAGTAAGTCACAGTAATTCTGAAGAAGGCTCGATCTAGAGATGCTAATTGCTTAGACACATCTCGCAAAACTCTATCTAATTAAATATGCATTTTAATAATTTTAAAAATTTTATATTCTTGAGATTTAGCATGTTTTAAGAGGCATTTTGATTTGTACTTGATTAAACTATCATGGATGTTATCATGGATCTCCTTAGATTCTTTGAATGAAACATTTATTTATAGTTTATCTCATTCAATCAAATGTTATATCTTGATTTGGCTATATTATTATGTAACACTAAATCTTCTTCCATTTGACATTTACTTTGCTTTGATTTAATAATATTACATCACTTAAATTTGTCTTTACTTAATTTTAATATATTTTTAATTAATATTAAATTAATAAAGTTTTTTTATTATTATTCATATTTCTTTTTTGGTTTAGTAAAAATTTTGAATAATGTTTAATCGAGACAAATAAGTCATCGGCTCAACTTGATGAGCTCTATCCACTTAATTATTCATTTTCATACCTTTAATTATTTTATTTGACAAAGGCATTGACATGCTTTATTAGTATTTTTTATTCATTCTTGATTTGATGATCAATGATGTCTCACTCGATCCCTTTAGCATTTTTGAATGCAAATTTTATATACAATTTGTCTCATTTCTTCGAATTTTTTAATTGGAATTGATTATTTTATTAAGTAATTCTAATTCTTCTCTTGTGTTTACTTAGCTTTAATTTTATAATATTACTTTTGCAATAATATATCTTATTTAGTTAGGCTTCTTTAATTTGTCTCCTTTTAGTAACTCTAAATGAGGTCTGATGGTGGCAAAATAAATATCATTATGCTTGTCTTAATAAGCTTTGTCCAATTAAATATTTATTTTTATATGTTTCTTAAGTATTTTTATTTTGATGTACTTTTTGTGAGATTTTGATTTCTACTATATTTGCCAACCAAGGATGCTATAGTCGATCTCTTTAGTATCTTGTAGTGGAACATTCCTATACAATTTACCTCATTTCCTCAAATCTTATGTTTTGAATTCAACTATAGAACTCCAAATCTTCTCTTATAAGACATTTACATTACTTTTATTTTGTTATATTATACAACTTCAATTTTGGTCATTTCACTTTTAATATAATTTTACTTAATATTAAAATTATTTTTTATCATCTATTCTTATTTAGTTTAATAGGTTGTAGTAATTCCAAATGTGGTCCAATTGATATGAAACAAATGTCTTTGGACACATCTCAATAAGCTCTATCCAATTAAACAATTATTTTTATAATTTGAAATATTTAATTTCTTAGGTTATGGCATGATTTATGAGACATTGATATGCATCTAATTTAGTAATCAAAGGTGTGAAACTCAATCTCCTTATTGTCTTGAAATATAGAATTCTCTAACAATTTATCTTAATTCTTCAAACTTGTCTGTTTGATTATGTTATATTTCCATGAAACTCTAAATCTGCTCTCATATGACCTTTGCATTAGTTTAGTTTAGTTATATTACAAGGCTTCAAGTTATCACATTTCTAGTTTATTATATGCTTACTTAATATTAAAAGAATAATATATTATTGTTATTATAAATTTACTTTATAATTCATATTAACTTAAAACAAAAGTAGAATGACTGGAAACAAATATTACTTGACATGTCTCAATCTATTAAATTTGATTATATATTCAATTTAGTTTTTTAAATTTTTTAATTTCTAGGTGTTCATTATGCTTTAAGGGACATTTTGGTTCATTCTTGATTTGAAGATTGAGGATATTACATTTGATATCTTTGTATCTTTGAATGTAGCCTCTCGTAAAATTTATCATATTTATTCAAATTATTTACTTTCTTTTACTATATGACTACGTAACTCTGACTCTCCTCTCATGCAAATTTTAAATTCATTTAAGATGATTATATTATGCTACTTCAATTTATTTAATTTCAACTTTAAAACTTATTTACTTTGGTAATTCATAATAACTTCAAACTAGGTACGATCAAGATTAATAAAACATCATTAGATAAGACTAAATGAGCACTATCAAATTAAATAATCATTTTTATATTTTCAAATATTTTTTTCTAAAATTTCATTAGATTTGTTGAGGCATTTTAATTGGTACATGATATGATGATTAAGGATGTCACATTCAATCTAATTAATATCTTGAAATGTAACTTTTTTAATATAAATTATCTCATTTCTTCAATAATTTTACATTGATTTAGCCATATTATTATGAACTCTTACTTTTTCTTGCACGACCTTTATAATGCATTACTTAGTTATATGATATTGCTTCAATTGATCTTATTTTAGCTTTAATACATATTCACTTAATATTAAAATAAAAATTTGTTATTATTGATGATTATTTACTTTAGTAATTCGCATTAGTTCCAAAACAGACCCAATTAAGACAAACTAAATGTAAGGTTACTTGTCTCGACGAGAATTATCTAATTAAATATTATTTTTTATTCCATTTAAAAGTTTCATTTTAAGGGCTTTCACATGCCTTGTGAGACAATTCAATTTAAACCTCATTTCTTATATTACTATGAAACTTTAATTCTTATCTCGTGTGACCTTTATATTTCTTTGATTTTATGACATTTCATAGCTTTAATTTATCTAATTTCATTTTTACTATATGTTTACGAAGTATTAAAATAATAACTTATTAATATTTTGCATACTTAAGTTTGTAGTTACTAGTAATTTCAATAGAGGTACAATCAAGGAAAAACCAATTTTAGTGGACTTAACTCAATTAGTTATATATCCAATTAAATCATATTTTAATATTTTAAAACATTCTGTTTGATGAAGGTTTTGACATGATTAACAAGACATTTCAAATTGTGCATAATTTGTTGATTGATGATGATACGTTGCATGCCTTAGGGATATTAGAATGAAACTTTTCTGTAAAATTTATTTCTTTTGTTTAAATTTTTTACTTTGATTTAGTTATATTGTATAAATGTGTAGTTCTTCTCTCAAGTGTCCTTTACTTGACTTTTATTTAATTATATTAAATTACCTCAATTTATTTTATTTAAAATTTAATGTATAGTTAATATTTAAAAATAATTTATTATTATCTATGATAATTTTTTTGGTAATTCGTAGTAACTCTTAATGAGGTTTGATAGAGATGAGACAAATGTCGTTGCACTTGTCTCGATGAGCTCTATTCAATTACATATTCATTTTTGTATTTTAAATATTAATTTTTTTAAATAATTTTAAATATATTTTTAGATTTTTTGAATGTTTTTTAATTTATTTTGATTCATATATGATTTATTTATAAATACTGTTACATTCAACTCCCTGAGTAACTTGAAATGTAAATTTCACAAAACGTTTATCTTTATTTTAAATTTTTCATTTTAATTATGTTACATTATTATATAACTCTAACTCTACTCTTATGTGACCTTTATAATATTATGATTTAGTTATATTATATTTCTTTAATTATAGCATTTTAATTTTTATATATATTTGCTTACTATTAAAAAAATGATTTATTACTATTTGTCTTAATTTACTTCAATACGTTATAATAATTCCAAATAATATTTGATCAAGACAAATTAAATGTTATTGGTGTTGACTCAATGATCTCTATATAACAAATTTTTTAATATGTTTAAATACTCTATTTCAATCGGGATATAGCATTGTTCATTAGATATTTTTATTTGTATGTTATTTGATGACTAATGTTCTTGGAAATGATCTCCTTAATCATGAAATACAACTTTCTGGTAAAATTTATCTTATTCCTCAAAAAGTTTTGCATAGATTTAGCTAAATTACTATGTAACATTAAATCTCCTTTATTGTGACCTTCACACCACTATGATTATTTTATACTATATTTTTTCTAATTTATCTTATTTTATATTTAATATATATATTTACCTAAAATTAAAAGAAATTTTTTATTATTAATGTTTATTTACTATGGGAATTTATAATAATTCCAAACAATCTCTAATTTAGGCAAAACAAATCCTATTAAATCTTTTCATAAGTGCTTTATTAGATAATATATTCATTTTTATATTTTTTATATCATTTTTTGGTAGGGTTTCGACGTACTTTATGAGGCATGTTGATTCTAAACTAATCTGTCAATTGATCATGATACACTCAATCTCGTTAGTATATTACACTTCAATTTTTCTAAAAACTTATTTAATTTCTTCAAATTTTTCTCTTACATTTTTAAAATTATTATATAACTCTAAATCTCCTCTACCCTAACCACATGTCTTTGATTTTGTTATATTAGATTTTACTTCAAATTCTACCATTATATATTAAATAAATAATAAAATAAAAGGTTTTTTATTATTTTTACTTGTTTACTTTCGTAATTTATAGTTGTTGCAAACGAGGTACGATTGATAAGAAACAAAAAACATTAGACTTATTTCCATAAGATCTAACAATTATCTACATATATATAAGTTTATATATCTTATTTTTATATTTTTTTGTTTTAAAACATATGAGAACGTCTTATAAGACATTTATCTTTGTACCTAATTTGATAATTGATGATGTTATATTAGATCTCTTTAGTACCTTAGAATGAAACATTCTTGTATAATATATCTTATTTTTTATAATTATTTCACTTAGACTTGATTTTATTACTATGTAACTCAAAATCTACTCTAGTATATCCTTTATATTGATATACTTTGGGAATACTACATTGATTTAATTAATCTCATTTAAAATTTAATATATTTTTTCTTAATATTTTAATAATAAGTTATTATTATCTGTGCTCATTTATTTTAGAATTTACATAAAAGTGGTATAATTGAGATGAAATAAGTATCATTCAACTAATCTCGATTAGCCCAATGAAATTAAATATTCATTTCTATTTTATACAATTTTTTATTGGTTTGGAATATTTTTTTGGATATTTTGATTCTTATCTTATTTGGTGATTGAAGATGTTACGCTATATTTGATTAGTAAGTTGCAACACAATTTTTTAGTGTAATTTATCTCAATTACATAACTTTTTTTTATTTGGCTATATTACTATGAAAATCTACTTCACCTCTTATGTGACTATTAATTTTTTTATTTTATTATATTACATTATTTAAATTTATCTATCTTCAACTTTAACCCATACTTAATATTAAAATAATAATGTATTATTATTTATATTTATTTACATTATAAATTTGGAGTAGAGATTTGATTGAGGTAAAACAAATATTATTAGACTTATCTTGATAAACTTTATCAAATCAAGTATTCATTTTTATATTTTAAAATATTTTATTTTCTTTGAGTTTTGCATGTTTTATAAAAAATTTTGATTCATACCTAATTTAATGACTAATAATATCATAGTTGATATTCTTAGAATCTTGAAATGTTATTATCCTAAAAAATTTATCTCATTTCTTCAAAGTTTTTGCTTTGATTTAATAATATTACTTGAATATCTAAATCTTCTATTGTGTGACTTCTACATTACGTTTTATTTGGTTATATTAAATTTCTTTAATTTATCTCATTTGAACTTCAGTTATATTTACTTAGAAATAAAATAATAATTTAGCATTATTTAAGCTTATTTACTTTGATGATTCAAAGTAATTCCAAATTAGGTGTGATTAAGACAAAAGAAGTTGGACGCATCTCAACAAGCTCAATGTAATTAAATATTCCTTTTTTTGTTTTCAAATCAGTTTTTCTAGTGTTCTGGAATACTTTATGAGATATTTCAATTCATGCTAAATTCAATAATCGTGAATATTACACTAAGTCTACTTAATATGTTGGAATGCAACTTTTCATTATCATTTGCCACATTTCCTTAAATTTTTTATTTTAAGTTATTTACATTAAATTAGTCTAATATATCTAATTTAAGCTGCAATATATATACTCTTAATATTAAAATAATAATTTTTGCTTATCTTTTAGCAATTGGTAGTAAATTGAAACAAGGTTTGATCGAGACAAAATAAACATCATTGGATTTGGCATGGTTTATGACACATTTTGATTTGTATGAGATTTGATGATCATTGATGTTGTAATTGATCTCCTTAATGTCTTGGAATCTGACTATGCTATATAATTTGTCTAATTTTTTTAAAATTTTTTGCGAAGTTTTGGTTATATTTTATGTAACCCTAAATCTTGTTTTATGTGATCTTTATATCACTTTTATTTTGATATTTTATATTATTTTAATTTATCTTATTTCAAGTTTATTATATATTTTCTTTATATTGAAGTAATATTATTTTATTATTAATTCTTGTTTAATTTGGTAATTCATAAAAATTTCAAACAATATTCAATTGAGATGAAATAAAAATCATTAGACTTCTTGACATGAGCTTTATCCTATTATGTATTAATTTCTATATTTTTAAATATTTTTTTCTATAGTTCTAGCATGCATTATGAGGCTTGTTGATTATTTCTTCATCAAGGATGATAAAGTAAATCTCCTTTATATCTTGAAATGTAGTTTTCTCATATAGTCTATCTCATTTCTTTAAATGTTTTTCTTATATTTAGTTAAATTACAATATAACACTAAATCTTCTAACCTATGACCTTTACATTATTTTAATTTATTTATATTATATTTCTTTAATTTATTCTTTTAAAATTTATTTTATATTTGCTAACTATTAAAATAATAATTTATCATTGTTTATGCTTATTTATTTTTGTAATTCATAAGTATTCCAATCATGGTCTGATTGAGACAAATTAAATATCATCGGACTCATCTTAATGAGTTTTACTTAATTAAAAGTTATTTTTTAATATTTTTTAGACATTTTATTTTCAAATGTTTTGATATGTTTTATAAAAAATTTTGATTTGTACTTGATTTGATAATCGAAGAGGTTACACTAGATCTCTTTAGTATCTTGGAATGCAACTTTTCCAAATAATTTATTTCATTTATGTTCAATTGTTTTGTTTTAATTTAGTTATATTACTATTTAAATCAAAATCCTATCATGTTATTTTTACTTCACTTTTATTTGAATATTTTACATTGAATAAAATTATCTCATTTTAGAATCAATATAGATTTTTTATAGTGTATAAATAATATTTTACTTTTATTTATGGTTTCTAAATTCTCAGTAATACAAAAACCAAGTATGATTTAGGCAAAATAAACATCGTTCGACTTACATCAGATAGCTTAATCCAACTTAATATTTATTGATATTTTTTAAAATATTTTATTTTTTAGGATTTTGGAATATTTTATAAGTCATTACGATTCATACCTATTTTGATTGTCGGTTTGTTGCACTCAATCTGCTTAATATGTTGCAGAGAAACTTTTCATTATAATTTTTAACATTTATTTTACTTTTTCCATTGATTTGGCTATATATGTATGAAACTTTGATTCTCCTCTTTTGTGAACTTCAAATCACTTTTATTTGATTATATTGTATTACTTTAATTTATCTAATTTCAACTTTAACGTATATTGACATATTATAAAATTGATAATTTGTTATTATTTTTGTTTTTTTACATTACTAATTCATAGTAGAGGTTGGATTGACGTGAAACAAATATCATTAGACTCATTTTGACATACTTTATCTAATTAAATATTCATTTATATATTTTAAAATATTTTGTTTTCTATGGTTATGGTATATTTTATAAAAGTTTTTTTGCACTTCATTAATGGTGATAATGTTACAATCAGTCTCTTTAGTATCTTGTAATGTTGTTATCTCATAAAATTTATCTCGTTTTATCAAAGTTTTTACTTTGATTTAGTTATATTACTTGAAGCTCTAGTTCGTCTCTCATGTAGCCATACATTGCTTTGATTTGATTTTCTTAAAATGCTTTAATGCATCACATTTAAGCTTTAAAAAATATTTTGTTAATAACATAATAATAATTTAGCATTATTTATGCTTATTTTCATTGATGATTCATAACATTCCAGATTAAGTACTTTAGAGACAAAACAAATGTCATTGGATTAACCTTGATGAGCTCAATATAAAAAAACATTTTTTTATTTATTTTTAATTTAATTTTTTTTCTAGAGTTTTTGAATATTTTATTAGACATGTTGAATGATACATGATTTGGTGAACAAGAATGTTACAATCAATCTGTCTATTATGTTGGAATGCAAGTTTTTTGATAAAAGTTAGCACATTTCTTCAAATTACTTACTTTTAACAAGTTTTAATATATATATTTATCTCATTTAAGCTTTAATAAATATTTATTAAAAACCATAATAATAGTAATAATAATATATTTTTAGTTATGCTTAGTTACTTACTAATTAATAGTATTCCAAACGAGGTCTAATCTAGATGAAACATATACATTGGACTCATCCATATGAACCATATCCGAAAGAACATTTTAATTTTTTTTAAAAGTGTTATTTCGCAACATTTTGGTACACTTTATGTGATAGTTTGATTTGTATCTTATTTAATGATTAAATACATTAAATTCAATCTCTTTAGTTCCTTAGAATGCAACTTTCTTGAATAAATTAGTTCATTTCTTCAATTTTTTTATTTGCTTTTATTTAATGAAAATATAATTCTCTTCTTGTGTGAACACATCACTTTGATTTTGTTATGTTATATTACATAAATATTTTTTTATTTTTACTTTAATATATATTTTCTTAAAATCTAAATAATATTTTATTATTATTTATTCTTATTTGCTTTATAATTTTTAGTAATTTCAAATATGATCCCACGAAGATGAAACAACTACCATTGGACTCATTTTAATGAGCATGATTTAATTATTTTATTATATATTTTTAAATACTTTTTTCAGAGGGGTTTTGGAACACTTCACAAGATATTTTGATGTGTTGTTTATTTGATGATCGAAGATATTACACTGGTTGACCTTAGTATCTTAGAATGACCTTTTTATATATATATGTTATCTAATTATTTCAAATTTCTCATTTTCATTTAGTGAATTACTAACTCTAAATCTTCTCTCATGTGACATTTACATCTCTTTGGTTTAATTATATATATTATTTTAACTTATTTGGTTTAAGCTTTAACATATATTTTCTTAATAGTAAAATAATATTTTTTTAATTATTTATGCTTATTTACTTTGTAATTCATAGTAGTTAATATAATATGCAGTAGAGATGAAACAAATATTATTGGACTAGTCTTTATAAGCTCTATATAATTTAATAATCATTTCTATATTTTAAATATTTTAATCATTAGGGTTTTCGCATGCTTTATGAGACTTGCTTATTTGTAACTAATTTGACAATTGAGGAGTTTACATTCAAACTCTTTGTATCTTGTAATGTTACTTTCCTAAAAATTTATCTCGTTTTTTTAGAAAGATTACTTAATTTGTTTATAGTAGTATATAGGTATAACTCTCTTCATATGTAACACTTGCATCATCCTAATTTAGTTATATTACTTTATTTAAATTTATCTCATTTAATCTTTAATATATATTTACTTAATATTATAATAAAACTTTATTATTATTTTTGCTTATTTACTTTGGTGATTAGCAACAATCTCAATCGACGGTCACTCAAGAAAAATCACACATCATTTTGATGAGTTTTATCCCATTAGATATATTTTTTAAACATTTTTTTATTTGTTTTAATATTTTATTTTCAATGGTTTTTGCATGCATTATGAAACATTTGGGTTCGTAGCTAGTTTAACGATCAACAATATTACACTCGATCTCCTCCCCATCTTTGAATATTACTTTCTCATAAAATTTATCTCATTTCTTCAAATTATTTTAATTGAGTTTATTATGTTATTTTGAGACTCTAATTCTTCTCCTTTATGACTTTTATATCAGTTTAGTTTGGTAATATTTAATTATTTCAATTTATCAAAATTTAGTTTTATGATATATTTGCATTATACAAAAATAATAATTTATTATAATTTAAATTTTTTACTTTATAATTTAGTTATAATTTCAAGCAAGTTCTAATTAAGATGAAATAAATTTTGTTGGATGCATCTCAATGAGTACTATCAAATTTAGTATTAATTTTTATATTCTTAAATATTTTATTTTTATTGATTTTCATTTTATTATGAGACATTTTTTTGTATCATATTTAATGATCCATTGTTTTATACTTCATTCTTAATATATTGGAATGCAACTTGCTCATATATCTTGTATCATTTTTTAAATGTTTTTCTTTGTCTTTTTTATATTAGTATGAGAATCTGTTTACCTTCTCCTTTGTCATTTACATAGCTTAGATTTGGTTATATTACAATGCTTCAAATTTTCCTTTTTTTATTTAAAATATATTTACAAACTTTTAAACAAAATTTTATTGTCATTTACAATTATTTACAATTATTTATATTGTAATTTGTAGTCTTGCCAATGACGTTGGAATCGTTTTAGCAAGCTTCATCAATTGTGTATTAAATTTTATATCTTTAAATAATTTTTTTTCTTAAGTTTTGACATGTTTTATGAGACGTTTCGATTTATACCTTTTATAATGATTAAGGATGCTATACCTAATCACTTTAGTATTTGAAAATGCAATTTTCTTACACAACCTATCTTAACTTTTAAATTTTTTCTCCTTTATTTTGTCATATTACTAAGTAATTCTAAATCTCTTCTCTTATGACCATTACATTGCTTTGATTTGGTGAAATTATATTATTACAATTTATCTTATTTTAGTAATATTATATATTTACTTAATATAAAAATAATAATTTATTATTTATTGAGTTTTTTACTTTGATAATTCGTAGTCATTCTAAACAAGATTTGATCAAGAAAAAACAAACATCATTTGAGTTGTTTGGATAAGCTCTATCTAATTAAATATTTATTTTTATATTTTTTAATATTTTATTTTATAGGTGATTGGCAAGGTTTATGAGATATTTTGAATTATGTTTTATTTTATGATCTAGGATATTATACTCATGCTCTTTAATATCTTAAAATAAAACTTATAAAATTTATCACATTGCTTCAAATGTTTCTATTTGATTTGGGTATTTTATAATGTGAAATTAAATCTACTCCAAATTGGCCTTGATATCATTTTGATTTGATTATATTTTATTATTCTAATTTATCTCACTTACACTTTAACAAATATTTACTTGTTGTTAAAACAATAATTTATTATTTTTTGTGTTTAGTTAGTTTTGTAATTCAAAGTAATTATGAATAAGTTATTATTAAGATGAAAAATCATCATAAGATTTCAACTGACAAGTTCTATCTAATTAAATATTCATTTCTATATTTCTAAATTTTTTATTTCTTGGAATTTTAGAATTCTTTACAAAACTTGTTGATTTGTACTTAATTTAAAGATTGAGTAATTACACTTATTATTTTGGTATGTTGGAACACAACTTTCTAGTATAATATATCTCTTTGCCTAAAATTTTTCATTTTGATTTGGTTCTAGCACAATGTTTCAATTAATAACATTTCAACTTTAATATTAATTTACTTAACTATAAAATAATAATATTTTATTATTTATGCTTGTTCACTTTCATAGTTCACAATAATTCCAAGTGTGGCTTGATCTACACAGAAGAAAAGACATTGGACTCATCCTGATGAACTCTATCAATTTAAATATTCTATTCGTTATATATATAAATAAATATATATATATATATATACATATATATATATATATATATATATATTAATATATATATATATATTAGTTTTTAGTAGTTTTACATACTTTAAAAGAAATTTGAATTTGTACTTGATTTGATGATTGAGAACGTTACGCTCACTCTCCCTAGTATCTTTGATTGGAACTTTCATATATAATTTATCTAGCTTATTCAATTGTTTAACTTTCATGTGTTACATTACAATGAAACTATATTTTTGATCTCATGTAACCTTTGCATCATTTTAATTTTACTATATTACAATTTTCATATCATCTCATTTTAGTCTTATTACCAATTTATCACACTTTAACTTTTTTAAATATTTATTTAATGTTATAAAATAAACCCTTTATTATTTATTCTTATTTAATTTTATAATTTCCAATAATTTCAAATGAGATCTAATTAAGATGAAATATATTTCATTGGACTCATCTCAAGGAGCTCCATTAAATTCAATATTAATTTAAATATTTTGTATTTTTAAGGATTTTGTGTGTTTTACAAGACTTCCTGAGTCATACTTTTTTTAATGAATGATAATGTTACCCTCAGTGTCTATAGTAATAAGGAATGAAACTTTCTAATAGAATTTGTCTCATTTAAAATTTTTTTCTTCCCTTTTTATATTTCTATGAAACATTAATTCTCCTCTCATTTGAGCTTTGCATTACATTGATTTAGTTATATTATATTGCCTTAATGTATCTTATTTCAACTTTAACAAATATTTACTTAATATTAAAATAATAATTTATCATTATTTATGCTAATTTATATCATAATTCATATTATTTCTAATGGAGGCCCAATGTTGATGAAACAAAAGTTGTTAAAATCATCTTAATGAGCTCTACCCAATTATGTATATTTATTTTTGTAATTTAAAATAATTTTTTATATTGTTTTAGTAGGCTTTATGAAGTTTTTCAATTCATACCAAGTTTGATGATCAAAGAACATACATTCCATCTCTTTAGTATCTTGGATCACAACTTTGTCATGAAAGTTATTTCATTTTTGAAAATGTTTCTTTTCATTTGATTATATTATTGTGAACTCTAAATATTCTTTAATGTGACCCTTAAATAATAGCTTTGATTTTGTTAAAATATATTTTTGTGATTAATTTCCTTTAAGCGTTAAAATATATATTAACTTAATAATAAAATATTAAATGATTAATATTTATGTTTTTCTTTTTGTAATTTGAAAATATTCTAAATGACTACAAACTAAGAGTAAATAAATATTGTTGGATTCATCTTGACGAGCTCTACCTAATTAAATATTAATTTTTATATTTTAAATGTTTAGTTTTAAGGTTTTTGGCATACTTTATTAGTATTTTGATTCATACTTAATTTCAGGATGGAGCATACTATATTCGATCTTTTTAGTATCATTAAATAATACTTTCTTAAGGAATTTATCTAATTTCTTTAAATTTTTTGTTGGATTATGTCGTATTACTACTTAACTCTTAATCTTTAGCTATATGACAACTACATTGATTTAATTTTTTTATAATTCATTACTTTAATTCATCTCATTTTAACTTTAATATATATTTACTTAATATTAAAAAATATTATTTTTTCTTATTTATGCTTATTTAATTTTATGATTAATGGTTATTTTAAATAATGTTTGATTGAGATGAAGCAAACATTTGACTTATCAAGATAAACTTTATCTAATTAAATATTTATTTTTTATATATTTAAAAATTATATTTTTTTAGAATTTGTCTCATTTTTTTAGGTATTTTGATTCGTACCTAATTTAATGTTTGAGGATATTATACTCAATTTTCTTAGTATCATGTAATGAATTTTCCAAAAAAAATTTGTATATCTTTAATTGTTTTTGTTTTATTTAGTTATATTATTATGGAACTCTAAATTTCATCTTGGATGATCTTTATATCACTTTGGTTTTCTTATATCACACTTCTCTAATATATCTCATTTTAAATTTATAATATTTTAATTAAATATTAAAATAATAAATTATTATTTTTTTGCTTATTTACTTTAGTAATTCAAAGTAATTCTAAATGAGGTCTGACACAGACAACGCGAACATTATTGCACTTGTCTTGGCAAGCTATATCAAAAAATTAATTATGAAGCATATTACATTCAAGATATTTTGATTCATAACATGTTTGATGAATGTTACCTCCTTAGTAGCGTGTAATGCAACTTTCTCGTACAAGTTTTCATATTACTTTAATTTTTTTGCTTTGATTGTATTACATTTCTTTAATTTATTTCTTTTCACCTTAAACATATATAATTACAACATCTTGATTTCATTGTATTACATTTCTTTAATTTATTTCTTTTCACCTTAAACATATATATTTTCTCAATAATTAAATAATAAATTATAATGATTAATGTTTTTTACTTTAAAAATTTGTGGTAATTATAAATGAGATATGATATAAATGAAATAAATCTTGTTCAACATATCTTAGCCAGCTCGATCCAATTAGATATTTTTTTTGTTTTCTTAAATATTTTATTTTCTAGGGTTTGGAATGGTTTAATAGATATTTTAATTCATATGAAATTTGATGATAGAGATTATTACACACATTCTGTTTATTATATCATAATCCAACTTTCTAAAATGATTTATATCATTTTCTTGAAGTTTTTGCATTTTTTGGTTATATTATCATTGCTATAGTTTAACAAAGTTTTTCTTTAATAATATTTAGTTTTGTTTATATATATTAATATAATTAATGTGTAGTAATTCAAAAAGAGGTCTAATCGAGATGACATAATATTAATGTACTCATCTTTATGAGCTTTATCTAATTAAATATTTAGTTTTATAGTTTTAAATACTTTATTTTCTATGTTATTTTAATTTTTTCATGATAATCTAAATTATATTTAATTTAATGATTAAGATGTTACACTTAATATCCTTAATATCTTAAAATGTGAATATCTTATAATTTAATTATTAAGATGTTACATTGATTTGGTTTTATTATTATGAAACTATAATTTTTCTATCATGTGACATTTAAATCATATTGATTTAATTATATTACATTTCTTCAATTTATCTTATTTTTGCTTTAATATATGTATCCTTAATTATACAAAAAAAAATTATCATTTTTTATTTTTCTTTTTTTATAGTTTCTAAGAATTTGGAATATCTAGGAAGACCCTTGTATTCGCACATGATTTGATGATCGAGCATGTTACACTCGATCTCTTTATTATCTAAGAATGCAATTGTCCAATAATTTGTATTTTATTTTGTCAAAAATTTCTCTTTGATTTTGTTATATTACTAATAACTGTAAATCTTTTCTCACGTGTCATTTTCATCATTTTGATTTAGTTGTATTACTTTGTTTTAATTTATTTCATTTTACCCTTAATAATATTCTTTATTATTAAAATAATAATTAAATTTTTTATTATTTATTATGGTAATCTATTATAGTTTCAAATAAGATTTAGGTGAGATGTAAAAAATTTTATTGGACTCACTTCTCTAAACATTTTTGATGATCAAGCATGTTAAACTCTATGGGCTTGGATTTTTGAATGCAACTTTGTCGTACTATTTAAATAATTTTTCAAAAATTTAACTTTTATTTTGTTTATTATAATACTTTAATTTATCTCATTTAATTTTGATATATATTTAATTCATATTTAAAAAATAATTTATTATGCTATATATTTATTTTCATTATTAACTTGTAATAATCGAAAACAATGTATGATCTAGACAAAATAAATATGGATAGGCTTATCTTGATGAGCTCAATCTATTTAAATATTTATTTATATGTTTTAAAATATTTTTTAAGATTTTGGGAAGTTTTACAATAATTCATATTCTTACTTTATTTGGTAGTTGTGAACATTACACTTAACTTTCATAGTATCTTCGAATGTAACATTTTCATATAATTTCTTACTTTTTTTTTCAAAATTTTGCATTTGATTTGATAATATTGCTATATAACTCTAAATCTTCTATCACATTACTGATACCTTTTTTTTGTTTAGTTTTATTATATTGTTTATAATTTATCACATATTTATCTTTAATATATATTAAATTATTATTTAAATAATTACTTATTTTTTATGATTATTGTAATTAGTAATTTTTAGGTGTTTTAAAATGAGACCTAATTTATATAAAGAGGATGACATTATACTCATCTCGATGAGCTCTATCAAATTACATTTTACATTTTATATTTTAAAAATAATTTTTAGTACTTTAATACATTTTATTAGATATAGATGATGTTGTATTTCATATGGTTGGATTCTTTGATTATAACTTTATCATATATTTTATTTTAATTTTTTAATATTTCTTTTTGATATGATTATATTACTATGTTACATTAAGTCGCTATAATTTAGTTATATCATATTGATTCAATTTGTCTCATTTTAGTTCTAATATAATTTTACTCAATATTAAAATAATATTTTTCTATTATTTATTCTTAAATACTTTATAATTCTTAATAATTCTAAAAGAGATCTAATAGAGATGAAACAAATGTCATAAAACTCATCACAACAACTATATCAAATAAATACTCATTTCCATATTTTTGAATATTTTATTTTCTATAATTTCATTTTATTTTATGAGATATTTTGATTTGTAGATTTTGTGATGTTTGTGGATGTTAAACATGATCTCCTTAGTATCTGACATGAAATATTTCCATATTTTTGAATATTTTATTTTCTATACTTTTTGCATGCGTATTTACTTTGGTCATTTATGTTAGTTATGAATAAGATTAGATTGAGGCAAAATAAAGGTCATTTGATTCATCCTAATGAGTTTTATCCAATTAAATATATTTTTTAATATTTTTAAATTTTTTTTTTATTTTAGTATAGATTAAAAGACATGTTGACTCATACTTGATTTGAAAACCATGATACTCATTTTGTCAGTATCTTGGAATACAATAATTTTCTCTTATAATTTATCTTATTTCTTCAAATTTTTTAATTAGATTTGTTTATATTATTATGTGACTTTAAATCTCCCCTCCTTTGATTGCTAAATTGTTTTGGTCACAATACATGGCTTTGATTTATCCTTTTCTAGATTTAATAAATATTTAACTAACATTAAAATCATAATGTATTATTTTTTATCTATATTCACTTTAGTGATTCATAGTAACTTTAAACATGATCGAGTAGTGACAATAGAAATATTGTTAGACCAGTCTAAACATGCTCTACCTAATAAAATATTCATTTCTATATTTTTAGATATGTTATTTTCTATTGTTTTGTCATACTTAATGAGAAATTTAGATATGTACCAAATTTGATGATTGAGAATGTTACACTCGATTTTTTTAAGTATTTTGGAAAGTAACATTCTTATACAATTTATCTTATTTCATCAAATGTTTTGCTTTTATTTAGTTTTATTACTATGAACACTAATTCTTCTCTAATGCAACCATTGCATCATTTTAATTTCGTTATATTACATGTTTTTAATTAATCTTTTTTCAACTTTATTATCTATTAACTTAATATTAAAATAATAATTTATTATTATTTATGCTTGTTAGTTTTGTAATTCATAGTAATTGTAAACAAGATCCAATAGAGGTGAACAAATGTCATTGGATTTATTTCAACGAGCTCTCACCAATTAAATATTTATTTAAATAATTTTTTTATATTTTTTTCTAAAGTTATTACAAGTTTTATGAGAAAGTATCCTCTATGTAATGCAAATTCTCCACCCCTATAATCTTTCTATTATTTTTATTTTGTTATATTACATTGTTTTAATTTATCTTATTTCAACTTTTTTAGAGATTAACCTAATATAAAATAATAACTAGTTATCAATTATTCTTATTTGCTATAATAATTCAAATTTTTTAAATAATCTATGATTGAGATAAAGCAAATGTCGATGGAATCGACTCGATGAGCTCTATTAAATTTAATATTTATTTTTATATTTCAAAAATCTTATTTCATATTATTTTTGCATGTCTTATAAGACATTTATATCCATATCAGATTTGATGTTTAATAATACTATAGTCTATCTCCTTAGTATCATGGAGAGAAATTTTCTCTTATAATTTAAGACTAATTCTCCTCCTTTTTGACATTCAGATTGCTTTGGTTAAGTTATATTAACTATGCTTTTTTATTTGGGTAATTTGTAGTAATTCCAAATATGTTCTGATCAAGATGAACAAATATTGTTGAACTTGACTCAGCGAGCTTTCTCAAGTTATATATTCATCTCTACATTTTTAAATGTTTTTATTTTTAAGAGTAGTGACATACTTTATAGGAAAGTTTCTACTTGTAGCTGATTAGTCTATCAAGGTCGTTACACCCAATCTACTTATAGATCTTAAAGTGCATTTTTTCGAAAAATTTTATCTCATTTTTTAAAATTTTTTTACTTTGGTTGAGTTATGTTATTATGCAACTCTAGATGTCCCATTGTATGACTTTTACATCATTTTGATTTTATTATATGATAATATTTCAATTTATCTTATTTGAATTTTAATATATATATATATATTACTCATAATTAAAATTGAAAATATATTATTATTTTTGTTTATTTACTTTTATAACTCAATGTAATTCCAAACAATGTTTGATAGAGATAAAACAAAGAAATTTTTTTATCTAACCTCAACAAGTTTTATCATTTTAAGTATTGTTTTTTAAATATTTTTTAATATTTTATTTTATAAGGCCTACCTTATTTGATGATCGAGGGCATTATACTCATTCTCTTTAGTATCTTGGAGTGCAACTTTCCTATATAATGTATATCTCATTTATTTATATTTTTTATTTTATATAACATTGTGTTAATTTATCTCATTTTATCATTAATATTTATTTGCTTAACATTAAAATTCTAATTTAATATTAATTTTTTTTATATTTTAATAATTTGAAGTAATTCCAAATCATGTTAGATTGAGACGAAATAAACATTATTGTACTCACTTTGTTAAGCTTTATTCAATTAAAATTTACTTATATATTTTTAAATATTTGTATTTTCTTTGGTTTTGCCATATTTTATGAGATATTTTGATTAATATCTAATTTGATAATCAAGATGTTATACTTGATCCCTTTAGTATATTAAAATAAAATTTGTGTATATAGTTTATATCATTTCTTCAATTATTCCCTTTTATTTGGTTATAATATTATGTAACTATAATTTATTTCCTTGCGACCTTTATTTAATTTTGATTTTTTTATATTACATTATCTTAACTCATCTTATTCAAGCTTTAATACGTACTTATTTAATCTTAAAATATTTTTTAATTTTTAATTTATTTTGGTAATTTGTAATAATTCTAGATATGATCTAATAGAAAGAGAATAAACATCATTGCACTCATGAAGGAAAAGTCTATCCAATTAAATATTAATTTAATGTGAACCTTACATTATTTTGACTTAATTATATTGTAGATCTTCAATTTAATGTTATTTATGCTTATTAACTTTTGTAATTGGTAGTAATTCTAAATGATATCTAATTGAGATGAAATAAATGTTATTAAACTCATCTCCACTGACTTTATCTAAATAAATATTCAATTTAATAATTTTAAGTATTTATGTTTTATGGTTTTGGCTTATTTTGTAAGATACGTTGATTTGTGCATGATTTTACAATCATTAGGTTACACTCCAACTCCTTATTAACTTTGAATAAGATTTTCCTATATAATTTATCTCATTTTTTAAAATTTTTCATTTTGATTTAGGTATATTTTTATGAAACTCCAATTCTTTGCTCATGTGGCTTTTACATTATTTTTTTTTTGGTATGTTATATTTCATCAATCTATTTCATTTTAGCTTTATTATATATTTTCCATAATATTAAATAATAATTTATTATTATTTTTGTTAATTTCTTGATAACTCATAGTAGCTCCAAAAAATGTTTGAGTGAGATGAAATAAATATGAATAGATTTTTCTCGATGAGCATTGTCTAATAAGTATTCATTTCTAAATTTTGAAATATTTTAGTTTTTAAATTTTTTCTTTATCTATGACATATTTTGTTTTGTATCTTATTTGATGATCAATGATGTTATCGTCATACTCTTTAGTATCTTGGAATGGAACTTTCATGTACAAATAGTCCAATTTATGAATATGTTTCATTTTGATTTGGTTATATTACTATGTAATTCTAGTTCTTTTTCATGTGATATTCAGATTATTTTATTTGGCCATATTACATTCGTTTAATTTATCTCATTTTTTTATAATATATATTTACATAAAAAAGTTAATACTTTGTTATTTTTTACATTAATTTTTTATAATTTATAGTAATTTTAAATGAGGTCTCATGAAGATGATATAAATATTGTTAGACTAATCTTGACGAGGTTTAACCAACTAAGAATTTTTTTAAATATTTTTTAATTGATTTATTTTCTGATATTTTGGCAACATTATGGAACTTTTTTATTGATACCTTAGTTGATGATCGAGTATGTTATACTCAATCTCTGTAATACCTTATAATACAATTTTCTTGTATAATTTAACTTATTTTTTTTAATATTTTCATTTTTTTATGTTTTATCATTATGTAATTCTAAATATTCTCTCATGTGACCTCTATGTTACTTAAATTTAGTTAAATTACATTGCTTAATTTTTTTCTTTCTTTAGTATCAACATATATCTTTTAATAATTCACTATAATTGCAAAAGAGACTGTATGATGCACTTTAATTCATAACTTATTTGATGTACAAGAATATCATATTATATTTTCTTAATATCATGAATGCAAAATTCTCGTATAATTTTGCTCATTTCTTCGAAAGTTTTCCTTTGATTTTGTTATATCATAATGAAACTCTAGATTTCTCTCATGTGACATTTGCAATGCTTTGATTTTGTTATATTAAATAATTTTAATTTATCTTACCTAAGATTTAATATATATTTGCTTGATTTAAAGTTATAATTTTATTTTTTAACACTTTTTATTTTGATAATTTGTAGAAAATACAAATGAGGTTTGATTTTGATGAAATAAACATCATTAGACTCATTTTGATAAGCTTTAAATTTTCAAATATTTTATTTTTGATTATTTTTGTTTCCATTATGAGACATCGATTTATACTTTATTTAATGGTTGAGAATATTACAGATGATCTCTTTTTTACCTAGAATAAAAGTTTCTTATTTTATTTATCTCACTTCTTTAATGTTTTGTTTTGGTTTACCGATTTTTCTATGTAACTCTAAATATAGTGTCACGTGATATTTAGATCTATTTTATTTAGTTATATTATATTATTTTAATAAATATTTTTAAGATTTAATATATATTTAATTAAAATAAAAATAAAAATTTATTATTATTTATGTTTTTTTAATTTTATAATAAACAAATATTCAAAATAAGATAGGATGATGATTAAACAAACTTCATTGGGCTTATCTTGATGATGCTATACTAAAATTTTGAAGTGCCTTGCATTGCAACTTTCCCATAACATTTATCTCAATATTTAAAATGTTTCAATTCAATTTTAGTATATTACTATCAAAATAAATTATCATCTTATGCTATCATCACATCATTTCTATATGGTTATATTACATTGCTTCAATTTATCTCATTTCAATTATATTATATATTTACTTGATATTTAAATAACAAATTTATTAATATTTATGCTTATTTACTTTTGTAATTCATAGTTATTCTAAATGAGGTATGATCAAGATTTAACAAATGTCATTGGATTTATTTTGATAAGATCTATCTAATTAAATATCCTTTTATATATTCTTTAATATTTTATTTCCAAGAGTTTGGCATGTGTTACGAGACATTTCTATTAATCATCTCTTAAATCGATGATGTAATGTTTGATCTTATTAGTATCATGGAATGAAAGTTTCTCATATAATTTATTTGATTTCTTTATATATTTTACTTTTATTTTGTTATACAATAAGGTAATGTTAATTCACCTCTGATTTATAGTTTGTCATTTTGATTTGGTTAAATTATATTAGTTGAATTTAGCTCAATCCAACTTTAAAATATATTCACTTAAAATTAATACAATAATTTGTTTTAACTTACACTTATTTTCTTTTGTATTTCAAAGTCAATTCGATGGAGCTCTATTGAAACAAATTTCTTCAAACTAGACTTAAAGAGCTTTATCTTTTTCAACTTTTATTTCTATATTTTTAGAATTTTTTTCTATGATTTTGACATGGTTTGCAAGATATTTTGATTTGTGTGAAATTTGATAACTAAGAATGTAACACTCAATCTTTTAGTATTATGGATTGCAACTTTCTCTTATAATTTATCATATTTTTAATTTTCTTTACTTTGAATTTGATATATTGTTATAAGACCATAATTCGGACCTCATGTGTTTTTTATATCGCTTAGATTTGGCTATGTTACATTCTTTCAATTTATTTAATTTTAGTTTTAATATATCTTTTCTTAATATTGAATTAATAATATATTATTATTTAAACTTTTTCTAAGGCTAATTCATTATAATACAAATGAAGTATGATAGGGAGGAAACAAGTCATATTGGACAAACGTTTATGCATCCCATCTAATTACATATTTATTTCTATGTCTTTAGACTATTATTTTCTATGGTATTGAGATGTTTGTTATTTTGATTCATATTAAATTTCATAACAAAAGATGTTACCCTCAATCTTCTTAGTTTCTTGAATGACAACTTTATTATACATTTTATATCATTTTTCAAAAATTTTTTCTTTGATTTGGTTATATTACTTCGAGACTCTAATTCTTCTCTAGTGTGACCTTTACAGTACTTTTATTCTATCACATTACAGAATTTTAATTTATCTATTTTTAACTTTAATATATATGTATTTCGTATAATTAAAGTAGTTGTTATTTTTACTTATTCTTATTTATTTTGGTGATTTCTTGTAATTAAAAAAATGGTTTCATCAAGATGTAATAAACCATAGCAAACTCATCTTAATATGCTCTTTCCTATAGAATATGTTATTTTTAATGGAATTGGCATGCATTCAAGGCATTTTTGTTTATAGTTGATTTGACAATTGAGAATGGTAGACTTAATCTACTTTTTATCTTGGAGTACAACTTTCCCAAAAAATTAATCTTATTTATTCTAGTTTTTTCCTTTGATTTGTTGTATTATTATATTATTATAAACCTCGTCTTTTATGAGTTTTACATTATTTGTTTTTGCTAAGTTATACTGTTTCAATTTATCATATTTTAACTTTAATATAAGCTTTCTAAATATTAAAATAATAAATTATTGCTATATATGTTAATTTATTTTGGTAATTTGCTATAAATTTGAATAATTTTTTATTGAGATGAAGCAAATGTCTTTTAAATCATCTTGATGAGTTTTATCCAATTAAATTTTCTTCTTCATATTTTTGAATATTGTCTTTTCTATGGTTTTCAATCCTTTATGAGGCATTTTAATTCATACCATGTTAATGATCAAGATTGTGGTGAAACTTTTTTATACAATCTATCTCATTTATTAAAATTTTTTAGCTTTAATTGAATCATATAATATTACATCAATTTATCTCATTCTAGCTTAAATGTGTATTGAACTAAAATCAAAATAATAATTTATTTATTTTTTATGCTTAACTACTTTGATAATTTGGGGTAATTTTGAATTGGGTTTGATTAAAGTGAAATAATTTTTGTTGGACTCATCTTGTTGAAATATAATAAATTTAATATTTAATTTTATATTTTTAAATACTTTTTTCTTTGATTTTTATTAATATCTGATTTATTGATTAAAGATATTAGATTCAATTTCTTTAGTGTTTTAGAATTCAACTTTCTCATATAATTTATCTTATTTCTTATTGTTTTTACTTTGATTAGTTATATTAATTTGTAATCCTAAATATCAATTCATGCAACAATTACATTATTTTGATTTCGATATATTATGGGGCTTCAATGAAACACATTTTAACTTTAATACATTCTCACGTAATATTAAAATAATAATTTATTATTATTTATGCCTATTTACTTTAGTAACATGTAATAGTTCAAAACAAGCTCTGATTGAGACATGGTAAATAATTTGATAAACTTGATGGGTTGTATCAAATAAAATATTTCTTTTTATATTTTTATGTATTTTATTTTTTATAAATTTGACATGCTTTATAACCTACTTTTATTCATACCAGATTTGACATTCTTAGAAGTTCCACTCAATCTCCAAAGTACATTTGAAAGAAACATTCTCATATAATTTATCTTTTTTCATGAAATTAATTACTTCAATTTGGTTATATTACTATGTTAGTCTAAATATCCTCTCTTGTGACCATTACAATCCTCTATTTGATTATATCACAATACTTCATTTTACCTTAGTTTAACTTTAGCATTTATTTAATTTGTATTAAAATGATTATTTATTATTATTTATAGTTTTTAATTTGCTAATTTTCATTAGATGAAAACATGACCTAATGGAACAGAAACATACATCGTTGGAGCCATCTCGATGAGTTTTTAGCCATCTAAATATTGATCTCAACATATCTAAATATTTTAATTACCAAAGCCTATGCATTATGTATGAGGCATTTCAATTCAAATCTCATTTAATTATCAATGATTTTAAACTCGATCTCCTTAGTACCTTCGAATGTAAATATCCTATATATTTAAGTCATTTCTTCTAATTTTTTTTCATTTTGTTATTTTACTATGGAAATCTAAATCTTCTTTGTTGTGATGTTTATATTGCTTTGATTTGGGAATACTATATTATTTTAATATAATTTATTTCAACTTGAATAAATACTTTTTTAAGATTAAAATAAAAATTTATTATTATTTATGTTTATTTACTTTAATGATTTGCAATAAAATTTATTAGATTTATCTCGATGTGTTATATTCGATTAAAGAATCGTTACTCTATTTTTAAATATTTTTTATAATGTTATCTTATTTTATGAGATATCTTTATTTTTACTTAATTTGATGATAAAAGATGTTACCTTAATCTCCCAAGTAAATTGGAATGCAATATTCTTGTATAATTTATCTCATTTCTTTTAATTATTTGCTTTGATTTTGTTATGTTTTTATGCATGCGCAATTCTCTTACCTTGTAACTTTTACATTTCCCTAGATTTGTTGTGTTATATTACATCAATTTACATTATTTTAGCTTTAATATATATATATATATATATATATATATATATATATATATATATATATATATATATATATATATATAATATTAAAATAATAATTTATTTTTATTTATGGATGTTTATTTGTGTAAATCATAGTAATACAAAATGACATTTAAAAGAGACATTAGATATTGTTAGTGTAATCTTACTGAGCTTTATACAATTAAATATTCATATTTGATATTTTGAAAAATTTTATTTTCTAGGATTTTGGCAAGTGTTATGATAAACTACAATTTGTATCTAACATGATAAGCTAGGTTACTACACTCAACGTTGTTAATATCTTATAATATGACCTTTTTATATAATTTTTCTCATTTATTCAAATATTTTGCTTTTATTTTGTTATATTACTTTATAATTACAAATCCCATCTCACGCGTCATTTACATTGCATTGGTTTGCTTATTTATATTACTTCAATTTATCTCATTTTAGATTTAATTTATATTTACTAACTATTAAAAAATTAATTTATTATGTTTTGTGCTTATTATTGTGTATTATAGAAATTCCAAATGCCATGTGATTGTTATGAAGAAAATGTCATTATGCTCATCTTAATGAGCTTTAGCCAGTTAAGTAGTTGTTTCAATATTTTCAAAATATTATATTTTATTAGATTTTTAATGCTTTATGAAACATTTCAATTGGATTGATTTTACGATCAAGAATTCCACACATGATCTACTTAGTGACTTCAAATGCATCTTTTTTTATACAATTCATCTTTTTTCTTTAATTGTTTTGCTTAGTGATCCCTTTATCTCAATTTAGCTTTATTATGTATTTACTTAAGATTAAAATAATAATTAAAATTTATTAGACTTATAGTAATTTTTAACAAAGAAAGTTGTAGGAGAAATAAATTTTATTAGACTCATTTTGAGAGAACCATAAAATTAAAGAATACGTTTTTATATTTTTGAATATTTTATTTTCTAGAATTTTGGCACTATTTGTTAGGAATTTTTATACGTATTTGATATAACGATTGAGGATGTCAAACTGATTTTCCAAGCAAACTTGATCCAATTTGCACATATAATTTATTTTATTAATTTAAAATTTTTATTTTGATTTGGTTATATTAGTACAAAACTATAATTGTTCTCTTATGTGGCCATTACATCACTTTTAGTTTTTTATATTAATTGTTTTTAATTTATCTCATTTAAGCCTTAACATATATATTTACTTGATATTAAAATAAATGTTTCTTATTTCCTATGATTATTTACTTTGGTAAATCATAGTAATATATATTGTGTTAATATTTATTTCTATATTTTAAAATATTTTATTTTTGAGGATTCTTGCATGCTTTATGAGATATTTTTATTCATTTCTTGTTTGAGAATCTAGATTCAAACTTTATGTACAATTTATATCATTTCTTAAATTGTTTTCTCTTTGATTTTATTATATTAAATATAACTCATAATGTTCATGTGACCTACACATCGTTCTGATTTGGATAATCTATATTACTTTAATTTATCCAACTTTAACCTTAATATATATTTACTTAATTTTAATAATTTATTAATATTTATGCTTATTTACATTTGTAATTTACTATAATTCTAAATAAAAAATGATCAAGGAGAAACGAATATTGTTGAGCTTCTCTTAACATGTTCTATCAAATTAAATATTTTATATATTTTTAAATATTATATTTTCTATGACTTTAGTATTCTTTAAAAGACTTTTCAATTCATACCATGTTTGATGAACAGGAATGCTATGCGTCATCTCTTTAGTATCTTGAAATGTAATTTTCTTATAAAATTTAACTCATTCCTTAAAATCTTATGCTTTTCGTAATTTATATCATTTAAACCATGTTATATTTTCATTTCATGTCAAAATATAATTGTTTATTATTTTTTAATTTTTTTGTGTAGTTTATAGAAATTCCAAAGAAGGTTTAATAAAGATTGATCAACAATGTTGGACTCCTCTTAATGTGGTTTATGTAATTAAAAATTCTTTTTTATATTTTTAGATTTTTTATTTTCAATGGATTTTTCTTATGTTATGAGATATTTGAATTTGTATTATATTTGACGATCAAAAAAGGAACACAAATCTCTTAGGAATCATAGAATATAACATTCCTTTAGAACTTAGTTTTTCAAATTTTTTATTTTGATTAGGTTATATTGCAATGTATCTCAAAATTTTCTCTCATATCAACCATATATCATTTTAATTTGATTACAATACATTTCATTAATTTATGTTATTTTGGAATAAATATATATTGACTTAATATTAAAAATTATTTTTATTATTTTTAAATATTTAATTTTGTAATCCATAGTATTTCAAAATAAAGGTCGATCGAAACAAAGAAAACATCATTAAATTAGTCTAAACAAGCTCTACGCAATTAAATATTTATTTTATATTTATTAAATATTTTTTTGGAGGTGCCATTCCTATAAAAACTTAGTCATACTTCACTTGATATTATTTTATAATCAAAGATGTCACACATGATCTCCGTAGTATCTTGGAATGCAACTTTTCTTTATTATTCATCATATTTTTTTCAAGTTTTTCATTTTGAATTGGTTACATTTCTATGTAACTTTAAATCTCCTCTGTTAAGATAATTTTATCCCTTTGCATTTTGTTATACTACATTACTTTAATTTACCACATTTTTTAGCTTTACTATATATTAACTAAATGTTAAATTGATAATCTATTATTATTTTTGCTTATTTAATAATTTAATAGGTATTAATTCTAAAGGAGGCAAGTTTGAGATGAAGCAAATATCATTGGACTCATCTTAACATATTCTATATAATTAAATATTTATTTCTAAAATTTTAAATAATTTATCTTTTAGTGCTTTGGAACATTTTATGAGAAATTCATATTAACAATCAATGATGTTATAGTCGACCTCCTTAATGTTTTGCAAAGACACTTTCTAATAAAATTTATCTTATTTCTTCAAATTTTTTTTTGGATTAGGTTATAGTATAATATGACTATGAATGTCATGTCTTATGGCCATTACATCGCTTTGATGGGCACATAATGTAATACTTTAATTTACCTCAGTTTACCTTTACTCTATATTTTTACTAAATATGAAAACAATATTTCTTTATTTTTGTTTATTTACTTTAGTTATTCATATAATTCTAATTTAGGTCTAATCAAGACAAAACAAATATCATTTAACTCATTTTAATGAGCTCTATTAAAGGAATATTTATTTTTATATTTTTATTTTGGTAATTTGTAATAATTTTAGAAGAGGTATGATAAAGATGAAACAAACAACATTGAACACATATAGATAAGCTTTATCTTTATTAATATATATATATATATATTTAATATTCTTCTTAAGCTTTTTTTACTCATTTTATGAGGCTTTTTATTTGTACCTTTTTCTCAATTGTGGTTGTTTCACTCAACTTTGTTCTTATCTTTCCATGTACTTTATTCATTTAGGTTGTGCTACTTATTAAACTTTTTTGACTTTGACTTAGTCATATTACAATCAAACTTTAAATATACTCTTTTGTGACCTTTACATTACTATGATTTCATCATGCTACAAAAAACTCAATTGAACTCATTTAAGATTAACATATGTTTACTTAATTTTAAAATAATTAGGATGTCTAAGGTAACATCCTCGTTCATCCAATCAAGTATGAATGAAAATGTTTCTTAAGATGTGCAAAAAAGATGAAAATTAAAATAATTTAAAATTTTGAAAAATAAATATTTTATTAGATAAACATCATCTCGATGAGTTTGACCACAATTATTTCTTATAGATCAAACTATATTTCGAATTATTAAGAACTATCAAAGTAAACATAAATAATAATGTAATATTATTTTTAATTTTTAAATAAAAACATATTAAAGCATAAAAATGATAAACTAAAGTAGTATAACATTAACAAATTAAAATGTTCTAAAGGTCACATGAGAGTAGATTTAGAGTTTCAAAATAAAATAACCAAATCAAAATGGAAAAGTTTGAGTGATGAGATTAATTGTTTGAGAAATTTGTATTCCAAGATATTAAGGGGAGCAAGTGTAGCATTCTTGACCATCAAATCATATATAAATAAAAATACCTCATTAAAACTATCAAATTGAAGGAAACAATTTTTAAAATTTAAAAATGAACATTTAATTTGATATAGCTCGACGAGTTGAGTCTAATAACATTTTTTTTATTTTGATGAAACCTTGTTTGTAATTATCATAATTTATCGAAGTAAATAAACCAAAATAATAATAAATATTTTAATATTAATTAAATAAGAAATAATGATTAAATAAGATAAATTTAAAAAAATATAATAAAAGCAAACTTAGGCAATGTAAATATCTCAAAGTGATATTTAGAGTTTGATAGTAATTAAATTAAATCAAAGCATAAACTTAGAACAAATGATATAAATTATGTGAGAAACTACATTTCAAGATATTAGAGAGATCAAGTACGATTTTATTGATCATCAAATTATGTATGAATTAAAATATCTCATAAATTGAGCCATTATAATAAAAAATAAAATATTTGAAAAAATGATGGAAATAAATATTTAATTAGATTGGGTTCTTCTATAGACTATTATTTTTTATAATATAGACTTTAATACATAACATTTCCTTAAATTATATTATCATTCCTATAAATAAGAAATAAATTATTTAATAAATATAAATAAAAAAATATATTTATCAAAATATTATATATAAAACTATACAATAGAAGAGGTTTCCTAAATATTATTAGTTTAAATGTTGAGAAAGAGATGATGATAGAGCTAATTATTCTCTAAGAGAGAGAACATTAAAAATTAATAATAATAAAATAGAGAGTAAAATAATAATAAAGACATATTTTAGATGATTTAATGAAAAAGAAAAGAAAAGAGAGAATATAGAAGTGATATAGAGAGTAAATAAAAATATAAAAGAGAGAGAATTTAGTAAGAAAAAAAGGATAGGAGAGACAGAGAGGAAAAGAAGAATATAAAGAGATAAATAATAAAGAGACAAATAAAAGAATGACCACAAGAATGGAAAGAAAAGAGTGAATGTGAAAGACATTACGATAATAAGAAACAAGGGAGAAAAATTATTTAATGAAAATTAAATTTTAATAATTAAACTTATATTTTTTATTAAATGAAACACATAAGCAATATATAATATATAACAATAAAGAAATAAAAAAAAATTATATTTAATATTATTTTAAAATATTAAAAATATTTATAGGTTATATTATCTATTAATTTTATTATAGCTTTTGATATTAAAAATTTAAAAAAATTAATTAAATAATAAATACTATAATTAGTCAAATATATTATATTTATATGAAGTAATATTGTTAATAAATATAAATAATATTTAGTATTAATAATATAATTTTAGGTTTTCAATATTCCACAACATAATATTGTCATATTCAAAAAAATCTATACACAACATATATATATACCTTTTTAAAAGTAAATTAATTCAAATTTATTATAATTAATATAAGTCATTTTACTCAATATTGAACTAAATTAAAGTTATTATTTTATTATATCATATGATGATTCAAACGTATTATCAAATAAAATTAATAATAATGTTATAAAATTATTATTAAAAATAAAAAAAATTGTAGTTATAAATAATCATCTTAAAAAACATTATTTTTTTTAATAAAATTATCATTTTGTTAAAATTAATTATCGTCAACTAGACAATGAAATACTATAAAAAATATGAGCAACATGAGGCCTTCTCAAGAGACCACCAATCCAAATACACTCACCCAAGCATGCTTAACTTTGGAATTCTAATGAGATTTAGTGCCATAATGCTTGTGTGGACACACATGCATGTATAAGACAAAAAATCAAAGTTGTGATGTTAACCTTTAAAATAATAAATAATTTCTAAAATTTTTTAAATTATCTAATATATATATCTTTTAAAAAACTTGATAGTTATTTTATATGTCATAATATTTTATAATATCAATATTTTAATTTTTTGTAATTAATAAAAAATTACATAGAGTATAATTTTTTATAACATAGATATTAGTATGTGAAATTTTCTTATATTACATAATTGTTCCTATAAATAAGAAAGTAAATTATTTAATAAATATAAATAAAAACTATATATTTATAAAAAATATTATATATTAAACTATAAAACATGAATGATTTTTTAAATATTATTAATTTATGGGTTTAGAAAAAGATGATGGGCACAAAGATAACTATTTAGTAAGAAAAAAGAAAGTCACAAATTGATAATAACAAAATAAAGAGAAAAATTAATTTAGAGAAAGATGAGAGTTGATTTAGTGAAAAGGAAAAGAAAATAAGAAACATAGAAGAGATAGAGATAATAAATAAATAATTAAAAGAGATAGAGAAAAATAATAGAGTAGAGAAAGATAGAAAGAAGAGAAGCAAAGAATAATATAAGAAGATAAAAAATAAATAGACAAATAATTAAATGATAATATGAGAGAAGAAAAAGAGAGATTTTAAGAGACATTATGGTAAACTAAAAAAAAGTGAAAAAAATCTTTTTTAAAAAAATTAAATTTTGGTAATTAATATTATAAATTTATTAAATATAATAAATAAATCACTTATGAAATTTAATAATAGTTAACAACTAAAAATATTTGATGTTTATTATTATTTTAGATATTCAAAATTTTAAATAATATTATCTATAAATTAAATATTATTTTAGTCAAACATGAAATTAAAAAAGTTGATTAAATAATAAATGTTATTATTGTTCTACTATATTATCTTTATGTGATGTAAAATAGATAATAAATGTAAATTACATTTAACATTAGTAATATAATTTGAGATAATTAATTTTTCATAATATACTATTACTATATTTAAAATAATATATATTATTTTAAGCATAAATTAATATTAATTTATTTTTGTTAATATAAATTATTTTATTCAATAAAAATTAATTAAATTTCTTATTACAATATATCATTTGATTTGATATTTATTATTATATAGAATTTAAAATAATATTGTAAATAATTATTAAAATAAAATTACTCAAATTCTATTTACAAAAAATCACTAATAATAATTTATTTTTTAAAAATAAAATGCAAAACTAAATATCATTCTTTAGAAAAAAGAATTTTATGAAAACAATATGTGCAACAAGAGAGCATGTGAAGAGGTCACACATCTCAATACTACACTAACCCAAAGTGTTAATGTTTGGAGTTCTTATGAGGTTCATGGGTATAATGCTTGTGTAGTCGTGCAAGCATACAAAAGAAAAAATATTATAGTTGTGTGATTACTTTTCTAAATATAATGAATTATTTTAAAAAGTTTCTAAATTTTTAAGTAAATATATTTTTGAATAAAATTTACGCTTATTATATAAGTTCTAATATTTCTTATTATTAATATTTTTTATAAAATAAATAATAAATAACATAAATGATTATTTTTTATTTAGTAAGCATTAATACGTTAAAGTTTTTACTATTTTTTATCATTCTTATAAATATAAAATTAAATAGTAATAATAAATATAAATGATAAAATATTACATATTAAACATTGCAAAATGAGAGACGTCTTAAATATTTTTAATTAATTGGGTAAAGGAAGAAAATATGTAAAGATAAGAAATCTATTAAAGTGAGAGAGAAAGTCAAAGTTTAGTAAGAGTAAAATAAAGAAAGAAATAGTTATAGACAGACATGAGAGACATTTTATTGAAAAAAAGAGAGAACATAGAGGATATAGAGAGAATAAATAAATTAGTAAAAGGGAGAAATAAAAAATTAGAGAATGATAGGGGAGGGAGAGTCTATGAAAAGTATAATGACCTAGATAGTAAAGGAAGAAATAAGAGAATGATAATAAGTGAAAAAAGAAAATAACAGATATGAGATAAAGAGAAAAAGGAGTAAGAAATAATTAAACAAAAGTTGAATATTAATAATTAAAATTATAATACTGATTAGATATAATAAGTTAGTCATATATAACATTTTAAAAAAATAAAATAATAATAATATTTTTTAATAGTTTTTAAGGATATTAAAAAAATATTGAAAATATTTTTACTATTAATTTAATTTTATATTATTGATATTAAAATTGATTGTTTTTGTTATTTTAAAAATAATATAATTACTCTAATATATTATATTTATGAAATGTAATATATATAATAAATATAAATAATATTTATCATTAATAATTTAATTCTCGTTTTTTAATAGTTTTTATTATAATATTTCAATATTTAAGAACTTTTTTGCATAGAATATATGTAATGTTATTAAATTAAATTCATTCTAATTTATGATAATTCATATAAGTTGTTTGCTTAAAATTAAACTAAATTAAAATTATTATTTTATTAGATCATATTATGTGTCATATTTATTTTTATATAAATTGGTATGAATGATATAAAGTTATGATTAAAAATTAATTACATAAATGGTAATTATAGATAATCATTTATAAGAAATTTTTTTTTCTAACATTAACATGCAAAAATTATTCATCATTCAATAGAAAAAGGAATTCTATGAAAAAAATGGTCAACATGAAGTCTTCTCAAGAAGTCAACTATCCTAATATTACTCCCACCCAAGCATGCATAAGTTTAGAGTCTAATGAGATCTAATGCCATAATGTTGTTGTGGTCACACATGCATCTATAAGGCAAAAAATTGAAGTTATGTTGTTAGCTTTTGTGATAATGAACCATTTCTAAAATTATCTAATATATGCTAATTTTAAAAACATTTTAAGCTTATTATGTCGTAATATTTTATAATATCAATATTTTATTTATATATAATTAAAATAAATTATATAGACTGTTGTTTTTTATAGCATAGACATAATACCTAAGATTATTTATATTATATTATTGCTCTTGTTAATAAGAAATTTAATTTCCTAATAAATATAAATAAAAAAATATGTATTTATGAAATATATTATATATTAAACAATGTAACATGAGATATTTCTTAAATATTATTTATTTATGTATTGAAAAAGTGATGATGGAGAAAAAAATAACTATTACGTAAGAGAGAGTATGCCATAAATTGAAAAAAAAAATAGAGAGACTAATAATAATAGAGAGAGATGAGAATTGATTTAACAAAAAGGAAAAGAAAATAGAGAACATAGGAAAAATTGAGAGAATAAAAAAAATAATAGAGAAAGAAATGAGAAAAATAGAGAAACAGAGAAGAGAGACAAAGGCTAAGAAGAATATTAAGAGATGAGAAATAAATAGACAAAAATAGAATAATAATAAGTGTGAGAATGAAGAGACATTGTGTCAAAGAGAAAAAATAAAAATATAATTTAATAAAAAATAAAATTTTAAAATTAAATAAATAATATTATTTAAATATAACAAGTAAATCATATATGATTTTTAATAATAATAAAATATAAATGCTACTTTAGATTTACTATTATTTTAATTTATTAAAAATATTTCCAAAGAATTATGATTATTAATAAAATATTATCTTTTTGATAATTCAAATTAAACTATTTCATGAAATAATAAGTATTATAATTACTCTAATATATCATTTTTCTATGATGTAATGCAGATAATAAATAAAAATCATACTTAACATTAGTAAATAATTTTAGTTTTTTAATATTGAATAATAAAATAATTTTATATTTAAAAAAATTTTGTGTACAATATATAAATGCTATTATAAACATAAATTAATTCTAATTTATTATAATTTATTCAATTTATTATTTTTTAAGATAAATAATAATGTTATAAAGTTATTAGTAAAATTAATTATAAAACTGTAATAATATATAATCATTAGAATTTATTTTTTAGCTTTAAAATGATGTGAAAATTAATTGTCATTCATTAGAAGCTAGAATGCTATGATAAAATATGTGCAACACGTGTTCTTAAGTGGTCACCAATCCTAATACTACTCTCATCCAAACATGTTTAACTTTAGGGTTCTAATGGATCATGTGCCATAATGTTGGTGTGGTTGCACATGCATGCATAGGATAAAAAGTCAAACTTGTGTTGTTAGCTTTTAAAACAATATACAATTTTTCAAATTTTCTAAATTATCTAATATATGAATTTTTGAATAATATATTATTGTTATTATATATGTCATCATATTTTATAGTTGTAGTATTTTATTTATATATTATTTAAAGAAAATTTACAAACAATTATTTTTTATAACATAGACATTAATATATATGATTTTTGTACATTATATTATCATTCTTATAAATAAGAAATTAAATAGCTTAATAGATATAAATAAAAAATATATATTTATGAAGGATATAAAATATTAAATAATGTAACATGAGAGATTTTTTAAATTTTATTTATTTATGTGTTCAAAAAGAGATAATGGAGAAAGAGATTACTATTCTATAATAGAGAGAAAAAGTCACAAGTGAATAGTAAAAAAATAAATAGAAAAATAATAATAGATAGAGATGAGAGATTATTTAATAAAAAAGGAAAATAGAGAATATAGAAGTGATAGAAAGAATAGTTAAGAAAGTAAATAAGAGAGAAATGAGAAAATGAGAAAGATACAATAGAGAAAGGTGTTAAGAAGAATATAAGAACATAAAGAATTAACAGATAAAAAAAAGATTGATAATAAGAGTGAAACAAAAGAGAGAATATGAGGGATTTTATAATAAAAAAATAAACAAGAAAAAAAGTTTAATAAAAATTAAATTTTTATAATTAAACTTGCAATATTTGTCTAATATAATATGTAAATTATATAAATGTTTACTTACAATAAAATATGAAAATTATTTTATAATTACTATTTTTTAGAATATTTAAAATATTTAGAAAATACTTTAACAATAAATTTAGTTTTATTTTATTTTTAATTAAAATTAAAAAAATGAAATATATAATAAATGTTATAATTATTCTAATATATTATCTTTTTATCATGTAACATAGATAAAAACCATAAATAATATTTAACATTAACAACATAGTTTTTTCTTTTAATATTTGGAAACCTAATATTGGTATATTTTAAAAAATTTATGCATAATATTTATGTCCTGTTACAAACATAAATTAATGATAATGTTATTTTATTATATCAAATGACTTGTCATATTTATTATTATATGAAATTAAGAATAATATTATTAAAGTAAGTGTTGAAATGAAATTACTAAAATTCTAATTACAGATAATCATTTATGATAATTCACTTTTTCTAAAATTAACATGCAAACTTTAACTATCATTCTTTTGAAAATGGAAAGTTATGAAAAAATATGTGCAACAAAAGAACTCAAAAAGTCACCTATCCAAAATTTCTCTCACTCGCGCAAGTTTAACTTTGGAGTTCTAATGAGATCTAATGCTATAATGCACGTGTCGCTATACATATATATAAAAGACAAAATAACATAGTTGTATGATTATTTTTTTTAAATATAATTAACTATTTCTAAAAATGTTATAAATTTTGAAACTTGTACACCTTTAAATAAAATTTATGCTTATTATATATATTATAATATTTTCTTATATCCACATTATTTATATAAAATGAATAAAAAATTACGTAAACTATGATTTTTGATTAAGCAGTCATTAATACATAACATTTTTTCCCATTATGTTATCATTTTTATAAAAAAAATTAAAAATATAATAAATATAAATAACAAAATATATAATGCCATAAGTTTTATATATTAAACTTTACAAAATAATTGATTGCTTAAATATTATTAATTGATTGGTTAGAAAAGAGACAATGGAAACAAAGATAATAAATCTACAAAAGAAAGAGAAAACATCAAAGATTAATTTGAGTAAAAAAATGAGAAAAATTAGCTGTAGAAAGACCTACAAAACGATTTAATGAAGTAGAAAAAAAGAAAAAGTAGAGGGCATAGAGAGAATAAATAAATAAACAAAAAAATGAAAGAAGAAAATATAAAATGACAAAGAAGAGAGAGGTGATGAAAAATATAAAAAGATAGAGAGAAAAGAGTGAAATTAGAGAATGATAATAAGAGAGAAAAGAAAGTGAGAGATATTGAGATAAAGAGAAAAAACCGTTAAAAATAATTAAATTAAAGATAAATCTTGATAATTAAAACTATAATATTTATTAAATATAATAAGTCAATCATATGTAATATTTAATAAAAAAATAAAATATAAAACGAATGATTTTTTTAATTTTCTTGAATATTAAAAATATTTTAAAAAAGTATTACTATTAATTTAATATTTTATTATTCATATTAAAATTAAAAAAAGTTAATTATATCATAAATAATATAATTATTCTAATATATTTTATTTATATGATATAATATAGATAATAAAAATAATTTTTTTGCATTAATAATATAATTTAGATCTCTAATATTTTTAATTATAATATTTTTATATTAAAAAATGTCTAGAAAACATATATATACAATTATAGCCATAAATTAATTCCAATTGAAAAAACTTAATATAATTTAATTTACTTAAATATTTGAACTTAATTAAAGTTTTTATTTTTTTATATCATATGTAATGTTATATTTATTGTTATATGAAATTGAGATAAATGTTATAAACTTATGATGAAAAAGTAATTACAAAAATGGAAATTATAAACAATCATTTATAAGAATTTTTTTAACATTAATATTTCAAAAATAATTATCATTCATTAGAAAATAGAATGCTATGAAAAAATATATGAAACAAGAAGACCTGAAGAGGTTGCGCATCCCAATACTACTCCCACCCAAGACAACATTACTTTTGTGATCTAATGAGATCCTGTGCCAGAATGTGATGTCGTTGAACGTACATCCATAAGACAAAAAATTGAAGTTGTGTTATTAGCCTTTAAACTAATGAACAATTTATAAATTATCTAAATTTCAAATATATGTACTTTTCAAAAACATTTTTTGCTTAATATATATGTCATAATATTTTATAGTATTAATTTATAATTATATATATTTAATGAATAATTATATAAACAATTATTTTTTATAACACAAACATTAATACATAAGAATGTTTTATATATATCATGGTTTCTATAGTTAAGAAATTAAATTACTTAATAAATATAAGTTAAAAATATATTTGTCAAAGTTATTATATATTTTTGTTTTTAAAAAGAGACGACGAAGAAAATGGTAACAACTCTCTAAGAGATGGAGAAAGTCATAAATTGATAATAGAAAAATAAGGTAGAAAATTATAATCGAGAGAGATGAGAGATGATTTGGTAATGAGGAAAGGAAAAGAGAGAGCATAAAAGAGATAAAGAGAATAGATAAAAACGTAAAATAGAGAGAGAGAGAGAAATAAGAAAATAGTAAATGATAGAGGAGAGAGAGAGGCCAAGAAGAATATATGAGATAAGAGATGAAAAGAGAAAACAAAATAATAATAAAAGTGAGAAGAAAGAGAGAGAATATTAGAGATATTATGATAAAGAGAAAAAGATCAAAAATTAATTTAATAAAAAATAAATTTTAATAAATAAAATTATAAAAATTTTTATGTATAACAAGTAAATAATATATAAAATTTAATAATAATAATAAAATATTAAAAACTATTTGACGTTTATTATTGTTTTTGAATATTAAGAATATTTAAAAAATATTATGACTATTAATTGAATGTTATATTTTTGATACATAAAAGTAAAAATGTTAATCAAATAATAAATAGTAAAATTCCTTTAATAAATTGTATTTATAAGATATAATATAGATAATGAATAAAAAAATATTTTTAACATTAATAATATAGGTTTAGATTTCTAATATTCTATAATATATTATATTTAAATTTAAAAACATTTGTGCACAACCTATGTATTATTATAAACAAAACTTAATTGTAGTTTATTATAATTAAAATAAATTAATTTACTCAATATTAAATAATTAAAAAATATTTTTTATTATATAATATTAGATGAAATATTTATTATTCTCATATATTAATAATAGTTTTATAAAGTTATTAGTAAAATTAAATACAAAAATGGTGATAATAAATAACCATCTATTAGAATTTTGTTTTTTAGAATTAACTTGACGTAAAAATTAATTGTCATTCATTAGAAAATAGAAGGCTACAAAAAAATATGTGGTACATGAGGACTTCTTAAAAGATCACCTATCCCAATCTACTCATTAAAACATGCTTATCTTTAGAGTTCTAATGAGATCGAGTGCATTAATTCTGGCATGGTCTCACATGCATGCATAAGAAAAAATTCAAACTTGTGTTGTTAGCCTTTAAGATAATGAATATATTTAAAATTTCTCCAAAAAATTAAATATATGCACTTTTAAAAAATATTTTATGCATAAACATTATCATATTTTATGGGATCAATATTTTATTTATATATAATTAAAAAAATTAAATAGATATTTATTTTTTGATAGAAATAAATTTATAAGATTTTTTCATTATATTATCATTCCTACAAAAAAAATTAAATTACTTATTAGATATAAATATAAAATATCTTCTTTTCAAAGATATTATATAGTAAACAAAGCAACATGAGAGATTTCTTAATTATTGTTTATTTATGTCTTGGAAAAGAGATGATGGAGAAAGAGGTAACTTTTCAATAATAGAGAGAGAAAATTATAAATTGATAATAAAAAAATAAAGTGAAAAATAAAAATAGAGAGGGATGAGAGATTATTTAACAAGAGTAAAAGGTAAGATAGAATGTGAAGGAGATAAAGAGAAATAAGAAAATAAAGAAGAATAGAAGAGAATGCGACCAAAAAGAATATGACAAGATAAGAAATAAGAAGACAAAAAGAGAATGATAAAAGGAGTGAGAAGGAAGAGAGAATATAAAATAATATGATAAAAAAGATAGAAAAACTAATTTAATACAAATTAAATTTTAATAATTACAATTATAATTTTTTTTAAATAAGTAATTTAGCTTAATATTTAATAAAGTAAAGTTATTATTTGATTATAACACATGATCTACAAATTTGATTATTATATGAAATCAACAACTGTATTATAAAGTAATTATTAAAATTAAATTACTAAAATTAAAATTACAAACAATCATTTATAATAATTTATTTTATTAAAATTAAAATTTAAAAAATTAATTATCATTATTTAGAAAAAATAATGCTATGAAAAATATGTGCTACATTAGTACTTCTCAAGTGCTCACCCATCCCATATTACTCTCACGCAAGCATGTTTAACTTTTGGGATCTAATGGGATCAAATGTTATAATGCTCATGTTGTTGCACATGCTTATAAAAACCAAATATGATAGTTTTCTCATTAGTTTTTTAAATATAATGAAAGATTTTTAAGATTTTTGAATTATAAAGCATATACATTTTTGAATGAAATTAGTGCTTATTATATATGTCATTAAATTTTCTAATATAAATATTTTATTTATATAAAATGAATAACAAATTACATAAGCTATTAGTTTTGATTAAGTAAAATTTAATACATAAAATTTTTAATAATTATGCTATCATTCTTATAAACTAAAAATAATTTAATAAATATAAATTAAAAAATATATATTTATCATAAATACCATGTAATAAACTTTAAAAAATGATAGATTTCTTAAATATTATTAATTAATGGGCTAGAAAAGAGATGATAGGGATAGAGATAACTATGTTATGAAAAAGATAAAGTAGAAGATTAATTAGAGCAAAATAAAAAAATAAGTTATTAAAATGGATGAGAGATGATGTAGAGAAGAAGAAAAGAAAATTGAGGACATACAGAGGCATGAGTGATAATTTAGTGAAAAAGAAGAAAAAAGATAAAGCAAAGAAGAAAAAAGAATATATTAAAAGTAAAATTTAGAGAAATAAGAGAATATAGAAGTATAAAAGAGAGAAAAGTCATGAAAAATTTAAAGAGATAGAGAGTGAAGAAAGAAATAAGAGAATACTAATAGGAGAGAGAAGAAAGTCAATGGTAATAAGATGAAGGGAAAGAAGTGTGAGGAATAATTTAATGAACGTTAAATAATAATACTTAAACTTATAATATTTACTAAGTATAAAAAGTTAGTCATATATAATATTTAGTAAATATAAAAAATAATTTTATTATTATTATCTTTTTGTAATATTATAATTATTTAAAGAATTCTTTGACTACGAATTAAGTATTATATTGTTCATATTAAAATTTTAAAAAATTAATCATATTAAAAATAAAAATATTATAATAACATATTATATTTATGTGATGTAATATATTTACTAAATATAAAAAATTTAGCATTAATAATATAATTTTAGTTTTCTAATTTTTAATAATGTAATATTTCTATTTTTAAAACATAAATTAATTCTATTTTATGATACTTAATACACATTTTTTGCTCAAAATTGAACTAAATTAAATTTATCATTCTTTTATGTCATATGATTAATCTTATTTATTATTATATGAAATTGAAAATAATGTTATAAAATTATTATCAAAAATAAATTTAAAAATTTGAAATTAAAAATAATCATTAATAAAAACTTATTATTTTTTAATATTAACATGTAAAATTTAATTATCATTTAATAGAAAATAGCATGCTATGAAAAAATATGTATAATATGAGGAATTCTCAGGAGGTCTCCCATCCTAGTACTACTCTTCCCCTAGCATGCTTGACTTTTGTATTCAAATGAAATCCAGTGCCATAATAATGATATTGTAGGACATTCGTCCATAAAAAAAATCGAAGTTGTGTTTCTTAGCCTTTAAGATAATGAATAATTTCTAAAAGTTTCAACATTATCAAATATATGTAGTTTTTAAAAACATTTTATGATTATTATATAACTTATAATATTAAGTAGTATAAGTTTGTTTTAAAATTTAATTAATAAAAAATAAGTTCAATGTAGACATTAACACATGATTTCTTTACATTATATTATATTTCCATATAAAAATAAGTTAAATATTTTGATAAATATATATATATGTATTTATCAAAGGTATTATATATTAAATAATGTAAAAAAAGATTCTTTAAATTTTGTTAGTTTTTGTGTTGAAATAAAGATGATTGAGAAAGAGATAAACTATTCTCTAAGAGAGAGAAAATATGCAATTT